>CM046443.1:65837649-66291489 GCA_025506515.1 Flaveria trinervia
ATTCGTCCAGCTCAGTCGTGCGATTGTAGTTCATCCGGTTGTCCAGTCGCATGACCTACTGTCTGTTCGATTGAAATTCAAATTTTGAGCAAATCTTAATATTAGACATCGTGGTTTGGCTCATTAGACTCGCAACAACCCTACTAAGCACCTAATAACCTTGATTTCAATATTTTACTTAGTTTTATTATTTTATTTGTCCAACTAAGTCTCAGTTCTTTATTAGGCCCAAATTCATTAATTTAGGGCACAAATTGACTGTGATTTGTGTGGATTGCACCGCATTGTACCTGGTAAAGACCAACAATCGTTAGAATACCGAAATTTGAAGTCGAGTAAGGTCAGAAAAAATTTTGGCAGAGTAACGGCACGATATGCGATTTTAAGGCGAATGAGGAGTGATGAGCTTATGCGATCAACTATAGCCCTATTTATACTGAATCTGGTTTCAATCGGGCGACTGGATCCATTCGCTCTTTTCATTCGGGCGATTGGAACTCAGTCAGGCAATTGGTTCGGTCGATCACCTTCAGTCGGCCGACTAAGTTTCAGTCGGGCGACCGACTCATTCGGACAACTCCATTCGGGCAACTGGCTCAATATTGTTAGCCATTCATGTGAATGGTTCATACTCACGCTCCATTCGGTTTTCTAGTGCATAAGTATGGTCCAATCGTACGACTGGTCCATACTCATGGTCCAGTCGTGTGAATGGATCATACTCATGATTTTGACTTTATGACAATTAGACATTCAACCGCTTTTAACTTTTGATTAAACATTTTGAGCATTCGATCATCTCAGAGATAATCATCTTAACTTTGAAAACTTTTGATCACGTCAGTCGTGATCCTTTTAAACAAAACACATTTTATCACCTCAGACATGACCCTCTTAAGTAATTTAATCCCAGATTGAATTCCACGACATAATCCGACATGTAACTCTAAATTGACTAAATGCTAAAACAAAACAAAAGAGCTAACATTAAAAGACAAAACTAAAGATGTTTTTGTGATTTTGTGTGAGGTGGAAATCCTAAGATAGAAATCTAATAGATTTATTTCTTGAACAGGCAGCTTCAATTTATTTTGACCATAAGAGGAACGATTCATTATGGAATCATACAGGTAATCAACTCATTCTGGACGTGTTACCAAACTCATTTGATGCTAGATTCTTGTTTTCATCGAGAGTCATCAGCACATTAAGGAAATCATACTAGTACTATAAGACGCACACATTGATTTGGACTTTCAAGAAATGCAGCCACGATGATTGTCAGTATACTTGTCCACTTAAATCCATACACAGACTTTTGACACAAATGGTGATAGTTTAAGGTTTAATTATTTCAACAAGCATTTGTGGATCCCATGCTTATATGGTAATCAACATTTCTCAGGAGATTTTTGAGCGGTCTACGGGTATTTTTGACAAGAAGAAACTATTCTTAGAGCTTTCAAAGAGAAGCCAAGCCTTAGGTCAGTGCCACCGCACAGCAGAGAGGCGGCAAACAACAATAAATTCTAGAATATATAGGTTATGCTTATCCTCAGGTAAGTGCCACCGCATAGCAGAGAGGCACATAACCTATCTTCTTGTTTGAGTAATTTTATTCTTGTTGCACAGATCACACCAACAACATAGGTTAGCAGTTTCATTGCTTTTTGCATTTTCATCATGTGCTTTGCTCATATTTTGGTCATCCGCACACACTTGTGGCATTTATTTTACTCGTCACCCCTTATTGGAACTCTGTTGATTGTGTTAACCAGGGATAAGATGATGACCCACAGCTTGTTGAACAACTTAGTTTGATCTTGAGATCACCAACGAGGTCTACTTATCTATTGTGTTGAATCTACCGACACATCATCTAATATTCTCGCACCCTCTAGGTCTACTTTCTTCATGTTACCTTAATAACAACTAGTTTTACTATCATTTTTCCTTTTATGTTGCTCAGACTTTTCCGACTTATACTTTGAATTTCGCATCTAATTCAATTTAATATTTTAAAGTCCCAAATGCTTTGTTCCTATGTACTATCATTTTCCATAGTCGTCGAATCGATATCTCAGATACGATCTCATTTCTTTTAGCTTGCCTGTCCTCCTCCCTCATTTTGTTTTTATTTTATTATAAAACTACTAACCAATTCTCCCCCTAAAATTCTAAAACCATAAACGATTTGCGTTTTTAGGATTTTCATAGGTGAAGAAATAAAAGAAAACCAAAATTAATTGAATAAAATAAACTAAAATAAAATAAAAGAAAATGGACTTGACGCATCGGACTAAGCATGTTCATCTTCTGGAATTACATCACTTTTCTTTTTAATGCCGTTGACCTCTAACAGATATAAAAAACGTGGTTTATCAAAGGCTTTTTGTAGAGGTCAGCGCGTTGGAAATCTGTATTTATTTTAACGACATTGATTAGATTCTTTTCAAAACAATCACGTATAAAGTGATATTTAATTCCGATGTGTTTGGTCTTAGGATGTTGGACAGGATTTTTAGTAACGGCTATTGCAGCAGAATTATCAACAAATATAGGGGTGTTAGAAAATTTCAAACTGTAGTCCCGCATCTGGTGTTGAATCTAGATGATTTGAGAACAACAACTTGTTGCAGCAACATATTCAGCTTCACAAGTTGACAACACTACTAATGTCTGCTTCTTACACTGCCACGTGACTAATCTTATCCAAAGAATTGACAACCTCCTAAGGTGGATTTGTAGTTCATCTTGCATCCACCATAATCCGAGTCACTGTACACGGTAAGCTGGAAATCATCGTCATGAGGATACCACAACCCTAGTGTTGGTGTACCCTTTAGATAACGAAATATCCTTTTGACCCCTATAAGATGGTTAACTTTTGGTTTCGCCTGATATCTTGAACAAAGACATGTCGCATACATGATATCAGGTCTTGAGGCAGTGAGGTACATGAGGGATCCAATCATTCCTCGGTACATCATGGTATCAACCAGATCACCATTCTCGTCGGGTGCTGCACCATGGTTTGTAGCAAGTGGAGTCCCAGCTGCGAAAGCATTCTCTATGTCAAACCGACTGAGAATATCCCCTACATACTTGGTCTGATGTAGAAATATCCCCTTTGGTGTTCAATCCACCTATAACCCAAGAAAGAACTTCATCTCTCCCATGGCACTCATTTCAAATTCTGCCTTCATTACTGCTTCAAATTCTTTACATAAGTCTTCGTTCTTAGAACCGAAGATTATGTCATCAACGTAAATCTAAACAAGTAGTAGATCACTATCCTTTTCTTTGATGAACAGTGTACAATCAATTACACCTCTGCGAAATTCGTGTTTCACAAGGTGAGTTGAGAGTTTTTCATACCATGCTCTCGGGGCTTGGTGAAGCTTGTAGAGAGCCTTATCCAGTTCGTAAACTCTATCCTGATGATATGGATCCTCAAATCCTTCGGGTTGACTGACATACACTGTTTCCCGGATTTCACCATGAAAAAATGCACTCTTTATATCCAATTGATAGACTTTAATCTTCATGTAAGAGGCATAGGCTAGGAAGATACAGATGGCTTCCATTCTCGCCACAGGTGCAAATACTTCATTGTAATCAATTCCCTCGACTTGTCGATATCCTTGAACTACAAGTCGAGCCTTGTTCCTGATGATGACACCTTGGTCATCTTTCTCACATTTCAATACCCACTTGGTGCCAATGACCTTAGCACCTTTAGGTCTATCTACCAGTGTCCATACACCTAACTTCTTAAACTAAAGAAGTTCTTCTTGCATGGCACTCACCCATGCCTCATCATTTAGGGCTTCACTGACGTATTTTGGCTCGAACTGAGACACAAAACAGCGGTATGCACCATCATGAAGATACCCGTTTTCCATTACCGAGGCATAATCAGTTGAATACAGCTGATTTCTTGTCTGAACTCCTGATCTGACATCCCCAATGACATTGTCCAGAGGATGATAGACATTTAGGTGGGATCCAGGAGTGGTGGGAACAACTACCTTAGAATCAAGATTATGAATGTTTGGTTCCGTATCTGAGACAGTAGGATTGTGAGGTTCTGAAGATTCAGAGGCATCAATGTCAGATGCTTATGGACGTGCAGTAGTAGGAACCTGTTGCTCCTGAGTATCCTGATCATTCTCAGCGGCTTCATCATTAGAGGAAGAGTCACTTACCTCGAGTGCTCCCCCTGAGTGGTTAGGTGATTCACCTTGTGAACCAGATGATGCAGAGTCCTGTGATGGTGTGTTTAAGACATCATACATCATTTTGGCTGCTAACTCATCGTCAGAAGTGGAGAGAGGGATGTTGAAGGACTTGAAGAATCCATCATAGTCGAAAAAGAATGGGGGTCCTTTTCCACCAGGAGAAGTGGTGTATCTTTGAACATCGACATTACACCACACCTCTACTTGACCTGTTGAGTTGTTGTAAACTCTCTTATTCGGTATATTGTATCCTAGAAAAATGCCTTCTTCAGCCTTCTCACTAAACTTTCCTTCCTGAGTTTTCTTCATCAACGTACATGGTGCTCCAAACGGTTCGAGATACTCCAGATTTGGTTTACGTCATTG
This sequence comes from Flaveria trinervia, assembly GCA_025506515.1. NCBI lineage: Eukaryota > Viridiplantae > Streptophyta > Magnoliopsida > Asterales > Asteraceae > Flaveria > Flaveria trinervia. The sequence goes on from CM046443.1 coordinate 65,842,257, forward strand.
AAGTAACTCGTAACACGTCTTGCCATGGCATTTGACTACCAGAACTCGATTTAACGTGTAACACGTATTTGCAACTGCCTCATTCCAAAATTGGATAGGCAGTTTCGAGTCTACTAGCATTGTGCATGTAGGGTTTGCAAGAACACAAAACATAGTTTAACCCGTTAAACTTTCTGAAAACGCAGCAGAATAACAACTTTAAAACTTACTTATAAGCTGAAAAACATGTTCTTTAGGTGACCATATAAATGTATAAAGCAAACCCAAAATCAAAGGATCATAATATGTGAATAAGCAAGCTATGAACACATGTAAAAGTACATAAAATCACCGCTACATTGAGCTGTAATAATTACCTTTCAGCAGCAGTAAAAACGACCAAAGAAAGGAGGAAAGGATGTCCAAAATCGGCCAAGACTTCAAGGGTAGAAGTCCTCAAGCTTGTATACCCAAAGCTTACTTGCAAACGTGTCTTGTTAGGGACAATCAACACCAAGATCAACTCCAAAAACCCCTTCTTGGCTGCTGCTGTTCCGTAAACCTTTTGGAGAGAAAAGAGAGTGTTTTTGGTGTTTTGCATGTGAAGTGAATGATGTTGGAGAGTCCTACACTCTTTCATAAAGAGTATGTGTTACCAAGGGAAAAAAAGGAACCCCATTGGTCCATAGGGTGGCCGAAAGTTTTTAAACATGGCTGGGATTCCCTCTCATTTTTATGTCTTGTTGACACATTAAAAGTTCATGGACCTCTTAGATTTTTAATGTGTGACAAGTGCAAGAACCAAACTAATATGTTTTATGCACTAATCTTTAATTAAACATTTTAATTAAAGATCACTAACATTACATTATCTTATGTTATTTAAGCCCTTTTAAATAACAATGTGATTAATAAAACCCATCAACAAATCATCCTTATGATTGACCCATTTCACATATAATTGTTTAGAAAACCAATTTCCTAAATTTGGTGTGTTATTATTTTATTGCATGATCACATCATCAATTAAATAATCGTTTGTGTTTGCAAAGCTTATTATTTCGGTATAACCCGACTTGGATCATAACGTACTAACCACATCAATATTCTAAGTGTCTTGGGCACATAGAATCCTACAATCTCCCACTTGCCCAAGATTCATAGAAGATTGATGCAAGCAGTAAATACCGCCTAACAACGGTTTACTACCCTTAATACGCATGACTTATAGCCATTCAATAACATCATCTTATTCAAGTATCCTACTTGAAATGATTTAGGTGAATCAATCATCTATCCTTTTGTTACAAATGTCATGTTAAATCCAAGAACACAGAATGATCATTCCTTGTTGATTTAACTTATCAGGCCTTAGACATCTAACTCTCAACGAATAAGAGGAACAAATTCCATCTTGACTACATACGTTTCTCACAAACACCTCGTGTCATACCTGAACATACCCTTATGTGTTGTCCACTATTTTGAGGACAGTGAAGAATTAGCTCAACGTATAATACTTGGTGAATATCAAAACCCAATATGTATCTCAGGTTGGAGGATACCAAATGATATTCTCCTTTACTCAAATTTACTTATGATCAATCAATAAGATTCCATGTAGTAAAATTTGAGATGCTGGTCGGTCCAATATTTGCATCCCACAAATATCTATGAACTTGGTAGTAACCAATTGCTCTATATCATTCCTTATGAATATCAACCAATCCAAGTTCATAATAATCTTACCCTCACACTTGTTCCCACAAGTATGAACGACTACGGATTTTTAGAGTAAACAATTTACTCATGGATTAAACATGCTAAATTGGAACATTAATTGAAACATTATAACCAAATAATTTTATTCAAAAAATAAAGAGTTCCACATATCCAAATACAAAATTTACAGATCAAGTCCAATCACTAGAATATCGAAGTCCCATGGAATAAGTATGACCTTCATGCTTTGCCTTTTCAAGGAGCTTCATGAGAGGATCCGCAATGTTTTGATCCGTGTGAACTTTGCGAATACATATCTTTCCCTTTTCAACTTCATCTCGTATGTAGTTGAATCTCCGCTCAATGTGCCTAGTCTTATGATGTGCACGAGGTTCCTTGATTTGAGCAATCGCACCCTCGTTATCACAAAAGATCTCTAGGGGTTCCTGAATGGAAGGGACAACCCCTAGATTGGCAATGAATTTTTTCAACCATGCAGCTTCTTGAGCTGCCAATGAGGCGGCGACATATTCTGATTCTGTAGTTGATAGAGCCACCACATCCTGTTTGGAGCTCTTCTAAGAGACCGCTCCTCCATTCAGAATGAAAATATATCCCGATTGTGACCGAGAATCATCATGATCGGTTTGGAAACTCGCATCCGTGTAACCTTTTACAACGAGTTCCTCATCCCCAGATCCATAGATTAGGAACATATCTCTTTTCCTCCTTAGGTACTTAAGTATGTTCTTAACAGCCATCCAATGACTGTTTCCAGGATTTTACTGGTAACGGCTTGTCATGCTTAAGGCGCATGACACGTCCGGTCGAGTGCATATCATTGCATACATGATGGATCGAATAGCAGATGCGTATGGGATTGCCTTCATTTTATCTTGCTCATCCCTTGAGCTAGGACATTGAGTCGTACTCAATATCGTTCCTCTTTGAATAGGTACGGTGCCTTTCTTAGAGTTCTCCATCTTGAACCTTTTCAAGATCTTATCAATGTATGCACTTTGATTTAAGCCAACCAACCGCCTTGATCTATCCCTATAGATCTTTATTCCCAGAATCTAGGCAGCTTCACCAAGATCCTTGATGGAAAAACAACTTCCAAGCCAGGTTTTTACAGCTTCCAAGGTTGGAATGTCATTTCCAAATAGTAGTATGTCATCAACATACAATAGTAGGAAAGTTATTGTACTCCCACTAGCCTTCTTATACACACAAGCCTCATCAACGTTTTTGATGAAGCCAAATTTCTTTACCTCCTCATCAAAATGATGATTCCAGCTTCTCGATGCTTGTTTCAATCCATAGATTGATTTCTTTAACTTGCATACTTTATTAGGATGTTTTGGATCGACAAAACCTTCAGGCTGAACCATATAGACATCTTCCTCAAGATATCCATTTAGGAAAGAGGTTTTGACATCCATTTGCCAAATCTCATAATCATAATGAGCAGCTATGGCAAACAATATCCTTATAGACTTTAGCATCGCAACAGGTGAGAAAGTTTCATCATAGTCAACCCCTTGAGTTTGAGTGAAACCCTTTGCTACAAGTCTAGCTTTATAAGTATCCAAGTTTCCATGCATATTAGTTTTCTTCTTGAAAACCCACTTTCTTCCAACTACTTTGGAATTAAGAGGTGGTACAACAAGTTCCCAAACTTGATTGTCATACATGGATTGCATCTCAACGTTCATGGCCTCAAGCCATTTGTCACAATCCAAATTGGACACTGCATTCTGGTATGTGGTTGGTTCATCTGAATCTACCACATAGCATCCATCCATGAAAAATCCATATCTTTCAGGTGGATTACTAGTTCTACCACTTGTGCGAACGTTTTGTGTGTATTGATCAACCGCTTGATCATCCTCAACATCCTCATGTTGAGTGCTAGTTTCAACCAGACGTGCATCGGGTTGTGGTTCTTGATCCTCCTCAAGATCCACTATTCTACTGCTAGTTCCTTCCATAAGGAACTTTGCCTCTAAGAACTCACCCTTTCTGGCAACAAACACCTTTTGTTCCAGTGGATCATAGAAATAATATCCCATAGAATCTCTAGGATATCCAATAAAGATACACTTGGTGGATCGGACTTCCAATTTGTTTGGGGTGGGAGTCTTAACGTAAGCCTCACAACCCTAGACCCTTAAGTATGATTGGGATGGAACTCTTCCATGCCATATCTTAAAAGGTGTCCTTTCCACCTTTTTGGTTGGGGCCATATTTAGAATACGGGCCGCGGAGAGCAAAGCGAAACCCCAAAATGACAGAGGTAATGTGCTTCTAGCCATCATAGATCGAACCATATCCAATAAGGTTCGATTCCTCCTCTCAGACACACCATTATGTTGTGGTGTTCCAGGTGGAGTGAGTTGTGAGACATCCCACAACTCCTAAGATGATCTTGAAAAGCATCACTTAGGTATTCACCTCTTCTATCGGTGTGGAGAACTTTAATCGACTTGTTGAGTTGATTTTCTACTTCATTCTTGAAGATCTTGAACGTTTCAAAAGCTTCATCTTTGTGCCTTAATAAGTACACATACCCATAGCGACTATAATCTTCGGTAAAGGTAATGAAGTATCTTTCACCATTCCTAGTCATTGGTTTAAAAGGACCACATACATCCAATGTATGATTCCTAGTAAATCTTTTGCCCTTTCATTAGTTCCACTAAAGGGTGCCTTAGTCATTTCCTTGTAAACAAGATTCACATACATCAAATGAATCACATTCATTCGTTTTTAAAAGACCATTCTTTTGAAGTGTTTGTATACTTTCTTGTTTATATGACCAAGACGACAATGCCAAAGATAGGTATCACTCAAATCCAACTTGAGTTTCTTGGTGTTAGTATGGTACAATGAACTATTTAAAGCATTTTCATGAACCAGTTCATAAATACCATTTATGGGAATAGCTTTAAAATAGAACATATCATTTAAGGAAACATGAATATCATTTTCAACAAAAGATAATACATAATCATAAAGTCTTAATTAGGATACTGAAATAATGTTCCTAGTCAAACTAGGAGCATACAAAACATTCTTCAAAATCACATCCAAGCCACTTGGAAGTTTTAGGATGTAGTCCCCACGAGCTTCAACTATGACTTTAGTTCCATTGCCCATGAAGAGGCTAACATCCCCTTGATTGAAGTCCCTACTTCTTGTGAACCCCTGTAACAAATTGCAAATATGAGTTCCACATCCGGTATCCAATACCCATGTGTTAGAAGATGTAACATTAAGATCAATATGAATCATGTATATTGTACCTGAGGTCTGCCCGGCATCCCTCTTTGCCTTCAACTCTTGGAGATGGACAGGACAATTCCTTGCCCAATGTCCAATCTCTCCACACTTGAAGCATGGGTCATTAGTTGCAACCTTTTGCTTCTTCTCTTGTGGTTTGGGTGGCACCCTTGCCACCCCTTTCCCTTTTCCCCAAATGGGTCCCTTACCCTTGGCAACCTTTGCCTTGGGTGCGAGATGAGGCCTTTTCTTGTTCCCACCTTCATGGATGGTGAGAACGGGTAAAACCATTTTACCCATGGCCGCCTCGGCCGTTTTAAGCATTGAGTGAAGCTCACCAATGCTCTTGTCCCATGCATTCATGTTGTAATTCAACACAAATGTCTCGAACTTCTTGGTAAGTCCATTAAGGATCAAATCCGTGGCCAATTCCTTCGAGACGGGACAATTAAGCCTCTCGAGGCGGTCAATATGACTTTTCATCTTAAGTACATAAGATGAAACTGATTGGTTGTCGTCCATACGACATGCATGGAGTGCTCGAACCTTTCGAAGCGCTCAACCCTTTCTTGCTGTTGGAACGTTTCCTTCAGCTGGGTTATCATGTCATAAGCTCCGTGATGTTCATACTTCTTTTAGAGATCTAGAGTCATGCTCTCTAGCATGAGACAAGACACTTGGACGGAGTCCTCAGTGTACTTCAGCAATCGTTGTAGGCCTCCTCATCATCCTCCTTAGGCTGATCGGGGACAGGATCGTCTAAAACATATGATCTTCTCTCTTGCTTGAGAACAATTCTCAAGTTTCGATACCAATCAATGACATTATTATGATTTAGACGTTCCTTTTGGAGGATCGCTCGTAATGATTGGGTGGACGCGGATGAGTTATCATGATTGTCATTATTGGTGGCCATCTACAAAATTTAACAAAGATCTATTTAGTATTTTCGATATTGCTATTTTTAATAATTAATGCCTTTTAAGGTCATTTTTATATTAAAATCTATAACCCAACATTACATTTAAATGTGGTTATGTGACCTTTATCCCACGATTTAAATTAATAAGGTGGTCAACGATTGACGGTTGCAACCATTTGCAACTTCTAGAGGTATGGGATCGACTTTAAACATCATATGTAAAGTCGGCATGTTAATCCCATCAACACCATTTGGAAACCATATTTAGGTGATCCATTTCACATGGTTTGCAAATCAAGTTACCCTACTTGCACACACGTGTGAGTTTACCCACATAAGTGGTTAGGTGACCTTTATCCCACCAATGTGGTATCCTCACCTTAAATCACAAGTTCCCTCTAAATGATTAGGTGAACTTTATCCCATTAAGAGTTTCCAAATGACTCAAGTGTTGTGCAAAAGGACGGTGTTAAACTTGTTGGTCAAAAGTTTGAGATTTCATAATTCTAGTTAGAAAACTCTATGTACTTGTATTTGCATGCTTTCAAATACAAGATACCCTATGGTCCTTTTAATAAAACCCATTTTATTACGACATCATTAATCCTTTTAATAACCATTTTTAACACTTAATGATTAAGAATCATTTTTGTATTAGCTTGTTAAGATCATTTATATTAAGATTGTCCACCATATCCAAATATCATACAATCATTCATAAAATCACAATCAAACAAGCATAAGGTAAACAACCACAATGTGCATAGCCATAGCTACTATTGTGACCACACTTGTTTGCCATCACAAGTGTGGTCATTTGGTCTTTCCTAAGGGTTGAATACAACTGAAAAATGAGATCAACATAGACTCCCACTTGAACTTGCATCCATATGCTTCAAGTCCTTTTCTTTGTATCTTCCTCTTGTGCTTCCTTCCCGAGCATCTTCTTTTACAAAATATATATCCTAATATATATTTTCTAGTAAAAGAAAATTACTCCTAATCTATTATTACATCCCAATGAATAAATAGACAAAATACATTTTTAAACAAAGCACACATTAATATACAACCCCATTGAATGAATATAATCAAATAAATACATACAATCCAAACCAAAGAACACAAGGTCAAGCTAGGTTATGCACTATCATATGAACAATCATAAACATCATTTAACAAACAAAATAAACCCCATCAAACCCCAAATTTTCAGCCAGCATAAACTGAAAATTTGGGTTTGTTTGTCCAAACAAACAACAACCAAACATATCAACCAATTGACATTTCTATCTTTCAAAGTTTAATCATAAGCATGAAGATATAACTTTAAAAGACATGGGGTTTATTGAATCAACCAAAATCAGCCTATTATGAGTTGATAATCATCTTTAAAACCCGATTTTAAAGGACAAGAACAAGCAAGCTATCCACATAACCGGCTCTTGATGCCATTGTAGGGTTGCAAGAACACAAAACATAGTTTAACCTGTTAAACTTTTTGAAAACACAGCGGAATAACAACTTTATAAACTTACTTATAAGCTGAAAAACATGTTCTTTAGGTGACCATATAAATGTATAAAGCAAACCCAAAATCAAAGGATCATAATATGTGAATGAGCAAGCTATGAACACATGTCAAAGTACATAAAATCACCGCTACATTGAGCTGTGATAACTACCTTTCAGCAGCAGTAAAAACGACCAAAGAAAGGAGGAAAGGATGTCCAAAATCGGCCAAGACTTCAAGGGTAGAAGTCCTCAAGCTTGTATACCCAAGCTTACTTGCAAACATGTCTTGTTAGGGAGAATCAACACCAAGATCAACTCCAAAAACCCCTTCTTGGCTGCTGCTGTTCCGTAAACCTTTTGGAGAGAAGAGAGAGTGTTTTTGGTGTTTTGCATGTGAAGTGAATGATGTTGGAGAGTCCTACACTCTTTCATAAAGAGTGTGTGTTACCAAGGGAAAAGAAGAACCCCATTGGTCCATGGGGTGGCCGAAAGTTTTTAAACATGGTTGAGATTCCCTCTCATTTTTATGTCTTGTTGACACATTAAAAGTTCATGGACCCTCTTGGATTTTTATGTGTGACAAGTGCAAGAACCATACTAATATGTTTTATGCACTAATCTTTAATTAAACATTTTAATTAAAGATCACTAACATTACATTATCTTATGTTATTTAAACCCTTTTAAATAACAATGTGATTAATAAAACCCATTAACAAATCATCCTTATGATTTGACCCATTTCACATATAATTGTATAGAAAACCAATTTCCTAAATTTGGTGTGTTATTATTTAATTGCATGATCACATCATCAATTAAATAATCGTTTGTGTTTGCAAAGCTTATTATTTAGGTATAACCCGACTTGGATCATAACGTACTAACCACATCAATATTCTAAGTGTCTTGGGCACATAGAATCCTACAGTGCGTGCTGTCTCTATTAAGTTGCGATTCTTTCTCTCAGCAACCCCATTCATCCGAGGAGTGTAGGCAGAAGTGAACTGGTGCACAATTCCCTTTTCTTTGTAGAAAGCCTCCATCCATTGATTCTTGAACTCGGTTCCATTGTCTGAGCGTACTTGTCTCACCTTCAGCTTGTAGAGAGACTCCAGTGTAGTTACCAATTCTTTGAATGACTCAAATGTTTCTGGTTTTGATTTCAGAAACATCACCCAAAAGAATCTTGAGTAGTCATTTGTAACTACATAGCAATACAAGTCGCCAGCGATGCTTCTTGTATTGACTGGACCAAATAGATCCATTGAAGAAGCTCAAGAGGAAGTTCTATAGAATTAACTTTCTTTTCCTTACGAGACTTCTTTGTCTGTTTGCCTTTCTTGCAGGCGACACAAAAATCTGGGAGTTGGAAGTTCTTGACATTGACACCTCGCACTAGATCATTCTGGATCAAGTGGTTCATCTTCCGTGGATTGATGTGCCCCATTCTCCTATGCCAGGAGATAGAATTCTTCTTAGTAGCTTTTGACAAGAAGCACTGAAACTGATGATTCGTTATGGAGGCTTTTGATAGATCCAAGATGTAAAGGTCGTTATATCTTGAGGCTGACATTAAGACTTGTTCCTCCAGAATCACATAGTCCTTTTTCAGGACATAGCACTTCTTCTTGTCGAAAACTACTTTAAATCCCTTGTCAGAAATTTGGGAAACAGAAAGTTGATTATTTTGAAGTTGTTAAACATAATTTACCTTGTCAAACTTCACTTTCTGGTTCCCTACTTCCCCTTGAGCTATGATGTACCCTCCTTTGTTTCCAGCAAAAGAAACATGACCTCCTTTGATTTGTTTGACGTTTGATAGGGTGCCCAGTTTCCAGTCATGTGCCTTGATGCTCCGCTATCTACAATCCAAGTGTTTGTTTTAGCACTATAGCGAACACCCTTCACATTCAATTGAAAACATTAGTTAAGGTGAGGGACCCAAGCCTTAACCAGCTTGGGTGTCCCAGAGGCATCACACATCATAAATTCTACCCATTGTCCATTAGAGGGTAAGGGAAGGTCATTTGTCTTCTTGTTCTCATTACCAGACATGGACTTTTCTTTCCATAAGCCAGCTTTGTGTAAGGCCTGTTTGTGATAAACAAACGACTGGCTGATAGGTTGAAATTTAGGTTCACTGACTCTTTTTGGTGGGGTCATGGAGCTTCTTTTGGAAGAGCTTGCTTTAGTGTCATAAAGTTCAATCTTTTTCTTTGGTGTTTGATAATAAGGACAGTAAGACACGATGTGTCCATACTTTCCACAGTTGAAGCATGATCTGCTTTCAACTTGACGATTTAACTGTTTCTGTGGAAAAGTGTGTGACACACATGTGACTTTATTCAGTTTGGGCTTAGTCACTTCTTGTTTAGATGTTTTATCTTGTTTAACCAAATTAATTGTTTGAACATTGTTAGCATCTTTTCCCTTTTGTTTATTTGGACTTAGACATGAAGCACGTGATTGGTTAATTTGTTTGTTATTTCTGGGTTCAGAAATAGACTTGATTGAACCGGACTTTATTTTAACCTTTTCAAAATTTTCGTCCAGATTAACACAAGGCATTTTACCTTTTGATTTTGAAGTGGCATCCTTTTGTTTAGTGACAGATTCACTTACAAGAGGAGTGGACACCACATGATCCTTGATTGGGTTATTATTTATTGGTTTACTTTTGGCATTCATCAAGGTCTCATGTGGTGGTGGTACCACCTTATATCCCAAACCCTCCCCGTTGTTGCGTTCTCTCACTAAGTGTTGGACAATTGTTGCATTCTCCCAAAACTGCTTTTTGTTTCTTAGTGTCTTCTAGAGAGTTTAGATAGAACTTAATGTCATTAGCTTGGTTAAAAGCTACAATTTCAGTTTCCCTAAGTTGTTTATTCAAAAGTTCTATCTTTTCTTTATAGCTTTGCTCATTTTGTTTTAAGATTCTATTTGCTTTTGTGCATAGTTGTAAGTTCTTTACTAAGTTATCATTATGGTCTAATAACCTAGCATATTTCAAATCAATGCTTTCCCTAAATTTATTACAATTAGAACAAGCATGATTATTGAAAAGTTAAGTAGTGGTACTTACCTGAGAGGGTGAGGTTGAATCAGCCATCAAAGAAGTGTCTGACTTTTCTGGTTTTCGTGATTCTGGACTTGTTAAACTTGTCCCTTCTTCAAGCAGGTGATCAACTACAGTTGCAGTTTCATCAACATTTGACATCACGAGTTCCACTGCAATATCACCTTCGCTTGCTGAGTCGTCATCTAGATCCTCAACACTAGCAATATTGGATTCTCCTGGAGACACAAACCGAAAGCTCCAATCTTGTCATTCATCATCGTCAGCAGTCAAGGCTTTAGGATCCTTGCTTGATGAAGTAGGACTGTTTATGGGTTTATCCTGACGAGTGAAAGATGAGAATGGATTCCCATTTCTTGTCTTCTTGGGCTTCACACATTCACGTTTGAAGTGCCCATTTTCCCCACAGTTGAAGCAGGTAACTTTGGTCTTGTCAAAACCAAAAGTTGTATCCTTAGTAGCAATCAAGTTCTGTCTGGTCTTCTTGACAAACCTTTTAGCTCTCCGAAGAGCACTTGCTAAGGCCGACATGATGTCCATTCCCTCCAGCTCTGTCTCGTCTACCTGCTCGTAGTCCTCGTCTGCCAGATGGTAGTTCCCAATCTTCCCAGCAACTAGTCCGTCATAGGAGTGAACAACAGCTACTAAGAGATCCATGTGTTTCTTTGCTACCTCCACTGTAACATTCCTGAGATTCTCAGTCTTTAGTTTTGTAGCATTAGCTTCAGGTGCTATGTATTGAGTACAAGACGACCCTGATGTGTCAGATCTTGAAGTGGTAGCTTGAGATGGACCAGTTGAACTCGACACAAACGCCATTTGAAGTGGTGCTCTAGACGTTTTGGCTTGTGGAGTTGATTTGTACAGTGTCGGATTCTGATCATATGATGACTTTTGGGCCTTGTACTTCATCCTTAACTCTTCCTCTCTCAACTTCAGAACGAAGTCGTTGATATCTAACTTTGCTAGCAGATCATTCTATCTGAGTGAACAATGCAACTAGGCAATTCAGTCGTATGTAAGGATGACCGATTGAGTCCAATCGTGCGTATGAGAGATGCGTATGGATTCAGTCGTGCGATTGAGTCAATCATGCGACTGAAGCTGTTGAATCTTGAGAATTCAAAAGTTTAAGGTATTTTGATGCAAAAACACAAACTCAAGAACCCTAATTGCCGTATGCCGGAAAAATGTTAACTTTATGACCTGGAGACGTCCAAAACAACGTTCAAAAAGATTGCGTTTTTGCAAGAAAAACACGATTTTTATTTCAAAATCGATTGAATCACATGTAAATCAAGAGCCTCTGCTCTGATACCACTTGTTGGGGACCGTGTACTGGACGGAGTACTAACTGATTCATGTGTATATCAACTCAAATATTGCGGAATCCTATTTGTTTGGCAATCCAATCTGTGAGAACGTTAACCCGATCGATATAACTATAATCTAAACGTTAAGAATGAATAGGAATCGATCAAGAACGATCTATGAACTTGGACCGGCTTTCTTGGACGTTCTGGACAGCTAGGGTACGAGTAGGAGTCGAAATATTGAAAGTCTTTTTTTTCACGAATTAAGTGGTATTTATAGGTTAGGATTACTCATTCGTGCGATTGAACCATTAGCATGGTTCAGTCGTGCGACTGAGTCATGCGGTTGATCCATTCACATGATTGAGTGTTCAGTCGTGTGACTGAGTCAATATCATGTCATAATTGTGCGACTGATCCAGTCTCCTGGTTTAGTTGTGCGACTGGTCATTAGCATGAAGTTGTTCATGCGTATGGTCCATTAGCATGGGCCATTTGCATGAGAACTTCATATGACTAAGTTCGAATATGTTTCTCAATCATTCTTTGACTATGATCTATTCAGACAACCACAAACCTATATAGTTGGTTCAATATGCGTTAATAAATGATAAACATTAAAACATACACTGAAACATTAAACATTAAGATCAATAACCACATATTATGTTTCATTCAACTCATACGTTTCATTACATTTAGGACATGACAGACATATTACATTAAGATCATAAACTAGGTACATATGGATCAACAAAATATATATATATATATATATATATTATATATATATATAATATATATATATATATATTATATATTATATATATATATATATATATATATATATATATATATATATATATATATATTTGAAATTTGAAACATTAAGATTTGAGGCGGGAAATACATACATGAATCATCATGACTTGTTGTCCCGACAGTAATCTTAAAGAAATACGAGGTAATGCGGGGAGTCGAAAAATTGCGCGAATCACCGTGTCTTTCATGTTTCAACCAAGATCATAAAATGGGATAAAATGAGAAGTCAAAAACACTAGTTCACGTATCACCGTGGCTTTCATGATTCAACTCGAAACAAATAGAAATCGAGGGAGGGATCAAAACACTAGTCCACATATCACCATGGCTTTCATATTTCAATCCAACAATATTAATGGAGGTAACCGGAACGGTTATGGTGACTGCTTAAAGTTACCAACCCATATAACGCGCATTCGCTTTGGCCTATAAGGTCAAACACCTTGACTTGAACCTTCCAGGTAAGTAAATCACCTTTGATTCTCGGAATCGTTTTGCCAAAGGTTCACATCTAGGTATTTGTCTTCTTCCAGTTAGTATGAAACCGTTATAATGTCACGCTTTAAGGAGATGAGAAATATCAAAAAAATTTGGGACCCAAACTCAAATTTTGAGATCCATAATTTATTTTTTTATTTATTTATTTATTTATTTATATATTTTGAGGTAAGGTAAGGATACCTTGGATTTCTATAAGGGTGTATGTGCGTGTACATGAGGGTAAATGAAACAAATAAGTAAATAAGATCAAACAAACAATCAAGTAAGGTAACACATATAGGCAACACGTTTTGGGACCCTAAAGCATAAACTATAATAGGTCGTTACGTCTATCTACCTATGCTATAGTCATGGCTCTGATACCAATCTGTCACATCTCTACCAAGTGACGAAACATGCCGGGGCGCAACTAAGATTGTTCAAATGCACACGACACTATTAAAGTGACAATATTTAATCAACTCATTCATTTCATAACATGTTCTTACATATACAAGAAAATAAATAGTTCTTAAATAATAACCTAACGGTCTAAAATATAGTAACATCTTTAAAACTTCAATGAACCGACAATCAAACTTGTAGCATTGCATAAAATATGTTTTTGTCAACATGTATGTTAGTGAGCAATTCCATGACTTTATAAATATAATATAAGGCAAAAAATCCACAACTCAAATATGTGAAACCGTAAATAAAAGCGACAATTGAGGTATATAGATCATAAATAAATGAGGCTCCTTTCTAATTGATAAAACGACCATATTACAAGGAGGAGCGTATGATCATACTTATTGATGATGAGGATGAGGCTAACCGATCAAAAGCAATAAACATGTAGCAATTAATCATATGAGGTACATAACATATAATTGGACAATTATTCTAAGCAACACATAACCTAGAGGTTGTAAGTTGAGGATCCAGGTGTTAAATCATTTTTTAGTTGAGTAAGTATGCTTGCTACCCCCAAAGTATAGAAGAGAAAACACGGATGAAATTACTCACTTAAAAGAAAATGGCGTTGATGAATAAACTTAGAATAAAATCCTCAAGTAAGCGAGTCCGATGGTTTAACATGCGTGTCCTAGATTGAAAGATCTTGAGTAAGTATTGAGTCTTGAAGATGAAATATAAATGGTATAAAAGTTCATAAAAATAAGGCTTGGGTTTTCGGGAGTTTTAGTTATATTTTACAAAGTGTGTTTAAATAACGTAAGTATAAAATGAGTTTTACAAGAAAACGGGTCCTTGATGTTTAGTTTTACTCAACCATTGTTAAGTTTTACATAAGGGAGTTGGTTTAGTGCTAGTGTGCACGATCCCATTAATGTAAGCATCAAGATCCGACTTACACTCTCTTAAACCCGAGTTTGAGACTTTAATTAATAAAGAAATTCGCTTAACCCGATCTTAGTATAAAACCAAGTTTGGTTCCGTCATACCATAATCTTATTAATATAAATAATATAAAGTGAAACATAAGTTAAAAAAAAGTTAGGAATGATTTTTTTGGCGTTTTGAACAGTGACTAGCTTCTTACACGATAAGTTCAACTTTTACTCGAGTTTATTTTCACCCGAAACTTGGTTTGAGCTAATATTTGTTCTAACACTTCTGAAATCTTAAGTAATATGAGTAATATAAGTAAAGTATAACTAAAAAGGTAGGTTGAACTTTTGGTGATTTGAACATTGACTAACTCGTTAAAACGGGTGTTCGGTTTTACTCGGTTTTTACCCGAAACTTGGGTTCAAGCCAAGATTTGTTCTACACCACCATATCAACCATATAATAACTAAAATATCAAGAAAAACTCAGATCTAAAGTGTTTGATGTAACATGGTCGCTTAAAAGTTATTTAAAGTGGTTAAACGAGTGTTCGGTTTCGTTCGCTGTTTGACTCGGTATGAACCCGAGGATGGTTACCACATGTCCAAAACCATTTAACTAAAGAATAAGATAAAATTTCCAGATCAAAACAAAAACAAGAAAGTTAAGCGAGTAAACTTCCCAAAAACGACCCAAACGGGTCTAAAATGCATAAATATGAGTTTAAATGCCCACAAGCCTTAAATAAAGATTAAAATGGTTTTGTAAACATAAAATAACTTAGAAAAACTGAAAATATCCAAAAACACATACCCGAAATAATTTGAAATGCAATATTCGGTTCCGTTGACTTTTTAAAGTCAAACTTAAGCAAAACTAGCTAGAACAACTTACAAGATCAAAACTTTTGGAGAAGAAGATGAAAATGTGCAGGTGAAATGTTGGGAATGAGTGGTATTTATAGAGAAAGATTAGGGTTTGAGGAAATGGGTAATCCGTTTGTCCGGCGGGTTAAAGGGTGCACCTTGATTCTTTTATTTAAAATTAATTTTGATTTAAATAAATTATCACCAGGTATAAAAACATGTTTGGAGGGTTCTAGAATAGTTATGGGTTAGGTATTGGTTGGTTTGGATGGTTAAAATACGAGTCCGGACCTTAAACGAACCGAAAACGTTAAAAAAAACTGATTTTGCTTAAACGAACTGTGGGTCACGCCATGACAAGTATGAAGCATGATTACAACATGAACTCCATTATTTTATTAATATTCAAAGATCTAAAGACCAAAACGAGTCGGGTTTACAATACAGAATAATAAATACAAATCTAGTCGAAAATGACGAATGTCAAAGTATTCCCTACTTTTTGAAATTTCGTCCCGAAATTAGGAAGAACCTACGACGAAGAGATGCGGGTACTTTTCCTTCATGGCGTCTTCTCTTTCCCATGTAAATTCAGCACCACGTCTTGATTCCCAACGAACTTTCACTAACCAAATACGGCTTCGTTTGGTTCGTTTCTCGTTGCGATCCATAATTTCTACGCGTCTTTCAACAAATTGCATTGTCTCATCGATATGTACTTCGTCAAGTGGTAGATTACCCTCGGCTAGGCATTTCTTAAGGTTTGAGACAGAAAGTTAGGATGAGCACCGAAAGTTCTTTCGGTAAATTGAGTCTAAGCCACATTTTCAATCCTTTCGAGGATCTTGAATGTGCCTACGAAACGAGGAGCTAGTTTTCCTTTCTTTCCAAAATAGACTACCCCTTTCCAAGGAGATACTTTAAGTAGGACAAGGTCGTTGACGTGAAATTCTAGAGGCTTTCGTCGTTTATCGGCATAACTCTTTTGACGACTTCTAGCGGCGAGTAGATTCTTGCGGATTTGATCTATATGATCGGTAGTGTCTTGAACCATCTCAGGACATGTGATTTGAGTTTCACCAATCTCGTTCCAACAAATCGGAGAACGATACTTGCGACCATAGAGAGCTTCAAACGGAGCCATACCAATGCTATAATGGAATCTATTGTTGTAGGAGAACTCAATAAGCGGAATATGAGAGTCCCAATTTCCACCAAAGTCAAGTACGCATGATCGAAGCATATCCTCAAGGGTTTGGATTGTACGCTCGGATTGGCCATCGGTTTGAGGTGATAAGCGGTACTAAGGTCAAGGCGAGTACCCAAAGCATTTTGAAGCGATTTCCAAAAATAAGACGTGAAACGAGCATCGCGATCGGAGATGATGGTCACTAGTATACCATGGCGGCACACGATTTCCCGGACATAGATTTGAGCTCGTTGTTCCACGAAATACTTTTCTCGGATCGGAATGAAGTGAGTTGATTTGGTCAATTGATCGATGATTACCCAAATACTATCATTTTGGTTTCGGGTATTTGGGAGCTTAGGGGGTGTTTGTTTTTTGAAAAAACCTCTTCCCCACCTCTTCATCTGCACGCTCGCAGAATTGGGAAGAGGTTTTTACTTCGCAGACTGTTTGTTTTCTAGAAGACCTCTTCATCTTCCCCACCTCTTAAATAACGTCTTCCTCACCTCTGCACGAAGAAGCGGTGGAACAATGTCTTCATAACCTCTTCTAACCTCTTCTCTTCTCAATTCATTTGAGCCCTAACATCACCTTCACCCATCTTCATTCCCCACATCCACCTCCCCCACTCCTCTTCACAACCATCATCGGTCGCCACTTCCGTCGCCACCGCGCCACCTCGCCACCACGCCACCTCCCCTTCAGCCCCCTCCCCTTCGCCCCCTCCCCTTCGGCCCACAGGTGGATCATCGATGTTTGAATATAAGTACGTGCACTCTTGCCATTCCATGACGACAGTGGATCGTCGATGTTTGAAGGTCATTGTGGTGGTGTTACGACCATGGTTAGTTTACCGAATCGGCCGTCGGCCGGTGAACAGCGAAGATGAAGGCGGTGGTAGTGAGGGTCTAGCGGTGGTGAGGGCGGTGGTTCTGGTTGATGTACGGTGGTCAACGATGGAGACGGAGAACACGGCGGTGGAGGACGACATTAGACCACCGAAGAGTGTTTGGGGCTCATGTCAGGTCATTGTCAATTCGGTACAACTTTTATTTGCGTAGAGAAGACTACAGGGAAAGAATTTGCATGCAAATCAATCGCTAAAAGGAAACTGCTCACTGAAGAAGATATGGAGGATGTTAGGAGGGAAATTGAAATCATGCATCATTTATCTGCACACCCTAATGTGGTTTCGATTAAGGGGCTTATGAAGATTCTATTGCAGTTCATTTGGTCATGGAATTATGTGCTGGAGGTGAACTGTTTGATAGAATTACCAAAAGGGGCCATTATTCAGAAAGACAAGTAGTTGATCTTGTTAGAACAATTGTTGGAAATAGTAGGTTCAAATTAAAGAACGATTGATTGTGTTGTTCCTGAATTAAAAAGGTTTATAATTACAGAATATTTCACCATTATACAGATGTTAAACAAACAAACAGTCTTTTTCTTGCAGACTGCAGACATTTGGTCCACCTCTTCTGCTGCACATGTCTGCAGATGTGGTCCGCAGACTGCAGACGTTTTCCTGCAGAAAAAACAAACAACACCTTAGTGATGAAATCCATGGCAATGTCTTCCCATTTCCAAACAGGAATCAGGGGTTGCTCGAGTAAGCTGAAAGGTCTTTGATGCTCGGCTTTAACCTTTGAGCATGTAAGACATTTTGAAACGTAAAGTGCCATATCCTTTTTCATGCCGGCCACCAATAAATGGGACAAAGATCGAAGTACATTTTATTTGCATCGGGATGCACAGAATAACATGACTTATGAGCCTCATCAAGAATAAAAGTACGAAGTTCATCACGATTGGTAACCCATAAACGATTGAGAAAGTAAGTAAGCCATCGGGTTTGGTTTCGAGTTGAAGTTCGGCTCCACATGACATTTTGTCGTACATGTTACCTTCATCAACGGAGGTGCACTAGGCTTGATAGATGTGATTTTGAAGATTGCTTTGGATGATAATGCTATAAAGCAGAATGGATTTGACATTAACTTTTCGACTAAGGGCATCGGCCACGACATTTGCTTTACCAGGATGGTAGCGAATTTCGCAATCGTAGTCACAAAGTAGTTCGGCCCATCGCCGTTGTCTCATGTTCAGATCTTTTTGGTCCAAAATGTGTTGAAGACTTTTATGATCGGTGAATACTACACATTTTGTATCATAAAGATAGTGTCTCCATATTTTTAAAGCGAAAACGACAGCACCAAGTTCGAGATCGTGAGTTGTGTAATCTTTCTCGTGAACTTTAAGTTGTCTTGAGGCATAAGAGATAACTTGTTAGGATCATGTGTTGAACGAAATACTAACTGAAATACGTGTATACTGAATCAAATAGTGCGGAATCCTATTTGATTGGCGATCAAATCAGTGAGAACGCACGTAGAAACAATTGTAGATTGAATCCAAATGTTAAGAACGATTGGTAATCAATCTAGTGTGATCTATGAACTTGGAACAGGTTCTTAGAGGTCTCTGGACGGCTAGGGTACGATTTAGTACATAGGTTATCGAAGTGTTTTGTTTTTCCACGATTTAAGTGGTATTTATAGGTTAGGGTTTTCGGCCGACTAAACCATTAGCATGGTTCAATCGTGCGACTAAGTCATGCGGTTGATCCATTCGCATGACTAAGTGTTCAGTCGTGCGAATGAGTCAATCTCATGTTACAATCATACGACTGATCCAGTCTCCTGGTTCGGTTGTGTGACTGATCCAGTCTCCTGGTTCAGTCATGCGACTGTTCATTAGCATGAAGTTGTTCATGCGTATGGTCTATTAGCATGGGCCATTCGCATGAGAACTTCATACGACTAAGTTTGAATATGTTTCATTATCATTAATTGACTTAGATCTATTCAAACAACCATAAACCTATATAGTTAGTTCAATAAGTGTTAATACATACTAAGCAATGAAGTATTCAACATTATAAGCACAACCACACATTTTATTCCATTAAGTACCCATTCTATTACATATGTGTAAGACAATAAAGACATTTTACATTAAGCTCAAAAACTAGGTACACATGTATCTACAAACTTCTAGTTGGACCTAGTTCCATCTACTATCTTACATTCTTCATAAGCTCCTCATACTTCTTGTACTTTTCCTCTCTTGTGACTCCTACATGTATTTCAAAAGCAAAGCAGAGTCGTATCACATTCTGGAATTGGAGTGCTTGTACAATATCCTGCGAGTCATAGAACAGTGGCCACTTGTATAAGATGCAAACATCATCGGCCGATAAGTTAGTGAGCCACATAGGATCAAACACCCTGATAGTTTCCATCTACCATTTCTGTTCAACACTATGACTGCCTCGCCTGTTCTCCAATCGTAGTACCACCACTTGAAGTGTGGAATGAAGTCCTGTGGCATTTCCCGTAGAGGGATTCTAGACATCATGTGCGGAGGACTCCACTTCAGCACTATTTTAGGCTTCCTAGTTATGGCATCAACTTCAGATCTTCTGATATACCTCGTTGGTTGTTGAGGCTTGAAGTTGACCCACCGGGTGTGGTACTCTCTCTTTAAAGCTGCTTCAAACCAGCCTGACATCTTACGAGGGTCAGCATATAGCAATTTCAATTTTGATAACTAGTTAAGCTCAAAACCTGGAAGAGTCTTCAGATCGTGTGGGAATCTGAAGTACTCCATCCTTTTCTCTCTTTTAACAGCGAAACGTTCAATCTTCAAAATAGGCCCACGCTATAATTTTTCCTCACACCTTGTGATGCTTCTTCACTTTATACAGTTTGGTGTAGACATTTGACTTTGGAGCACTGCGCTAGGCTCTAATTTCTGCAAAACATGCTGCCGATTCAGCATTTCTTATATTGACATCAGCTTCTGAGGCTTGGGCCTGGTCTTCCTTCTTCTCCGATTCTTGCTCCATTTTATCCAGAGTTTCAAAAGTATCACTAACAAGGGAGTCACCCAGATTGGGGAATACATTTCCCTCCTTGTCAGTGTACTCTAGATAATGTTGGGCCGTGACATCTTCAATCTCTATCTCATCTATGTCATTCAGCTCATTGTCACTGTCTATGTCCACTGTAGGAGCATCTTCACAATCTCGTTGGGATTCAGTCTGAACATCTCAGCAAGTTGCTCATCAGTAAGGTCATGGATTATCTCTCCTTCTTCAGGAGTGTAACTCACAGACCTTCTGACTATCCCTTGCAGATCAAGTATCATTATGAGTTGAGACTTGATCTATTGAAGGGGAGCAACGTCATACTCATCTTGCTGAGATATGTGATCTGCTTGATTTAAACATATAAACATATCATGCATGAGTAAATAATCAAAGCAGTAAACATCAAATATATACATAGACATTAATTACATAACATTAATCCAAAATTCACTTACAATGCTTTCAAGTACATAAATATCTAAACATTACTTTTCCCCAGAATAGCCAGCGCGTCAGTAGGAGGGGCAGATGATAAGGCTCCTTGGTCTTGATTTCTCTTTGTACGTCTCTCCTGACCTTGAGCTGATGTAGATGTAGCTGCATCTCCTTCTTCATCATCATCATTGTTCTGCCCTTCCCTTGTCTCTTCCTTCTCACTTGCCTCATCATCATCACTATCATCATCTTCACCATCATCATCGTCATCATCATCATCTCCTTCTCTTATCTTGAGTGGCTCATCCTTTGAGCCCTTGAGCTTGAGTATGATGGTCTTGTTTGATGTCTCCAAATCCTCTATCCTCTTTGATAAGTGGACGTTTTGCTCCTGGAGTTGGGCAATTTGCTCAGCTTGCTATGAGATCTGTTGTGCTTGGGTAGCATTTAGCTCCACAAGCTGACGTAGTTGTGCAGTCTTCTCCTCATCAGCAGCTAACAACTTCAGCACCATACGATTGAGTGCTGACAGCTGTTCCTCTACCCCAGTGGGGGGTAGAGATGATCCTGTGTGGTAGGTAGGGTGGGATGATGGTCCAGTTTGGTGGCTAGTGGTGGTGGTGGCGGCAGTGGTGAGGATTGGGGGTGGTATAGATGTAGGTGGTGGTGGATGAGCTGTAGTGGTGGTGGATTGGATGTGGGTAAGTGGTGGAGTGGGTGTGGGAGTGGTGTGTGAGGTGATAGAAGTGGTGGTAGGTGGTGTGGTAGCAGTGGTGGTGGTAGTGGTGGAAGGTGTGGCTGAGGTAGTGGCGGTGGTAGTGGATGAGGTCAAGGTGAACTTCAATCTCTTCCCCTTTGAAGGGATCGAGATCTAGTTTGATCAATTAGATTAGGATTTGCAGCGGAATAGCACAAGAATTAGACGAAATTCTAGCAAGAATAATATGAATATTCAATTAAACAGTAACAGTTATAGAGAGAGAGTTTTCTACAAAAAGAATGTTTTCATTCATGCACAAACTTCCCGTGGGGGGAAATTAGGTCAACATTCCTTTTATAAGGAATGTGACATCAGCTGACGTCACTTGATAGTGACATCTAACTGATTTATACAAACAACTGAAAGTTAAACTAAACTACTGAAGATGTCCACAACAACTGAGGACACCTTCATTAAAAGCTAAGTATAAACTAACATTACAACTACTGAAGTTATAACATAAAACTACTGATTACAAACCACTGAAAAGTAAACCATCACAACTACTGAAGAGAACTACTTCAGCTGTTGTGACAACTTCTGAGAACTTGATCTTCAGACTTTGTTTTCAGAATTTGTCTTCAGCATTTGTCTTCAGAGCATTTTTCTTTAGACTTTGTCTTCAAACTTTGTCTTTAGCAGTTGTCTTCAGACTTTGTCTTCAATAGTTGTCTTCAGACTTTGTCTTCAGACTTTGTCTTCAGCAGTTATAAATCACTTCAGTTGTTTTGATGTCTGTGGGACTTAAAGGTTTTTCTAATCTGGCTCATTGGTTCGTTTGGTCCAACAAACTCCCCCTGAACCAATGCAGCCAAAACCTTTAAAATTATTGAGGTCCCACTTATTGGCAGAAACAAAATCTGGATCAGCTTAGAATTCTTCAATATAAGCTCAGGCCAAGGAAGAGATTTCTGAAGGTTTGATTGGCAAAGGATGAATGGGAACTCTGTCTTGGGGAATTGGACACAGAGCTGTTACCCCATCCATGAAACCTACTTCCCAATGATAAGTCTGTAAGACTCTCTGACATAGGCCTTAAGGAAAACAACTTGTTCTTCCATTGTGAGTTCTTCAACTCCACTTTCAAAGAAGAACTCAGGCCCATAGTACTCAGATAAGTACTTAATATGCTTTCCATTTTTCATCTCCACAGTTGTTATCTCTCGGTATGCAAACTCATCAGGATGAGTGCCTTCAAGCAATAACTGGAGCTCATTTCTCCTTATTTCTTGAAGCATCTGGTAGATTAACCCCTTCTTTACCATTTTGTTTTCTAGTAAGGTTTGTGGAGTCATCTTAGACTTGTAAGCTCTCTTGAAGTCATCAAGGATTTCCCAGGGCCACAGTACAATGGCCAGCATTATCACAGCATCTACAATCTTCTTAACTTGGCCATTGTATCTGCTTGGAATCTTCATTTTGTGAATTCAGTCACTTACTCTGGGGTCAGGCCAAATTCTCACTCTCTCTTTCTGATATTGGAATGTAAATCTGAGAGCATACAACCTCTGAGCATGTTTCTTCATAGCTTGTATGGATGAAGACTTGGAAACTCTTTATCAATCATCCTTAACAGTTGCTCATCATGTTGTTTGTGGTGTTGTTCTTCTTCTTCAAGTTTAACTTTTACCATTTGCCTTTGAAAGTCAGGTGTGATTATGTTGGTTGACTCCTAGGCTCAGGCATTTTTATTTTGAGAACAACAAAGAGTGGCAGACTATCATCTCATCATCATCTTCTTCTTCTTCCATCCTTAACACCCTTCTCTTCCTCTTAGGTGCATCATGGTAATGGGTTCAGTAGGTTTCTTAGGTAAAGGAGTTGGTTTTGAGGGTGTGAAGGTGGTTGTTTTGGTTTGGGTGATAGTGCAGGCTGCTCTAGCATCTTGGATGTGAGTGAAGCTTTGGATAATTTTGCCATATTAGTCCTTTTCCCAGCACCAGCTTCATCAAGAGCTTCTATGATCAAACCTTTGTTAAATACTTTAGAAGAACAGATTCTGGTGGTTATCTCCAAAATTTGTCTCTGGACCATGACTTTACTTCAATGATTGACCTTCCCAGATGTTTTGATATAAATCTTGCCATAGTTTCCATCCTTTCTCTTTCTTTCTCACTCCAACTTACCCATCTTTGTTCAATTTCTTGAATCTCTAACCTTCTGATCTCAGAGTCAAGTTTGGCAGTGTCAAATCCTTGTCTGAGGAGGTGATCAATAATCTTATCCATAGATCTGCTATGTTGCTCATCAGCTTCTTTGATCAATTCTTCTAACTTTTTCTCAGTCTTTTCAGATCCTTCAGTCTTTTCAGAGCTTTTCTTCCTCTTATAGGTGATCATTTCCTTTTCTTTCCTCTCTTTTTCTGCTTCCTCTTCAGCTCTTTTTCTTTTGTCTACTTTCACTGACTTAGACTCCCCCTTTTTGGGTGCATTGGGTTCAGGGGTGTGAATGTCAGAAAGTCTCTTAGAAATAGCAACATCAACTAAAGATTGAAGATTTGAGGAAAGCCTCTCATCAATGGCTTGATGTACAGTGTTTGTGATTATGGAAGTGATGAGAGGTAAGGATTTTTAAAAGGCAGCAACCATTTGCTCAGAGGGGTTCTGTCCCTAAGAAATGGCACTGAAGCAGAGGCTGGTGGCAAATTTGTTGTGAGTGGCTCAGTGTTTGGGATAGTTTCAGGAGAAACTGCCATCTGTGGGTAAATGTGGGCAGATGGACTTGATTCTTGTGACATTTTGGCAAGCAGATCTTGTAGTCTGCATACCTAGTCTCAAGAATAGTATTGTGGGCTAGAACATCAAAGAAAAAGCCTAGGTCATCATCAGTCTGTGCTGAATCAGCTAACCTCCTGATGAAATCAGGATGAACATGTGCTGAGTGTAGATCGGTATTCACATGTGCCCCTATTTCTCGAAACTAGGGACTTCCTGCCTCAGGATGATGTCCTTCATTGGCAGTGTCTCTGGTGAGGACTTAGAAATGATACCATCTTCATCCTGATCATGTGTGGACAAGGAGAAGAGGCAGCCTCACCAGATGTTCTAATCTCCTCCTCTACACAGGGAGATTGAACTATGTAATCCCTGTGCTATGGGTTATCAGCTACATTATAATCCTCTCCCTCAATTGTTGAGGTTTTCCCAGTGGTAATAGTTTTCAGGGGAGGGGTAGAGGAATGTAGTTGAGTCAGCACTTGTGCAATAACCACAGTTGGGCTTGTAGGGGTGGCTTCAGTGGGAGATAGGTGTGAAAAGGATTGCACCGGGGTGAATGGTGCTCTTCAATGGCAATCCTCTTGAGTGAGAGAGATTCCAGTAATGTGGTTTCCCCATTTTTGGTTGCATCAGGATCTGTTGAGAGGATTCCTGAGCGGTTTTAGCTCGTAGAGTCCTGGAAACTACAGGGGGATTACTACCCATAGGTCATCTACCTTTGTGTTGCAGGGGCATCATCAGGGGACTCAACTCCCTGAGTAGCCTTTTTGGTTTGTTTGGAATGAGGTTTGGAGGGGACTTTGGATCTGGAGGATGAGGTTGTGGGTACCTTCTGCTTGGGTTTTAGCAGTTTGGCAGCCTCTTTGAGGTGTGGGTCAGAGTTGTGCCTGGAGTATACCTCTGGCAAAACTACCACAGCAGGGACTCCAAGGCCAACAGGGCCATCAGATTGTAACTGATTCATGATTATGGCCATAAGAAACCTTGGATATAATAGCCATCTGTTAGCTACAGGTTTCATTGCCAGATCTTTTAATTCTAAAAATATAATTTCAGAAAAATTTAAGCTTTGGCGTTCAAGAATAGAATACAATACCTGCTGCCACCTGGATGACATTTGATCCCATGAAGAGTTTTTGGGGGCAAAGCAAACATTGATCATGTGGAAGATTAGGCGTTCAGCATCATGAAAGTGCTTCTTCAGAATGGTTGTAGCACTTAGGTTTCCCTCAGATCCATGGTTAATGAATGAAAGATCAATGGTGCCCTTCGGGTATTTGGTGACAAGGTAGCATCATTCAGATCTAGCGTTTGGCAAATGATAGCAGGAGTGACTACCACCTTCTTCTGGTTTACAAATGACTGGAGAGTGATCGCGACATCATTCTCACCAGTATGGATGGTAACATTTGTCCAGAATTGACGAAGAGAGTCGGGATAGATGGTGGGTTCAGAAGAAAAGCAGTTCGATACTGGGAATCAGCCATCAGATCAATAGCATCATCAAACTTAGTCCAAAAGGTCGATTTTGTGAAGTAGGCAACACAGTTGTGTCGAGGTTTGATTTGCATGGTCGCCATTAATGGAGATGAACGTTCGGAAATCGATTTATGAAAAGTTTGAAGTTAGGGTTAGGTATATATAGGTTAAAACGGCTGAAAGAAAACAGCTGAAAGTTTTGGTTTTAGTCATCAGTTGTTAGAAAACGACTGAAGACATGGTTTTAACTTTCAGATGTTGTAAACATTGAAGACTTGGTGTTTGTCATCAGTAGTTGAAAAACTACTGAAGACTTGGTTTGGCTTCAGTTGTTTTGAAATGAAACAGCAGTTGTTTGAAACAATTGAAGAATAAAATACTCATCAGTTGTTGTCGTCAATTCACATATCTCAGTTGTTTCATTTGACCTTAACACTTACTCAGCAGATTATCTGATTTTCAGATGTTTCATTGGTCATCAGTACTTATCTGTTAGAACAACGTCAGTAGTTGTAACCACTTCAGTACTTTGCAACAGATAAAGTACTTCAGTACTTTAAGGAATTAGTCTTCAGTAGTTATGAAAACTGCTGAAGATAAAATAACTTCAGTACTTATTTGTGACAGCGTATACTGATGCTCATCAGTACTTGGGAGCTGAGATCATCAGTAGTTGTCAATTTATTCAAGCTGCAGCATACCAAGCCTTAGCACAAGATTTTGAAAAGTTGCACTGTCCAAAGGCTTAGTAAATATATCTGCAAGCTCCTTAGCACTGGGAACAAACTTTGGATCAATCAGACCTTTTTCATAACAATCCCTGATAAAATGATGTCTGATCTCAATATGTTTGGTCCTAGAATGCTGGACAGGATTCTTAACAATACAAAGAGCTGAAACACTGTCCATCAGTAAAGGAGCTTAGTCTTTGTAATGTCATAATCCAGTAATTGATTCTGAAGCCAGAGTACCTGAGATGTACAACTTGCAGCAGCAATGTACTCTGCTTCAGCAGTGGATGTAGCAACAGAGGTTTGTTTCTTACTCTGCCAAGAAACTAAACAGTTGCCTAGAAATTGGCATCCACCAGAGGTTGATTTTCTGGTTAATTTACACCCTGCATAGTCACTATCAGAGAAAGCAACTAATTTGCAAGAGTGCCCAGTGGAATACCAAAGTCCTAGAGATTGAGTTCCTTGCAAATATCTAAAGATCCTTTTGACTGCAATCATATGGGATACTTTAGGTGCAGCCTGAATCTAGCACAGACACAAGTTGCAAACATAATGTCTGGTCTAGAAGCTGTAAGGTACATCAAGGAACCAATCATATATCTGTAAGAGTTTCATCACTGCTTTACCTTTCTGATCAGCATACAGTTGTGTGGTGCTGCACATGGGAGTAGAACAGGGCTTACAGTTTTGTAAATCAAACTTTTTCAACAAATCCTTTGTATATTTTGACTGATGAATGAAAGTACCATCAGCCTTTTGTTTGATTTGCAACCCCAAAAAGAACTATAATTCTCCCATGGCACTCATTTCAAACTTTTGTTGCATCAACTTAGTAAAGGCATCACACAACTGTGGATCAGAGGATGCAAAAATAATATCATCAACATAAATTTGAACAAGGAGCTTATGCATGCCTACTTTCCTAATGAACAAGGTTTTATCTATGGAGCCTCTAGTGAAATTATTTTGAAGAAGAAAGTTAGATAGTGTTTCATACTAGGCCCTAGGTGCTTGTTTTAGTCCATAAAGAGCCTTATCAAGCTTATACACCCAATCTGGATGTTTATGATCTTCAAAACCTGGTGGTTGGCACACATAAACTTCTTCTTTTATTTTACCATATAAGAATGCACTTTTGGCATCCATTTGAAAAACTTTGAGATTATGAAAGGCAGCATAAGCTAAAAACAATCTGATTGCTTCCAGTCTGGCTACAGGGGCAAAGGTTTCATCATAATCAATACCTTCTTCTTGTGAAAACCCCTGTACAACCAGTCTGGCCTTGTTCTTGACAATTTGGCCTTTTTTATCAGTTTTATTCCTAAACACCCATTTAGTGCCTATGGCACACTTACCTGGGGAAGAGGAACCAGTTCCCACATTTGCTGCTTTTGAAACTGAAGAAGCTCAAGTTGCATAGCTTCAACCCATCCATTGTCTCTTAATGCAATATGATAATTCTTTGGCTCTTGCTGACTGATGAAGAGAGCATAGAAGCAAAAGTTGGACAATTGATTTCTGGTTGAAACACCAGCATTGATGTCACCAATGATCTGAGACATGGGATGATTCTTCAGTTCTTGATACTCAATAAGATCTGTGCAAGTGTTTGTAGGTGATTCAGCAGCAACAGATGGTGATCCAGATTCTTGAAACCTAGAATGAGATGATAATTCAAATGAAGTAGAGGATTCAGAGATCTCATTAGCATTTGTTGTGGATGGAACTGCTGAAGCTACAAGAACATCAAGTTTAGACTCAGGCAGTTGATCACTAAAACTTGCATTTATACCAACAGATGGATAACAGGTTCAGAAGATGATGGATTCACAGAACCTGCAACATTTGGAGACTGATAAGAAATATTGCAGTATGTCCAGATCAAATAACTCCACAGGTTTTGTGGGATTTTCTCCTTTGGAGATTCATTAAACTTTACATGCAAGGTTTCTTCTACAATCTTTGATCTGCAATTAAAAACTATGTATGCCTTGCAAGTAGAGGAATACCCAACAAAGTACCCTGCATCCACCTTTGATTTAAACTTCTGAAGTGGATCCTTGGTGTTGAGAATATAATAGGGACACCCAAATGCTCTAAAGAAGGAAATCAGAGGAGCCAAATGATGTAACACTTCATAAGGAGTCTTCATCAACCTTTGATTTACCAATACTCTATTTTGCACATAACAAGTTGTGTTAACAGCTTCAGCCCAAAGGTTAGTGGCAAACCAGAATCAGCCAAATTGACCTTGCAGCTTCAATAAGGGTCCTGTTCTTTCTCTCCACCACTCCATTTGCTCAGGAGTTCTTGGAATGCTAAAATGCCTCTTGATTCCCTTAGAGAAATAGAATTCATCAAGTGTGTGATTTCTAAATTCTTTGCCATTATCACTCCTCACACACTTGACAGAAAGAGAATACTGCTTTTCCACATGCAACACAAAGTAGATGATAATTGACCAGCCTCATCTTTTAATGTAAGAAGAAGGTCCATACAAATCTGGAATAATCATCCACAATTACCAGTCAGTATTTTTTCTTTGCCATGCTCATCACTCTTACTGGACCAAAAAAATCCATATGCAGTAATTGCAAGCAGGCAGTGGACTTTGGTTCTTCTATTGGAGGGAATGATACTTTATGTTGCTTTCCTTTTAAACAAGTAGAGCAGTTCTCATCATATTTGAACTCCTTTAATGGCAGACCTCTCACTAAGCCATGAAGGATCAGCTGGTTCATGTTTCTAAGATTCACATGACCAAGCCTTCTGTGCCAAAGCTCAGATTCCTGAGGAGAGGCCTTGGAGAACAGACATGGATGCCTTTTAGATCAATTTTCTTTGATAAGTCTAAGGCATATACTCTTCCAATCCTGTTGGCTTTCAAGAGAGTATGTTCATCCAATATCTTGTCAATCATATTCAAAGCATTGAAAGACAGAATTCGACAGTTTTGACTGTGAAAAGTGCAACATGCCCTTTATCACATATTTGACTGACACTCAACAAATTGTACTTGAGATTCTCCACATGGTTGACATCATCAAACCTTATTTCACCATTTGAAACAAAGCCTTTGCTGATGATGTACCCTTAGCATCATTACCAAAAGATACAAATCCCTTCTTTCCTTGAGAGTAGTCATGAAGAAGAGATTTGCTCCCTCATATGCATAGATCCTCCACTATCCACATACCAGATGCTTCTATGGCATGTTGAAGAACCCTGCATATATCACAACAACTAGTTAGCTTTTGAGACCCAAACCATTTTGGTTTTAGGTCTGTTCTCATCAACAGATTTTATACTAATTGATTTGTCATGATTAACAACCTTTGAAGATGGAGATGGTGCTGAAAAGGATTCCTTTGATTTTGGCTTAGTTTTCCTTTCAGTGGTTTAATCACAGGTACATCTATTTGGTTAAATCTCCCCAACAGATGTTGACCATCATAACAAGTTGTGTCTGATTGGTTGTTAAGCCTTTAGTTCAGCAGACACATCAGTACTTGTTTTTGAATGGTTCCTGTGATACACCATGTCCTCCTTTTGAAAGACACAGACTTAGTCTGTTGTTTTGATACTCCTTGAGGAATATTTTCAGCTATTTTATGATAAACCTCTTTCTTCTGTTTAGATTTTTGTGAAGACTTTGGTTTATCAGGTTGAGATGTTTGTGGCACAAACTTGGTTTTAAATTCATCTTTCTTTTTATTAATATTCTTTTTAATGATTTTATCCTTGTTAAATTTGGAACCCTTTCTGTACCAGCATCATCAGTGAGATAATTGAATAGACCACATATTTCACATGGTTTTTTCTTCATCTTCTGTTGATCAGCTGCTGAAGAAGATGAAACTACTAAAGGTGTGTTCTTCAGTACTTTCTTCCTCTCAGTACTTATGTGAAGTACTGAAGGATTTGTAACAACTGTAGACTTGCTTTTCAGAAGTTTTCTATCAGTACATTTGGATTTCCTGATAGACTCTTCAGCAGTTGTCAAACCATGTTTGGTTCCATTTGGTTTGAAATGTTCTTCAGGTGTTGTTACTTTCTCTTTAGTACTTTGAATACCTTTTGAGACAACACCTGAAGTACTCAGCTTTTCTTTGATCATGTGTTCATCAGCAGTAGGACCATCAGCAGATTGATTAGCTGAGGTACTATTACTGACTTCATCCTCTAATTATACTTATCAATTGAGGATGAGACACATGATGATGTGGTTTGGGAATTGATTTCACCTTCAGATTTTACTTCTGTCGTGGAGTAAAATCTGTAGGAGGTTCAGTGTGATTATATCCAATCCCAACTCACATTTGAAGCAGTTTGCTTACTGAAAAGCATTTCAAACCCCTTGCAAGATGTTACCCAGCGTTCACACTCCAGTTGAGTAGCTGCAAGTGTTTCTTTGAGACTCTTGTGAGTTTCTAAAATGACCTCTACCTAGCCTTTTCATCAGTGATTTGACATTTTAATTTGTAAATCTCATCATCTTTTTCTTTTAAAATAGACTCAAACTCAGCTTTTCTTTTGGAAATCACTATCTCTAGGTCAAGATTTTGATTAATTAAAGCTACATTTGCTTCTCTAATTGAGGCAAAAGCAGCTATGCATGACTCAGAACACAACTTGGCCTTAGCCTCAGAAGATACTTGTGGTACCTGTGATGATGAAGCATTTGAGCTTGAACCACCAGTAGACTCCAGGGCCATAAGAGCAAGATTTCCAAAAGGATTTTCACCACCATGTTGACCAGCACCAGAAACATTTGTTTAGAATAACCAGAAAGATCATCTGGTAAACTACCCCAGTCATCCGCATTAGTTCATTCGGCCGACTGAGTCATCCGTATTAGTTTCAATCGCACGATTGAACCATCCGCATAGCTCAATCGCACGAATAGCCCAATCGCACACCTTCATTCAGACTATAAAACATTTGGTTTAAGTTAAAGTTAATAGCAATGGAAGACCAATATTCAGCTTTCACAGAGGGAGAGACCCACGTATACAAAGTTTACTACTACTGGAGAATGAAGTGGGGAATCACAACAAGGCCCCAAAGCTGATCACGTTAGACGAATATCCACATGGAAACAACGTTTCGAGATCTACTTAAATGGAGTGATCCAAATTTGTGGGAGTCTATAGAGACGGGGTACAGCATGCTTGTAGGAGCTGATGGTGTCAAACTCACCCTTGGTGGCATGACTGATGGACAAAAGGTGAAATACAATGCAGAAAAGAAAGTTTATGCTTTGCTTACATAGTCAATTCCGAAGGATATTTTCCATCAATTCTTGGAATATACTCAAGCAAAGAAGCTATGGGATGCATTGGAGAAAAGGTATGATGGAAATGCATCATTGAAGGCAATAAAGGCTAGGCTTTAAAGAAGGAGTTTGACAACTTCTCCTCGATAGGAAAAGAAAGCCTAGATGATGATATCGATAGGTTCTACCACTTGATGAGTGAGATGCACACTCATAGAGTATCGACGTCAATGGAGGACAAAGTGTCCATTTTGTAGACGGGTTGCCGGAGAAATGAGTTTCATTTGTCTCCAATCTCAGACAGAATGGTATGCTAACGAAGTTAGACATCAATGACTTCATATTGAAACTGAGAGAAGAAGAACTGAGGATGAAGTACAGAGCTCAAAAGTCTTCGTATGATCAGAATCCAGCGCTGTACAACGCGACTCCTCAAGCCAAAACATCTGGAGCACCTCTTCAGACAGCCTTTGTATCAAGCTCATCTGGTCCTTCACCAGCCTCTATTTCAGGGTCTGAAATGTCAGGGTCGTCTGTACCCAATACATTGCACCTGATGCAAATGCAGCAAAGCTGAAGACCAAGAACTTCAACAATGTGACAGTTGAGGTAGCTAAAGAGCACATGAATCTCTTAGCTGCGGTAGTCCACTCCTATGATGGACTAATTGCTGGTAAGATTGGGAACTGCCATCTGGCAGAAGAGGATTATGAGCAGGTGGATGAGACAGAGCTGGAGTGGATGGACATAATGTGGGCCTTAGCCAGTGCAGTCGGGAGAGCTAAGAAGTTTGTCAAAAAGACCAAACAAAATTTGATTGCAACTAAGGACACTACCTTCGGCTTTGATAATCCAAGGTATCCTGCTTTAACTGCGGAGAGAAAGGGCACTTCAAAAGGGAGTGCGTGAAGCCAAAGAAGAATGGCAATGGGAATCCTTTCTCTTTCTTCAATCGTCAGGAGAAACCCACTAGCAGTCCTACTTCATCAAGCAAGGATCCCAAAGCCTTGACAGCACTGATGATGAAGGACAGGATTGGAGCTTTCGGTTGTCTCTCCGGGAGAACCAATATTGCTAGTGTGGAGGATATTGATGATGACTCTGCTAGTGAAGGAGATATTGCAGTCGAGCTTGTGATGTCAACATCAGAAGAAACTGCACCAGTGGTCACCTACCTGTCGAGAAGGGAAAACTACTACAATGTCAGAATCACCAGCTCCAGAAACATTAGATTCTGCATTGATGGCTGATTCTTCAGAACCCGCTCAGGTAAGTACTATTGACCAACTTTTTACTAATCATGCTTGCTCTGATTGTAATAATTTAGGGAAACATTGATTTAAAATTTGCTAGGTTATTAGATCATAATGATAACTTAGTAAAGAATTTTGAACTATGCACCGAAGCTAATAGAGTGTTAAAACAAAATGAGCATAGTTACAAAGAAAAGATAGATCTTTTGAACAAACAGCTTAGGGAAACAGAAAGTTTGTAGCCTTTAACCAAGCTAATGCATTAGGTAGTATCTTAACTCCCTAGAGAAACTAAGAAACAAAAGGTAGTTTTAGAAGTAAAGTTAATTCCCTAAAAACAAATTGCATAGTTGGACTAGTTCTTCACACATAGTCCAAAACTTAGTGAGAGAGAGAAACAACGGGGAGGGATTGGGATATAAAGTGGTTCCACCACCACATGAGATCTTGATGAATACAAAAAGTAAATCAAATAATGATAATCTAATCAAGGATCATGTGGTGTCTACTCCTCTTGTAAGTGATCCAGATTCCACATGTTCATCAAATGAATCTGACACTAAACAAAAGGAGGCCACTTCAAAGGCAAAAGGTAAAATGCCTTGCATTAACTTGGACAAAGAGTTTGAAAAGGTTAGTATTAAGTCTGGTTCAAAAATTGTCAAATCTAAACCTAAAAAGGCCAATAATGTTAACCAAGAACGTGCTTCATGTCTAAGTCCAATAAATAGAAAAGAAAAAGATGTTAAAAATGTTTAAGCAATCAACTTTGTTAAACCGGACAAAACATCTAAACAAGGAGAGTCAAAACCAAAACAAAGTAAGGTCACCGGGTGTCACATACATCTCCACAAAAACAGTAAATCGTAAAGTCGAAGCAGAGCTTGCTACAATTATGGAGAGTATGGACAATTGCGTCTCATTGTCCTTACTATCAGACACCATTGCTACAATTATGGAGAGTATGGACACATTGCGTCTCATTGTCCTTACTATCAGACACCAAGGAGGAAAGTGAACTTCCTGAACAAAAACCTAGCTCTTTAAGAGGAAATCAATGACACACCTAAAAGAGATAGTGAACCTAAAGTTCAACACATTAGCCAGTCGTCTGTTTATCACAAACAGGCCTTACACAAAGCTGGCTTATGGAAGGAGAAATCAACCTCATTGTCTGATAATGAGAACAAGAAGACATCTGAGCTTCCCTCACCCTCGAACGGTCAATGGGTAACATTTATGATGTGTGATGCCTCTGGGAAACCCAAGCTAGTGAAGGCCTGGGTCCCTAACCTGAACTAATGTTTTCAAATTGAATGTGCAGGGTGTTCGATATAGTGCTAAAACCAACACATGGATTATAGACAACGGAGCATCCAGGCACATGACAGGGAACAGGGATCTCTTATCAAATTTCAAACAGATAAAAGGAGGTCATGTTTTGTTTGCAAGAAACAAAGGGGGGTACATCATAGCTCAAGGGGAAGTAGGTAATCAGAAAGTGAAGTTTGACAAGGTAAACTACGTTCAACAACTTCAGAATAACTTGCTTTCTGTTTCTCAAATTTGTGATAAAGACTTTAAGGTAGTGTTTGACAACAAGAAGTGGTATGTCCTCAAAAAGTACTACATCATCACCGAGGATCAAGTATTAATGTCTGCCTTAAGATATAAGGATATTTATGTCTTGGATTTTTCAAAGGCCTCCACAACTGATCATGAAGTTCAGTGCTTCTCGTAAAAAGTTACTGAGAAGGAATCCATCTCCTGGCATAGGAGAATGGGACACATTAATCCACGGAAGATGAATCACTTGATCCAGAATGATCTAGTGAGAGGAGTTAACGTCAAAAACTTCCAACTTCCGGATTTCTGTGTTGCGTGCAAGAAGAGA
This sequence comes from Flaveria trinervia, assembly GCA_025506515.1. Lineage (NCBI taxonomy): Eukaryota > Viridiplantae > Streptophyta > Magnoliopsida > Asterales > Asteraceae > Flaveria > Flaveria trinervia. The sequence goes on from CM046443.1 coordinate 65,877,260, forward strand.
AAACAAACGAAGAAGTCTCATAAGGAAAAGAAAGTTTATTCTATCAAACTTCTTCTTGAACTTCTTCACTTGGATCTGTTTGGTCCAGTCAGTACAAGAAGCATCAAAGGCGACTTGTACTGCTATGTAGTTACTGATGACACTCAAGATTCACTTGGGTGATGTTTCTAAAATCCAATCAGAGACATTTGAGTCATTAAGGAATTAGTAACTACTCTGGAGTCCCTATAGAAGTTGAAGGTACGTCAAGTGTGCTCAGACAACGGAACCCAGTTCAAGAATCAATGGATGGAGGCTTATTGCAAGGAAAAGGAATAATGCATCAGTTCACTTCGGCATACACTCCTCAGATGAATAGTGTTGCTGAAAGGAAGAATCGCAGCTTGATAGAGACGGCACGGACGATGCTAGCAGACTCATGCATATTTGTAAAACTAACCTTCTAAAATTTGATTAGTTTTACTTTAAACCCGAAACTATTTATCTTTTACAATTTAATCTCACAAAATTTATAATTTCAACTTTGACCCCCTATGTTTTTCATATTTTGTAAATTTAAATCTTACGTTCGTTGTAGGTTTTGCAAGTTAACACGACAGAAACATGCATGCGTGATTCACCAATTTTACGTTTAATTCTAAATCTATGAGTTGACACATCACAACATGTGTGCGTGGTTTATTGTTTTTACATATATTTCCCTCTTTTAACAGGTTCGTCGCAACGCGTGAGGCTTAAATCAAATTAGTTATATTTTTATATGTTTTACGTTTTGGTGTTATTTCTTCGTATTAACGCCGCAATTTCAGTGTTGATGGTCATTAATTGTGGTGTGACATTGGTGTTCTTTTGCATGGTTTTACACCCCCTTTAATGCGAGGAGTTTAATTCTAGTTTAAGCTAAAATTGACGAAATCAAGAGGGCATATTCGACTTTACATGAGTATAATTTCTAATTTATTTATGGCAAATTGGATTTTAATAATCCAAACTATTATACATTCGCCAATAATCTATACAAATAGTTTGGCCGGTAACAATCCTAACTTTAATTTTAATGCCAACAACAATTCCGGTAATATAATTATTGAAAATTTACGCTTGATTTTCATTCACAATAATGACTATGAACAAAATGAAAAAGGAAAATACAAGCTAAATCGAGCCTAAAATAAATACAAATCGATGTGAATATATGATAATTATGCACTCCAGTTGTTGTTAGTAATAAAATTAAAAATTAAGATTATTACAGGTCAAATAAAAGTATGAATTATTATCAGTTAATAAATAATAATTTGAATTATTAATATTCAAATTTTTTATATTATTATTGGAGTGTCATGATATTTCTAGCTCTTGTTAGAAGTTGTATTTAGTTTTGGCTTTTAAAATAATTTATATTCATTTAAAAAATAACAATAATAATAATAATAAAAGTGAAGAGAATAATATATTAAATGATAACAAAAGTGAGGTAGTTAATAACAATGATTTCATGACCGGATCGAAACGGCCAGTTCGATCGAGGATTGGCCTCCTAGCCGGTCCGATCGCTATGGTTCGTTGTGGCTGGTCGAACCGGCCGGTTCGTCCCGAACCGGTGTTCCTACCGGGAAACCAGACTGGATTTTGTTTTTTTTATTTTAATGGGTAAAAACAGGATGTTGAACCATAAATTAATGTGTTGGATATACAAACACAATTAAGTTTTGCAAGACTGGTGAAAGGGTTAATTACAACACAACAACACAAAAAGAAGACTAACCAAACTTAATCAAACAGTAGACTGGATTAACCACAATAAGACACTAAGAACACAATTAATATAAGAGACAGAATAAGAGAACACAAGTATATGATTTTTAAGAATACACTATATTGTTTTCTCTATGTTCTATTACAAGTGTTACAAAGCATATTAGAAAGATACAAGAACATGAGATACTTATACTACATCCTACAGCCGACTATACTTTGAAAGCCAACGGGATATAATTGACTAGACACAAACAAAAGCAATTGTACAGTCAAAAGGCAGATTGCCTTTTGACTAGTGACTATGACATGCCCTAGCTCACATCCCTATCTATTACAAAAAGGATAAAGTACATGAAGTAGAAAGTTACAGACTCAAGACCTCAATGTACAGTTACCAAAAGCATGGACCTTTTCACCAACTCATGTAAGTTGGTGACCTTACAGAGATGCAGCGGAAAGGTGTCCAGCTTTATGGAAAAGTACATCAGATAAAGCATGTGTCAAAAGTCTTCGGAAGAAATCTGTCTTCATGAGTTGAAGCTTCGGAAGACTTTGTCTTTGAGGCTTCGGAAGACTTCATCTTGGCTTTGGAAGATATTGGTCTTGGCTTCGGAAGATTTCACACTTAGAATATTTCAGTTGCATATGTGAAACTTCCTAAGCATTCTCCTTCAATGCACTTATGCAGCATGTAGGATAGACTTTGGATGTTTGAGTTGCATCAGCCTCTTTATTAATCTCTACAAATTCCCCTTAGGCTGATGCTACCAAAACACTTAGTAGACTTCAGATATCAACAGTCCTCATTAGGATGATCACCATTCCTTTCTTCATAAGGTGATCAGGATCCTTCAGACTGTCAAAATGTCTTCTCATATCAAAGAGATCATACTGAGGCAACTAAAACATATCTTGTCATGTGCAAATGTCTTCAGTGCCTTGTTCTCTAATGACATGTCATCTTTCTGGATTTGTGGTGTATGTCCAAGACAAGATGGGTCTTCCTGATGCTAGAGGAGCTTTTTGAATTGGAGTTAATGGAGCATCCTCTGGCTGCACATCCTCAGGATGTTCTGACTCATCCTGGGGTTTAGAAGAGGGTGCAGTCTTCTTCTTCTTTGGCTTTGGTTTAGAAGCCATCCTCTTCAATCTTTTTATAGGTTTAAACTGGGAAGACTGGCCTGTAGTACCAGATTAATCTTCATTGTCTTTCTCAGTTGGGACTTCCTCTCTCTCAGGCTCAGAAGGAGAGGGAGGTTGACCCTGCTACGGATCAGAAGATGAAACATGATGAGTTTCAGCAGGAGGTCCAGGTTGTGTTGTCTCTGGTTGTTCAACCTCAACCTCTATTTCAGGTGGGGCTTGACTTGGAGTGGAGTGTAAGTCAATGAGCTCTCCACTTTTGATCTTCTGCTTGATCACCCTAATATGCTTATCCATAGTGGATAGAGACATGGGGCCAAGTCTCCTTCCAGAGAATCCATATAGCTTCAAGAAGCTCATCATCCTCTGCCTGTCAGCAAATTTCTTCATGCTCTTTTAGATGATAGCTCTTGATTTTGCAGCTTCTTCCCTTAGCTTCTTCTTAGTTGTCTTTCTGTCCTTGATTATCTCAAGTCAAGCTGTTTTAAGTACTCAAACTCAACATAGTCATAGGACAAGGGAAGGAGTGCATCTGCCTGATAGAAGCCTGTGGCACTCAGGTAGTTGATCATCTTGATCCTATCTTCTTCTTTGTCTACTGAGGTTCTTGTTGAACCATGTCTTCTTGTGCAGGACTTTCTTGAACTGGGGAGAGGGTAGGCATATCCTTGTACAGCCTTTTTCTTCTTCTCTCTTCTTTGACTTGTACTAGAAGCTCTGTATCTTCTGCCTCCTTCTTCTCCTTTGACCTTTCCAGGCCAACCAGTTCATTCAACTCATCTAAGGGGAGAGAGATGACACTGTCTATGTCATAGTTCCTTGTCTGTAGATAATTTATCCAGACTGCCCTTAACTCATCATTCTGAGTGTCTGGCCTGGGGGCAGCCCTGATAGCAGACTCCATGAGTCTTGAAGAGTCAGCAGAGGAACTTTCTCCCCTCAGCCTCTTTTTCCTCTCTCTTTCTCCTCTTCCTCAATCTCCTCAGATGTCATCTTTCTTTTCCCTTTATTACTCACATACTTTTGTGACTCAGGGTGGAGAGAGCTTTGGCCTTCATTTCTTGATGCAGCTTCTGAGCTCTGGCCAAAGAGAGGTTGAGAAGCACCTTCACCAGCAGGTGTCTCAATAGGAGTGTGGATCTCTGCAGCAGTTGATGATGATGAGACAGGGGTCTCAGGTTCTGCCACTGGGCCTTCAGTCATGGTTTCCCCTATGAAACTAATCTTAGGGTCTGCCTTAACATCCAGTTGACCGATGGCATTGCCTGATTGCCTAAGTCTCCTTCTTAAACTGAACTCTGCAGTGATCCTGTCTTGGATTCTTTGAGCAAGTCTGTCAGCTTGTCTTGATTTGCTTGGGTTGACAAGTGGCATGTTGACTAAATCCAGACCTTCATAGTAGTTCAAAGTCTAAAAATTGAAGACTTCTTGCTGTCCTTGAACTCTTATGATGATTAGGGCTTTCCTGATGTTGTCATACCTCCACCCAATGATGTGATTAGAAGATGGTGAAGATGACATAGCCCTTGGTATCCCATCCTCAAACAAACTCTGTATGAAGGAGTCTGTGTAGTCCACATCAATGTGAATTTGAGGAGGTTGCTGAGAATGCACAATTGCAAGTGAGGATGGTGAGTCCTCAATGTCCACTCTCTCTGAAGAACTCCCAGGTTATGTGACTGTAATGACTTTCCCCCCTTTTTGGTAGCATCACCCACTTGCATAGGTGAGCTTGAAGATAGGTCAATCACATCCGTAGGTTCTTGTGTTCCTAGTTGAGCTCTTCTTAGGGTCTCCCAGCTAGTTTTTCCTTAAGATATGAAATCTCAAGTTGCTGATCACTGATTATGTTGTGTAAGGTAGTCACCTGAGATTCAAGGTGACTGACCTTTAAGACTAAATAGGTGCATGTTTTAGTCAGTTTGTGCACCTTTAGTCTTAGATTCCCCTCATCTTCATCAAAAGAATCATTGGAGGATGAGATGATTGGACCAAAGTCCTCTCTCTCACCACTAGCTTCAGGTTCTTGGCTGCTAGTTTTCCTCTGCTCACTTGCAATCTCAGTTTAGATGTTAGTGGGCTGAGTTGCCATAGTTGAGGTCTTAATGATGTAATCACTTTCAGAAGTGAGAGCCTCTTCCATATGGACATCCTGAACAGGTTCAGAAGTGTCCACCTCAGTTGTAAGTGACTGATGGGGGATAGATATAGGAGACTCAGGAGCATTCATCTCTCTTTGAGTAGGGGTAAAGAAGAGAGACTCATTATACTCACTGAAATCTAGATCTTCATCAGTATAGAAATCAAGGTTGGAATTGGTTGGTTGAGATCTATTGGCTAGGGATGGTAACTGTCCCCTAAAGGTTGATCACTTGAGTGTAGAGACTTAGAGTGATGGCTTAAGGCACTTGGGCTAATGAGCTCATCAGGCTGAGCATGAGGAACCTCAGCACTGATTCTTGGAGAGATGGGAGTGGTCTGTTCCTCAGGAGAAGTGGGAGCTGAAGTGTCCACTTCTTCCTGTATGGGTGAGTATATAGGGGCCTCCACAGACTGAATAGTTTGAGCAGAGGTTCGTTTGGACTTTCTTTGGTAAGTGAGAGTGATTTTAGGTTGTGTGGATGGTTGGAAGGTAGCAGGTGTGGGCTCAACACTAGCTTGTGCTGCTAGGTTGTCACCTTGAGCAATGAGCTTTAACATTTGTAGGACTAGGGCTATTTCCACCCTAGAAAAGCAATAGTGGGCTTTCTTGGTATTTTAAATATGCCGGGCTTCATCTGTCTCAATTTAAGAATGTTACCTGTTTCCCTTAACTGTGAGCCCAGTTCACAGTTAAGAATGTACTGGACATATTTAGAAAACATGTAATATTCTAAGGAATCTAAATTAGCAAATAAATTGGTATAAACAAACTAAGAATACCTGAACTTGAGCCCTTGAACCATTCCATGGATTATGAAGGAGAGATCCTTAGGAATCTGGTCCTATCCACCATGCTTGTTTGATAAGCTGTGAATGACCACATGGAGCAGGAATCTCCACTGGGATGAGACCTTCGCTTTCCTAAAGGTCTTTACGAAGAAATCTCCCTCATATCCCATCTGCTCAAAGGAATGATTAATAGCTTCCTTTGGGAAGAACACCTCACCTTCTTCATCATCCAGCTAAAGATGCCTATTGATGATGGACGGAGTGATGAAGATTGTTCTCCCCTGCACTGTGGCAGACAGTACCTTCTCCCCATCCATAATGACCTCTAGGCAGGTCTTCCAGAAATCAATCAGTTGATTCTCATAGAGAGGAGGATCAATGGTTAGGGAGGTGAAGTAGTTGGATAAAGCTAAGAATCGACAAACCTCTGAGAAATAAGGATCTTTCTCAGAGCTTAACAGAGCAACCTAATTCTGTTGCATGTGTAGCTGCATGGTAACGTTGGGATCATTTCTGTGAGCAAGGTTGGCCATTGTGAGGTAGCTTAAGGATGAAGAAAGAAGGAAGAAAGAAATTTCAGAGAGAATTTGGGTTTTTAGGTTTGGAGGAAGAACAGATGATAGAAAGAGGGGGAAACTGTTGGGTTTATATGTGAGAGGGATTTCAGATAAAGTTTAATAAAAGATGATAAACTTTGAAATCCGGATGTCGGTCCCACCTCTGAAAAAGTAGTTTACTTTTGCTTAAAAAGTAGTTTTTTGGAAGTCAAAAAGCTTCCGAAAGTTAATTATCTTTGAAAGTTTTAATTAAAAGCTTCGGAAGCTAAAATGACTTTGGAAGATTTTCCTGAGAGTTTTGAAAATTTTGCTTCGGAAGAGAAATTAAAACTTGATTGCTTTGTATATTAAATACAAAGCTTCAGAGAGTTAATTTTGCTTCGGAAAGAAATGGTCCTTGAAAATAAGTAAGTGTCTGAGACAAGTATTTAAGCTTCGGAAGATAGATCTGAGAACTCTTCCGAAGGTAAAATTTTCAAACAGTTATTTATTTTGAAGGCATGATTTGCTTCCGAAGTTAAAAGCATAACTTCCGAAGTATTAGAAATTTTGAAAAATCTAAGGAAAGTCTTCAAAAAGAAATTTTCATCCAAAGAAAACACGAGCTTATGAAAGTGATGAGCTAGACAACTTAAGACAAACATATTTTAAGAACTAATACGAATTAGTTTTAAGAAAAACCTACTCAGAGTTTATTATCCCAATAGCTGATATTAGATATTTAAATCTCTGTTCATCAAAAGCCTTTGTAAACAGATCAGCATATTGTTCATCTGTGTGAACTTTGACTAGTTTAATTAATCCCTTTTCATAGTTATCTCTTATTAAATGATACCTAATATTGATGTGCTTTGTCCTTGAGTGTTGCACAGGGTTCTCTGTGATTGAGATAGCACTATTGTTGTCTATATGAATGGGAGTCTCCTTGAAGTTTAACCCATAGTCCAACATCTGATTCTGAATCCAAAGCACTTGAGCACAGCAGCTTGCAGCAGCAATGTATTCAGCTTTAGCAGTTGATGTAGAGACACAGGATTGTTTCTTGCATTGCCATGAGACAACCCTTCCACCAAGGAACTGACATCCCCTAGATGTAAACTTTGCAATCATATTGCAACCACCATAATCACTATCTGTATAAGCATACAGATTAAAGTCAGGATTCTTAGGGTACCATAAACCAAGTGTTGAAGCACCCTTGAGGTATCTTAGAATCCTCTTGACAGTGATGAGGTGAGACATCTTAGGGTTGGCTTGATATCTTGCACGGATGCATGTAGCAAACATAATATCGGGCCTGCTAGCAGTAAGATACATAAGAGACCCAATCATAGCCTTGTATAAGTGCTTATCTACACACTCCCCCTCAAGATCAGGTCCAAGGAAGTGGTTTCTAGCTATAGGTGTCTTAGCAATCTTACAATCAGTCATGTTGAACCTCTTGAGTATGTCCTGAACATACTTTGACTGACTTATGAATATGCCATCTTCAACTTGCTTCACTTGACTTCCCAGAAATAAATTGAGTTCCCCCTGGCACTCATTTCAAATTTGTCTTTCATCAGCTTCTCAAAGTCTTTGCAGAGCTTTGGATTAGTTAAATCAAAGATGATGTCATCCACATACACTTGAACTAGCAATATGCATTTCCCTGTCCTTTGATGAACAGAGTTCCATCTATAGTACCTCTCTTGTATCCATGTTTACAAAGATACTCAAACAGTGTCTCATACCATTTCTTGGGTGCCTGATGCAGCCCATAAAGAGCTTTGTCAAGCTTGCAGACATAATTAGGATGATCAGGGTTTACAAAACCAGGTGTTTGTTTGAAATATACATCTTCATTAATCACTCCATACAAAAAGCACACTTCACATCAAGTTGAAAGACCTTGAAGTTCTTGGATGCAGCAAATGCTAGAAATATCCTAACAGCTTCTAATCTTGCTACTGGAGCAAAGACATCAGTGTAATCAATCGCTTCTTCTTGTGTGTATCCTTGAACAACTAGTCTAGCCGTGTTCTTGATGATGATGCCTCTATCATCTTTCTTGTTCCAAAACACCCATTTGGTTCCAATGGTAGTCTTCCCAGAAGGAAGAGGACAAAGGTTCCAAACTTTCTGTCTCTTGAATTGAAGCAACTCTTGTTGCATAGCTTCAATCCAACTTCCATCCTTTAGAGCCTCATCAACTTTCTTTGGCTCTATCTGGGATAAGAAACAAGAGTGAAGACAAACATTTGCTTCATGGTTTTGTCCTCTTGTTCTTACCCTTGAGACAAATCTCCAATGATGTTTGTGGTAGGGTGAGACTTGTGGATCCTAAGCTGAGGGATCACAGCAAGTTGCTGAGAAAGATCTAAATTAGAGAAATTTAGATTTGGCATGGATGTTTCTCCCTCCACATCAGCACACTTTTCAAGAGAAACTTGATCCAAGTAGTGTGTGACATCATTGATGTTCTCATCTATGGTGTGGTTAGTGGCATCAAGAAATTCTTGGTCACTGTCACCACCACCATTGTTGTCTTCCATAATTGAGATGTTCTTATCTGTTTGTGGAGCCTCTGAGCTAGAATTTGAAGGCACCCTAGATGTATTAGCTGAGCTTGTCATTGTAGTGCTGACAGAAACCTCATTAGCAGAAGTAGTTCCAACTGGAGCTGAAGATGTATGAATTGAAGGTCTTCTTAGTTCAAATCTTCGATCAGGATCACTGTATTTAAATTTTCTATAGATCCTGAAACATTCTCACAAGATTTGTTAAAACAGTTGTTAACTAAGTCAAGATCAAATAACCAATCCGGACTAGAACCAGCAACACAGGGTGTGTGTTCATTGAAAGTCACATTAGCTGACTCCTCAACAACTCTAGTTCTAAGATTGTATACTCTATAAGCCTTAGCTTGAGAAGAGTATCCAATAAAGTGTCCATCATCTGATTTCTCAGCAAACATGGCAATTTGATCTTTGGTATTCAAGATGGTGCAAGGACAACCAAATGACCTACGAAAACCAATGAAAGGTTCCTCTTGTGCCAAAGTTCATAAGGAGTCTTGCCATGAGTCTTGACCACTAAAACTCTATTCTGCACATAGCAGGTAGTGTTGACTGCCTCTGCCCAGAAGGTGATGGGCAACTTAGAGTCAGACAGCATGGTTCTTGCAGCTTTAATTAGTGTCCTCTTTCTCCTCTCAGCAACACCATTCTGCTGAGGAGTCCTGGGAGCACTTTGTAATACCCTTTTCATCACAGAATGTATCAAGGATTTGGTTCTTAAATTCTGTTCCTTGATCACATCTTATGATCTTGACCTTGTGATCAGATTGATTCTGAATTTTTAAGATGAAATTCTTTAGAATCTCAGGAGTCTCATCCTTAGTTCTAAGGAAGAAAACCCAAGTGAATCTTGTAAAGTCATCTGTGATCACAAAAGAGTAAGAGGTCCTTCCTAGACATATTACACAGGTGCAGCCAAAAAGATCCATATGTAACAAGTGTAGGGGTGTAGTGATGGAGTTCCTTTCCTTAGGCTTGTGAGATACCTTATGTTGCTTCCCTTTCAGGCATGCAACATAATGATCATCACTTGTAAACTCTTTCTTTGGTATTCTAGTTACCAAATCATTTTTAATTAATCTGTTCATGTTCTTAAAGTTTACATGGCACATTCTTTTATGCCATAGGAAAGACTCATCACTATTAGCTTTAGACAGAAAGCATAAAACTTCTCCAGAGGGAGATGTTTCTTGAAAATCCATCTTGTACATGTTCCCTTTCTTGGGGGCTCTAAGCAGGATATGCTCATGAGGAATGACCACACCAGGCTTGAGAACAATGCACTCATGCTCAGTGAAGAGCATGTTATGACTCTGATCACAAAATTGGATACACTCAGAAGATTGTACCCAAGCTCTTAGACAAAGTTTACCTTATCAATGCTGAGCTTACCATTTGTGACCTTGCCCCTTCCAAAAATGTAACCAGCTTCATCTCCTCCAAAGGCAACTGGTCCTCTGGAGTAGTGACCTATTGCCTGTCATGTGCCTGGAACAGCCACTATCAATGATCCAGACATTTTTGTTTGTCTTGAGTTGTCTCTGCACAAAGAAGTTGATTAGTTACATTCGGAAACCCAAGCCTTGCTTGTCTTGGGTTCAGAAATAGAAGGTAATGCAACAGTAATAGATCCTATGGTTGTGCTAAGAGGATCTTGAGCTGTTGTTGATGGAGAATTCTCAGTCACTTGGTCTTTCTTAGACTTCCACACCACCTTTGGAGTCTTGGACTTGACCTTCAAAACTTCGGAAGCTTTTGGAACCTCGAAAGTTTTGATGACTGAACCTTCGGAAGATTCTGCAGACACTGCAGCAGACTTCAATGCTTTGGAAGAACTCCTTTCTTCCGAGACCAACTTCTCTTTCGAGGGTAGTTTTCCACTTCCCTTCTTCTTAGACTTCAATGTCTTCAGTCCTTACTACTTTGAATCCTGCATATATGAAAACTTGTTTCTGCTTAGAGTCAAAAGTAGCCTTGATCTCTTGAGCCTTCCTTGCCTTTCTTTTGCTCTTTCTGATCAAGTTCTTTCTCATGGACTTGGTCATCACAGTCTTCGTCTTCTCCTCAGAAGGATAGTGGCCCTTCTTGGAATCCTCCTCTTCACTCTTCTCAGAGGAATTCTTCACTATCTCTTCTTCATCCTCTTCACTCATAGGATTTATGAGAGGCAGCTCATCTTCACAAGTTCCACACCTAGGAGATCTTATAGACAAGATTGTGTGTGGAGGAGCTATCTCATTTGATCCTAGTCCCTGCCTGTTTTGATATCACACTTTGTTGTGCAGGGATGAGGATATCATGTTCTTAAAGGTCTCTTCTTCAAGAGCACTCTTTTCTGCCCTGGCTTTGCTGATCACAAGCTCAGCCTGGCACTCAGTTAGCTTGGTTATAAGATATTTGATTTGAGTCCTAAAATCTATGTGTTCATGTTTTAGAACTGACATGGTTTTCTCACGTCCTCTATCTTTAGTTTATAATAATTTTCAGACTTTCTAAAATCAGAATTTAAAGTGTTTAAGGACTCAAGGTCAAATCTCATCTCCAAGTTATAGGACCTGTATCCATTGACTTTAGAAATGCATTCAGGAGTACAGAGATGTTCCAATACGTTGGCTTCATCATGATCTGCCATCAATGCTTGGTTAGGAGAAGCATCTTCCACCTGAAAGCTCCTGTCAAAGCCTCCTTCTTCAACAGCAACAGCAGCCTGCTGCTTTGACTTCTCATTCGGGAGAGCTTTGACAGTGTAGTTTGGTCTAGGTTGTGTTTGGCCACCACTTGTTTTAGGTGCCTTACACTCTCTGGCAAAGTGGCCCATCAAGTTACAGTTGTAACACTTGACTTTGCCTTTGTCCAGGCCAAACTTCCCACTGGTTGCATTGCTTGGAAACTTCCTTCCAGTCCTCTTGTAGAACTTCTTGGCTCTGTGAGTGAGAAGAGCTAGTTGTTGGGCTATTTCCATATATTGCAGATCATCTGGATGAATACTGTCCATGTCTTCAAGAGTGAAAAGAGAATTGCCATAGTTTTCATCAGAAGACACAAAAGCTTGAGAAGAGCTTGTCTCTTGGAATGGGCTTTCTTGAGTGTAGTTCTCCTTTGGTGTCTCTGGGAAGGTGATGAAAGGACCCTTTGGTGAGTTGTCAGGGTAGCATATGAGATGATGTTTGGGTTCTATGATGACCCTTTCAACCACATGTAGGGCTGAACCAATTTGATTGTTAGAGTTGCCAGATGAACCTTGCATGTTCATCTCCATCTGGTAGCCACCAAGAATCCCATATAACTCTATCAAAGTAAGAGTTTTGAGATATTCAGTTCTCTTGATCACCACACAGTAGTGTGTCCATTGCCTAGGAAGTGAGGACATGAACTTCCTTACAATGTCTCTATTCTCAAGAGAAACTCCTTCATCCACTAGGGTATCCACAATCTCAACATACCTGAAGTACTGCTGAGTCATGGTTTCACCTGTTTTGAAGGTGAAGTTTTCAAACTACTGCTTCAGGAGATCCTTCTTGTTCTCCTTGGCTTCAGAGGAACCCTCGTACATCAGTTTTAGTGCATCTCACAGCTGCTTGGCTGTTTTGCACTTCTTGAAACCTCTGTACACAGAGTTTGGAAGGGCAGTTTGAAGGGCTATCATGGCTTTTCTGTCAATCCCTACTCTCTTCCTATCTTCATTAGAGTAGTTAGCCACATCTTTGGGGATCGTACCAGCACCAGTAGCAGAAGGGGTTCTAGGTATGAACGGTCCATTCTCAATAGACTCCCACATTCTTGAATCAAGAGACCTGATGAAACCTTCCATTCTCAAACACCAGGTACCAAACTCATAAAGGGTGATCAGTAGGGACTTGTTCATGGTTCCAGTTTCCATATCAGTCTTGGAAATGGCTTCCATTTGAAAAGTTTAGTATTTGTGTGTGTGAGGGATCTTAAGATGGTGAGATCTTATATCAAGAGCCTGGAAAGCTCTAATACCAAATGCAGGACCGGGGAAGGGGTCAGTTACAACACAACAACACAAAGAGGAGATTAACTAGAACTTAATCAAATAATAAGACTGGATTAACCACAATAAGATACTAAGAACACAAGTAATGTAAGAGACAGAACACAAGTGTTTAGTTTTCAAGAATGCAATATATTGCTTTCTCTATGTTCTATTACAAGTGTTACAAAGCATAATGGAAAGATACAAGAACATGAGATACTTATACTACATCCTATAACCGGCTATACTTTGAAAGCCAGCTGGATGCAATTGACTAGACACAAAACAAAATCAATTGTAGAGTCAAAAGGCAGATTTCCTTTTCACTAGTGACTATGACATGCCATAGCTCAGATCCTTATCTATTACAAAAAGGATAAAGTACATGAAGTAGAAAGTTACAGACTCAAGACCTCAATGTACATTTACCAAAAGCATGGACCTTTTCACCAACTCATGTAAATTAGTGACCTTACAGAGGTGCAGCGGAAAGGTGTCCAGCTTTATGGAAAAGTGCATCAGATAAAGCATGTGTTAAAAGTCTTCAGAAGAAATCTGTCTTCATGAGTTGAAGCTTCGGAAGACTTTGTCTCTGAGGCTTTGGAAGACTTCATATTTCGCTTCGGAAGACATTGGTCTTGGCTTCAGAAGATTTCACACTTAGAGTATTTTCTATTGCCTGTGTTAAACTTCCTAAGCATTCTTCTTCAATGCACTTGTGCAGCATGCAGGACAGACTTTGGATGTTTAGGTTGCATCAGCCTCTTCGTTAATCTCTATAATGGTGCATATCGTTGCTTTATGTCTCAGTTTGAGCCAAAGTATGTTAGTGAAGCCTGAATGATGAGGCATGGGTGAGTGCCATGCAAGAAGAACTTCTTCAGTTCAAGAAGTTAGGTGTATGACCTCTAGTGGATAGACCTAAAGGTGCTACGGTCATTGGCACAAAATGGGTCTTGAAATGCAAGAAAGATGATCAAGGCATGATCATCAGAAACAAGGCTCAACTTGTTGTCCAAGGATTTCGACAAGTCGAGGGCATTGACTACAATGAAGTGTTTGCACCCGTGGCAAGAATAGAAGCAATCCATATCTTCCTTGCCAACACATCGTATATGAAGATTAAAGTTTATCAACTTGATGTGAAGAGTGCATTTCTTCATGGTGAAATCAGAGAGATAGTGTACGTCAGTCAACCAGAGTGTTTTGAGGATCCATATCATCGGGACAAAGTTTACAAACTCGACAAGGCTCTATAGGGGCTTCATCAAGCTCCTAGAGTCTGGTATGAGAAACTCTTGAGTCACCTTGTGAAACATGAGTTTAGTAGAGGTGTCATTGATTGTACACTGTTCATAAAAGAAAAGGATGGAATTTGCTGCTTGTCCAAATTTATGTAGATGACATTATATTCGGTTCAAAGAACGAAGATCTATGTAAGGAGTTTAAGGCAGTAATGAAGGCTGAGTTTGAGATGAGTGCCATGGGAGAGATGAAATTCTTTCTCGGGTTACAGGTAGATCAGACACCAAAAGGGATTTTCTTACATCAGACTAAGTATGTAGGAGATATCCTCAGTCAGTTTGACATGGAGAATGCTTCCACAGCTAGGACTCCACTTGCTATAAAGCATGATGTAGCACACGACGAAAATGGTGATATGGTCGATGCCACCATGTACCGAGGTATGATTGGATCTCTCATGTACCTCATTGTCTCAAGACCTGATATCATGTACGCGACATGTTTATGTTCAAGATAACAGGCAAAGCCAAAAGTTAACCATCTGATATTTGGGCACTATTATTGTCTATATACAAGTGGAATAGGCGAAGCTGTGGCGACTTGTGGAGTAGATAGCGAGCTCCGCTTGAACAGAAAGCAGCAAGCTGCAAGCACTACTCTAAAAGCAGTGAGCTCCGCAACAAAAGCGAAGCGAGCCGCGGTAGCCTATTCAGTTTTTCAGCTGCATCGTACCGTACTATGGGAGGGGTCCGTACCTCCTTTAGATAGAGCCCCCCTGCTCCTAATGTAGAGCTAGAACTACTGCTACCGTGGAATCCGCGGTCACACATAAGTATCTCGCCTTCCAAAAAAAGCGGCTGCTAATTAGCACTAATGCTAATGGGGACCATCGATCAAGAAGGACTTCGGAGACTGCAATCGAATTGATCAAAAAATCGAAAGAGGGCCAACTCTTCTAGTTGCGCCTCTAACCTTACTACGCTACCCTGATAAAAGGTCGAATTCAGCAGGACTGCAGGCATGAAGTGCCGATCAAATCCGTTAAAGGAAGCCTAATCAAAGTGGGCAAACAAGAAGATCTGACTGAAAAGGATCTTTCGTATCTGAAGGGTACTCCAACACTTGGGTTGTGTTATCCTTATGACGATGACTTCGAGCTAACAGCGTATAGTGACTCGAATTACGGTGGCTGCAAGATGAACTATAAGTCTACATCAGCGGGATGTCAATTCTTTGGGAGGAGATTAGTGACCTGGCAGGGTAAGAAGCAGACCTCGGATGCTTTGTCAACTTGTGAAGCCGAATGCATTGCTGCTGCAAGTTGCTGTTCACAAATCATATGGATTCAACAGCAAATGCGGGACTACGGTTTGCAATTCTCTTCTACTCCTATTTTTGTTGATACCTCTGCTGCAATTTCAATAACAAAAATCTGGTGCAACACCCTAAGACCAAACACATCGGAATAAAATATCACTTTATACGTGATTGCTTTGAAAAGAACTTAATCGATGTGATTAAAATAAATACTAATTTTCAACACGTTGACCTCTATACAAAGGCTTTTGACAAACCATGTTTTCATATCTGTTAGAGGTCAACGGTGTTAAAAAGAAAAGTGATGTAATTCCCGATGATGACCATGTGTAGTCTGATGCGTATTGTCCATTTTTCTTTTAATTTTTATTTTCTTTATTATTTGTTTTTACTTGAAGTAGTGTAATTAAATTAATGTTATTCGGTCACCTATTCAAATCCTAAAAAGCGTAAATCGATTACGGTTTTAGAATTTTAGGGGGAGAATATGCCAGTCAATAACATTAACAAAAAAACGAGGGAGGAGGAGAGGCTAGCTGATAGAAAGTTAATAGGATCAAATGAATATATCTGTGATGATTTATAACACAATTCAATGAATTCACACAAAGTAATATAATCAAAACAAGATATCAATAAAATTCAAGTTTTCATTCATATCAAGCTAAGACAATTACAAGTATGAAAAGCAGATTCGAATATCTTGTGTATTCGTTACTATCTACCTGCAAATCTAAGCTATTTATACTGAAAACACAAAAAGTAAAGGAACTAACAAATTACAGAAATAGTCCCTATACTATTACAAAATATCAAAAGACAAATAAAGAACACATGTTAATCTTTCTTAGAGCACTTAACAATACTCCCCCTAAGATTGACATGGTCTTCAGTCTTCAAAATCTTCAAGCTTGATTGCTAACTCTATCTTCAATTCTATCTTTAGCCTTGACTTCATCATTCAAAGAAATCTGCTGGCTCTTCTTTGACTTTGAACATTGGCTTCTGTTTGTACATATCTAACTCTTTCAAAGCTTTTGATATAGCAGACTTGAATTTACTTGCAAGAATGCCTTGTTCTGGTTTAGCTTCATTTGTTTTAATCTCCATCTTGTCCATTCTTTCCAATGTATCTTTTGAAAGACATGAAATATCAATGTTAGCATATAACTCAATAGGTTTGTTAATTTCCTTTGAGTACACTTCTAAGACCCCTTTCCTTGATATTCTCATGAATTCAATATCTTTAATATCTTTCTTAACAATGTTGGCATACGCAAGCGCTTTTCTCAAAGAAATCCTTTCCATAGCAGCATTCATCACATTGATAATAGAAATGAAATATTTCTTGTCTTGCTCAGCCATTTCAGGAGAAACTTTCTCAAATTTTTTGTACTGACAAAAATGAGATATAACTTGAATGTAACAGTTTTAGCTCAAAAAATCCAAATAAAGTAATCATGTCCTCATCCCATCTTTCTAGATTTTGGACTAACTTCAGCTCAAATGTCTCAGTGTTATAAAACCATCTGAGAATTGGCTTTGAGTTTTGATTAATCACTTTTAGTCCAGGAGTTGTAACTTTTTCAAAATATTTATCACATAATTCTATCAACGAATGTTCTTCTTCTGATTGAACTCCCTTAAGTTTCTTGTTTTTCTTCAAAGTAACAAAATACTCCTTGTCTTCTTGATCACATCTTGTGTTAAGAAAATTACTTGATCTATCCAATCCACGTCTTAATAATTCCACAAACATCTTCCCACGCTTTGAATCAGTATGATTGATCAGAGGTAATCTATTAAGCTCTTTTAAGTCTTGCACAGGAAGTTTTATGATACTGGAGTAAAAATGATAAACATCACATACAGCATTTACTCTCTTTATCAAGAAGGCATCAAACACTTCATCATACTTCCATGCAATGATCTTTACTTGGTTTGTAAAATCTGGAGCAATCATTGCATTCAACAGTTCAGCAACTGATTGTCCTTTTTGCAATATATTTCTTACCAAATCTCCGATTGTTCTTAAACTATCAAGAATATGCCTTTGATCAGTTGATGCTTTATAAGTCTGTCTTTCTGGATCAGCAAACATTTCCATTAATTCTTTTCTATGAGCATGAGCATCATCAAATCTTGACATTTGTTTTATTTCCTGAGGTTTTAACATTCTTGTTCTTTTTGTTATCTCAAGATAGCGAGGGTTATCTGTATCAAGCACTATCATTTTCTTCATTTCTTTCTCAGTTTCTTGAAAGCTTCTTACAAGATTTCTCAAAGATACAGATTGTAATCTCTTCAGCTTCCTCCAAGGGAAATTTCTAGCTTGCAACCATGACCTAAGAGCGGGAATACTCATACCATCAGGATCAGGATGGTGCAGCTTTGAACTAGACAGTTCTTCTACATTTATAACCTCCTTTGTTCTTATCCATTCACCATGCTCAACCACTATCTCATTTGGATCTATTGAAGCAACTGACTCAGCATAGATGCATTTCTCGTATTCATCATTAATTTGAGAAACAGTCAGTCCATCCAAATACGCTCGATTGTATTTCATGTTCACAAGATAGTTATATTTTTCTTCAAAATCCTGTGGTACTTCATCTTGTTCTTGTATATGTTCTTGTCAAGAGAAATGTGACACAAATTTAGCTTCATCAATATCTTCATTCTCAAGAACTTCATCATACCAATCATCATTATATATTTCTTCAATATCATCTAAAGCATCAATCTGTTCTTGACCATTTTGCTCTTCAACCAATTCTTCAGTTCTTTGAAATTTAGACAAGGATTCAGTTTGATAAACATCTTCTAATTTATTTACTTTCCGTTTGCCTTTTCTTTGCTCAAGATTTTCTTCAATATGCACCTCAGTACTAATCACATGTACTGGAGATATAGTTTTCTGAGCTTCTCTTTCCTTTATCAATTTAGCTTTAAGATTTTCATTTTCTTCAGATAACTTCTAGAATTTCTCCTCAAGACTATCATAATCTTTAATCATAACTTCAAAGTTCTTTATCACATCTTCTTTATCTTGGGCAAAACTAACAATCTTTTCATCTTTTAACACATTTTCTTCAGACAACTTTAAATTTTCATCTTTGAGCTTTTGAATTTCTTTTTCACAAGAACTGATTATCTCTTCATTCTTTCATTTTCAACTTTCAACTCTTCAATCTCTTTTCTTTGTTTACATTTTCTTCTTTCAGTCTTTCAATCTCATCAACTTCAACTATTTCCTCTGTTTGTATAGACACATTGTGTGACATACTAACAGGGATTTCTTCTGCTCCTTTATTTGTATCAATTTCAAATATTTGATTGAATGAAATATCATTGATAAAATCAGAATCAGATGTTTGATTTTGAGAATTCCTTTCTGTTACACCTTTCTCAACATTTTCTTCAATCATAGCCTGTGGCTCATTTTCAGTATCTTCAACATTCCCTTCTTCATTTCCTTCTTGATTTACTTCAGTGATATCATTATTGTCATCATCATCATCATCACTTTCTTCACTTGATGAAACTTCAGACATATCATCATCACTTTCTTCATCAACTTCTACATCTTCAATCAGATCATTTGGATCTATTGGTTCTTCTTCATTAGATGGAAGTGTATGGTCCTTTTTCTATAGATTTCCAGAGATCAGTGTCAATGGAATTAAAATGTTGTTTTAGTCTAAGAGACCAATTTTTGAAATCAGCTCTATTTTTAAGTTTTGGAACTCTGTTTTCAGAATCTTCTGATTTTACCATTCTTATATTTTGAATTTTTTTTTAAATTTGAAACAATTTTTCAAAGAATTTTCTTTAAAAAAAATTCTAAGTATCAAGGTTAAAACGTCTGAACAGTATTCAAACGTCTCAACAGTTGATGCGTCTAAGTTGATAAACGTCTAAGGGAATGCCTTAGAAAAATTTCCCAAAAACGTCTAAAATTGATGCGTCTGAACAGTTATCAAACGTCTAAATAGTTCAAAAACTTCTCAACAATGATACGTCTGGACACTCGAACAGTGATCAAACGTCTGAACTGAAAACGTCTACACAGTGTTGTTGCGACTAAACAGTAGTCAAACGCCTAACACTTAGACAATTTTTCAGCAAACTTCAACCCTAATACGTCACATTCATCATGTTCATATGAATATAACAGACTCAAATCATCTAAATTCTTCGAATGTTGATGAATTCAATTGAAACTTTTCAATTAAGCAAGTTTTATGTCGATAAACATTCTTCTTAATATCAATTTCCTCAATTTCAACAACAAATCACTCAATTTTTAAAATTTCAGTTCGCAACTTCAAGCCATTTTCAAACAACAAATTCAACAATTTACTTGAATTTGATGAATTGATCTGCTAATTGTGTTTCAAATCATGTTTCCGATGATGAAACACAACTGAAATTCAAAAATTTTCACTTGAATTGTATCTCAATCACAGATTTAGTGAGATTTTAGGTTTTCAAGTTCGATGAACTTAAATCGAAAATCAATCACTAACAGCTTACCAACAGCTCTGATACCATTTGGTAGGATCAAATGAATATATATGTGATGATTTGTAACACAATTCAATGAAATTCACACAAAGTAATCAAATCAAAACAAGATATCAATAAAATTCAAGTTTTCATTCATATCAAGCTAAGACAATTACAAGTATGAAAAGCATATTCGAATATCTTGTGTATTCGTTACTATCTACCTGCAAATCTAAGCTATTTATACTGAAAACACAAAAAGTAAAGGAACTAACAAATTACAGAAATAGTCCCTATACTATTACAAAATATCAAAAGACAAATAAAGAACACATGTTAATCTTTCTTAGAGCACTTAACAAAAGTAGATCGTATTTGTGATACCGATTTAACGACTTTGGAAAAAGATAGTACACAGGTACAACTTGGGACTTTAAAAGATTAAATAAAATAAGATGTGAAGTTCAAAGTATAAGTCTGTGTAGTCTGAGCAATATAAAAGGAAAATTGATAGTAAAACTAGCTACTACTAAGGTAACACAAAGAAAGTAGACCTAGAGGTTGTTAGACCACAAATGATATGTCAGTAGATTCAATACAATAGACGATTAGACCTTATTGGTGATCTCAAAAACAAACTAAGTTGTTCAACAAGCTGTGGGTTAACATCTTATCCCTGGTTAACACAATCAACAAATACCAATTAAGGGTGACGAGCAGAATAAACGCCATAAATGTGTGCGAAAGACCAAAATATGAGCAAAAGCAATCAAACTAATAACTTATATTGTTGGTGAGAACTGTCCAAAAAGGTTAAATTTGCTCAAACAAGAAGATAGGTTATGTGCCACTCTGCTGTGCGGTGGCAATGACCTAAGGATAAGCATAACTTATATATTCTAGACTTTGTTGTTTGCCACCTCTCTGTTATGCAGTGGCATTGACCTGAGACTGGGTTTCTCTCTGAAAGTTCTAAGATAGTTTCTTCTTGAAAACTACCCTGAGACTGCTCAAAAATCTCCTGAGGAATGTTGATTACCATATAAGTGTGGGATCCACTAATGCTTGTTGAAATAATCAAACCTTAAACTATCACCAATCTATGTCAAAAGTCTGTGTATGGATTTAAGAGGACCAGTATACTGACAATCATCGTGGCTACAATTCTTGAAAGTGAAAATCAATGTGGGGATCTAATAGTACTAGTATGATTTCCTAAACTTGCTAATGACTCTAGATGAAAAACAAGAATTAAGCATCAAAAGGTGTTGATAACTGTCCCTAATGACTTGACTTACCTGTCTGATTCCAAATTGAATTGGTCCATTTATGGTCAAAATAAAATGAAGCTGCCTATTCCTGAACCGAATCCATTAGATTTCTATCTTAGGATTTACACCTCACACAAAAGGTCAAAAACAAGTTTAGTTTTGTATTTCAGTTTAAGTCTTTTATTTTATTTTAGTCAGTTTTAGTTTTGTTTGATATTGGACTATGCCATGGAATTCATTAGGGGATTTAATCATCTAAAAGGGTCATGTTTGAGGTGACTACACGTGTTTTCAAAGGTAAAATCAGTCACGTCTGAGGTGGTCGAAAAGTTGTTCAAGTTAAAATGATCATGTCTGAGATGATCAAATGCTCATAAGTTTAATCAAAAGTTAAAAAGAGTTAAGTGAGAAATGGTCATAAATTCAAAATCATGAGTATGATCCAATCGCACAACTGGCCCATGAGTATGGACCAACTGTACGAATGGACCATACTCATGCACTAAACAGCCGAATGACAATGAGTATGAACCATTCACCCTAATGTCTTATCATAATGAGCCATTCGACCGAATGGAAATGTGCGAATGAGTCAGTCGCCCGACTAAAATCCAGTCAGCCGACCGAATGTGATCGACTGAGCCAATCGCCCAACTGAGGTCCATTCGCCCGAATGAACCAAGCAAATGGGTCCAGTCGGCCGATTGAAATCAGATTCAGCATAAATAGGGCCACAGTCGATCGCATTCAACTCATCACCCCCTAATCGCCCTCATATCGCACAGCCTACCGTTACTCTGCAAATTTTCATCTGACCCAAATTCCTTGATTATTCGCATATTCTGACCTTCGTTGTTGATTTTACAGGTAAAATGCGGTGTGATTATGCCAAAAATTCCCTCGATTAGACTAAAAATTCAAGAATTTGGCCCTAACAAGACCCGACACTCTAAATGGACTAATAACCTAACTAAAACAAGTAAAATGTTAAACTAAAGGTGATTAGGTTATTAGTATATTCAATGCAAGACTAAAGATCCATTACACGAAGTTTAATTTCAAGAATTGGTTAAAAATCAAATCTCAGTCGACCGAACAGTGGGTCATGCGACTGGACACCAGGATGAACTCCAATCGCACGATTGAGCTGGTCGAATGGCTCAATCGACCGAATGGATCATCGAATAAGCTCAGTCGGCCGACTGAACCAATCGCAGGATCAGTTAACTGATTGAACTCAGTCTCCTGCTCAGTCACCTGACTGTATCCAGTCGCATGCCAAGTCAACCGACTGAACACAGTCGCATGGTTCAATCGCATGAATGAACCAGAATGAATTCCACCAAGTGAATTAGAACTTATTTGTGTCGGGTGGTTAGCTAATGTTTATGTGTTTTGTGTTATAGATTGATGGCAGACAAGTGGTCCATCAACCCCAAGCACAACATCTGTGCTCACCTAGATTCTACAACTCGGAATGGTGCCGAGTTTGCAGGGATCATCGCTTTCCTCAAGTTATCCAGGATCCACAAGGCGAACTCTACACCATGCACTCCCTAAAGGTCGATTCAGCAAGCCATCTGGGAGGGAGCATCGGTTGACCGCTCTCGTGTGCCGTACAACATAAGGAGCTCCATTTTTGGGATGGATATTGAGGTTACAGCTTAGGATATGAGGAGAGTACTAGGTTTGGATGATGATGAAGACCACCCCACCAGACTTCACCCACTGACGGTGAGAGGGTGCTTCATGAGGATGAAGTACGCTGGGGATATCAATGCAGGGGTGCTCAACAAGAGCACCCTGTGTCCCCAGTACAATTAATTGGCACATGTCATCCTCAAGTGCTTGGCTTCATGAAGGGGTGGGTTCGATGACCTATCAGACCAGATTCAAAATGCCTACGTGGCACTAGTGCTGAACCACCCTTTCAGCTTTTCTAGCATGATCTTCTCTTACCTGATAGAGAACTTGTAGGCGAAGGGCAAAGAGGGTTTCTGCATGTACCCTAGGTTCTTACAGATGATCTTTGATGAGAAGCTACCCACACTGCCAAAGGAGAGCCACGACCCTGTGTCGTTGGAGATTATGGACGATATGACACTGGGTCGTATGAAGGTTTACGGGGAAAGCAGGTCAAACCCCCAGTAAAGAGACTTATCGGTCATCTGGCCAAGTTGGACTACGTGGCGCCGGGGAGGCGTAAATGGCGTCACGTAGACAGTGATTCGGATGTCAAGCAGCTAGAGCTACCTGAAGATGACTCCGACGATGACGATAGCAGTGATGGTGGAGATGCAGGGCCCACTCAACTGAGGGCCCCCACTGCTGATATAGCATCTCCAGCATCCACCCAAGGTGGAGTAGAAGCGGCAGGGTTCCATCAGGACTTTCGTCTTGATGAGGAGGAGGATACGGATGAGGAGCCCCTAACTCGTACTGTGGGGAGCCGGGTGGTTGCCACCGACCGAGGTATTCGGGAGGTTGGAGGACGCCCTGGCGAGTCGGG
The DNA here is from genome assembly GCA_025506515.1 of Flaveria trinervia. Taxonomy (NCBI): domain Eukaryota; kingdom Viridiplantae; phylum Streptophyta; class Magnoliopsida; order Asterales; family Asteraceae; genus Flaveria; species Flaveria trinervia. The sequence goes on from CM046443.1 coordinate 65,901,061, forward strand.
GGAGGCTGACACTCATCCTACTTATGCTCCCGATCAGTCCAGCAGTGTTCCAGAGGGAGCATCCACCTCGAGGGGCTCGAGGATGAAAAGGATGGCTCAGCTCCACGGTTGAAGAAGAAGAGGAGGAGGATGACCTTTATCACCACCACCACTACTACCACCACTTCCACCACTCCACCTACTCCAACCATCCCATCCACCACAATATCTACCACCTCACACACTGCTACCACAACTTTCCACCACCACCTTCATTTATACCACTCCCAATCTTCACCACTCTACCACCACCTTCATCTATACCACCCCCAATCTTCACTATTCACCACCACCTTCATCTATACCACCCCCAATCTTCACCACTGCCACCACCACCACCACTAGCCACCATGCAGGACCGTCATCTTACCCCTCCTATCCATTTGGATCCTCTTTACCTCCTAGTGGGGTAGAGGAACAGCTCTCGGCACTTAACCGTATGGTGCTGAAGCTGTTGGCAGCTGATAACGAGAACACTGCCCAGATTTGTCAGCTAGTAGATCTTACTACTGCACAATATTGGCAGATATCTCAGCAGGCTCAGCTGATTGAGCAGCAGGCATAGCAGATCGCTGCACAGAGCTCAGAGATGTCCCAACTCCAGGAGCAACATGTCCAATCAGCCAAATGGATAGAGGAGTTGGAGACTACCAACAAGACCATCATGCTGAGGCTCAAAGGATCTAAAGAGGAGCCACTAAAGATCAAAGAGGGAGATGGAGATGATGGGTGATGATGATGACAGTGATGATGATGATGATGATGGTGATGATCAAGGAGATGATACTGATGCTGGTGATGATGCTGATGACGATGTTGATGACGACGACGATGATGATGATGATGATGATGATGATGATGATGATGATGATACATCTGTTGTGGGTGCCATATCTACAAGTGAAAGGAGGACAAAACAAGCTCAAGACAAGGTGCCTCCACATCAGCCCCATCAGCAGAGGAGCACATGATACAAGACAAGAGTAATACTTAGTTGTTTATGTTATTTAAATCATATGTATTTGAATCTTGTATCAAATTAATGTAATGACTGTTTATATTTAATGTTAATGTTTACTGCTTTGATTGTTGACTAATGGTTGATGTGTTACATGTTTTAAATCAAGCAGATCCAAACTACCAGAGAGATGAATATGATGTTGCTCCCCTCCAACAGATCAAGACTCAGCTCACGATGATTCTTGATCTGCAGGGTATAGTCAGGAGATCAGTGAATTACACTCCTAAAGAAGGAGAGATAATTCATGATCTCACAAACGAGCAAATTGCTGAAATATTTAGACTTAATCCAGATGAGATCGTGAAAGACGCTCCAACAGTCCAAGTGGAAAGTGACGACGAGCTCAACGATGTTGATGAGATCGAGAGAGAAGATGTCACGGACCAACACTATCCAGAGTACACTAACATTGAGGGTAATGTCGTTCCTAATCTGGGAGACAACCTTGTTAGTGAAAATTTTGAGACTCTGGATAGAATGGAAGAAGAGTCTGACAAGAAAGAAGATACAGCTCAAGCCTCGGAAGCTGAAGTTAATATCATAAAGGCTGAGTGGGTTGCATGCTTTGAAGAAATACAAGCCCAACGCAGTGCTTCAATGTCAATTGCCTACACCAAGCTGTACAAAGTGATGAAACATCAAAAGGTGTCGGGCAGAATCATAGCATGGGCGTATTTTGAAGATCTCAATGTTTATGCAGTTAAATGTGAGAAAGGGATTGAGTACTTCAGGTTCCCACATGACCTGAAGACTCTTCCTGGATTTGAGCTAAACCAATTAGTAAAGTTAAAATTGCTATATGCTGACCTACGAAAAATGTCGGGCTGGTTTGAGACTGCTCTTAAAAGAGAGTACCACACCAGATGGGTCAACTTCAAACCTCAACAGCCAACGAGGTATATCCAACGATCTGAGGTTGATCCCATAACTAGAAAACCGAAAATAGTGCAGAAGTGGAGTCCTCCGCACACAATGTCAAAGATCCCTCTACGGGAAATGCCACAGGACTTCACTCCACACTTCAAATGGTGGTACTATGATTGGAGAACAGGAGAGGCAGTCATAGTTTTGAATAAGAATGGTGTAATGGAAACCATAAGGGTGTTTGACCCAATGTGGCCTACAAACTTGTGTGCAAATGATGTTTATACATTATACAAGTGGCCATTATTCTATGACTCTCAAGATATTGTACAAGCTCTACAATTTCAGAACGTTATAAGACTCTGTTTTGCTTTTGAGATACATGTCAGAGTCACTAGAGAAGAGAAGTACAAGAAGTTTGAGGAACTTATGAAAGATGTAAGACATTAGACGAAACTAGGTCCAAGAAGGAGTTTGTAGATACATGTATCCCTAATTTCTGAACTTAATGTAATATGTTTGTATTGTCTTACACATATGTAATTGTAAGGGTACCTAATGAAATACAATATGTGGTTGTGCTTATATAATGTTGAATATTTCATTGGTTGGTATGTAATAATGCTTATTGACTTAACTATATAGGTTGTGGTTGTTTGAATACTATCTAAATCAATTAATGACTATGAAACATATTCAAACTTAATCATGTGAAGTTCTCATGTGATTGGCCCATGCTAATGGACCATCCGCATGAACAACTTCATGCTAATGAACCAGTCATACGAATGAACCAGGAGACTGGATCAGTCGCATGATTGAAACATGAGATTGACTCAGTCGTACGACTGAACACTCAATCGTGCGAATGGATCAACCGCATGACTCAATCGCACGACTGAACCATGCAAATGGTCCAGTCGCACGATTGAGAAACCTTAACCTATAAATACCATTTAAATCATGGAAAAACTTGACACTTCGAATATTTTGATACCCAGACGTACCTAGCCGTCCAAAGACCTCTAATCACCTGCTCCAACTTCAAAGATTGCAGTAGATCAAATAGGATTCCACACTATTTGATTCAGTATACTCGTAAATTTGTTAGTATTCGTCCAGTACGCGATCCCTAACAAATTTAAATGAAATAAAACTCCTATCAGCTCTGGTATCAAATAAAATTGAAGCAAAATGTTCATTAATTAAAAATGTATCGTTCACCACATCGTTGGCAACTTGGGCTTGGTTGACATTCATCATAAAAGCACGCCCTTGGTTGCCGTGGGTGACTTGTGGAGCTTACGAAGGCGGGGGAGGAGGAGCTTGAATTGATTGGAGCGGTTGAACCGGAGGAGCCAGAGTTGTGGGACTTGAGGTTGGTAAGTTTGCAATTGGTAGGCTTGAGTTGTGTAGTATGGTGAAGGCATGATTTGGGCTTGATTTGCAAAAGTGAGTTGGGGACAAGCATTGCGGAAATGATTCGGGTCTCCACAATTGAAACAAGCTCTCGGTTGAGGAGGAGTTTGAGCAAAAGGCATGGATCATTTTTGAGGATTATACGGAACAAACCTTGGTAGAGTGGTTTGTCCACGGGAGGTTTCACGACACACATTGCTAAGGTGACTGTAATGATTGCAATTTGAGCATTGGCGACAAGCGGAGTAAGATGGGTGGTGGCGTTGACAAGTGTTGCACAAAGGATGGGGATCGGTGTAAGGTTTTTGATTTTGGGCATCTTGAGATTGAGATTGGGGTTGAGTTGGGTGTGTGACATCAAAGTTTTGATGGTTCAGTTTATGCTTCTTTCCATGCGTTCAAACCATTGAAGGAGCGTGGTAGCACACTCCTCACCCACAAATTTCGGTGGATTGGCGCCCGTAAAATGTGTATAAGTGAAGGTAGCATGAGAGGGTGTGGCTTGAGTAGCAACAGGTTGCGGTTGGATAGCTTGAATTTGAGCAAAAAGGGTGGGGAGTACAACGACCATTTGAGTTGTAACCAATTGGCTATCTTAAGGTCGGAGTTCTTGGGGCTACGAGTTCGACGTGCTTGACGATGAAGGGAAAGCATTCTAAAAATAATAAATGTGAAACAATATGAGATTTTGGGTAACTAGTGCAAATATGATGGTGATTAATGTAATATGAGATTGTAGTGAAATATTTTGTGAATCTTATAATAAACCATTTTAGCACATGAATATTATATATATATATATATATATATAATATATATATATATATATTATATATATATATATATGGGAGGGTTTAAATGAGAACCACCTTTTTTTGTGACAACTCTAGGAACCAATCTCAGCCACTCATTTTTATCACATGCAAATCACATGTTATTTCCCTGTTTTTTTTTTAAACGTTCGTAACTTTTTTTCACGACATCATTTTTTCAAAAAAAATTCACCATAAATTTCAGTATTTTTTTATCTTTCCAACTCTTACCATATTGATATACTTTTCTAAAAAAATCGTACATCCGTTGTTTACATATGTGTAAATCTAGTTGTACAAATATGTAGTACTGAATTTACACATGTGTAAATCCGATATTACACATGTGTAAAACGAATTTCGTTAAAAAAACGAAAAAAATTTTATTTTTTATAAATTTTTTATATTTTTTTTTATGAAAGAGGGAAAGTTGGGGAACATTTTATGTTTTATTTTTTTTATTTTTATGTTTTATTTTGATTTATAAAATTTTTAAATATGTTTTTGTTAATTACAATTTTACCATTGAAACTAGTGGTTGAGATTGGTTCCTAAAGTTCTCGTAAAAAAGCTAGTTCTCATTTGATCCTTCCCCTATATATATATATATATATATATATATATATTATATATATATATATATATATATATTATATATATATATATATATATATATATATATATATATATATATATATATATATATATTTGAAATTTGAAATGTTAGATTTGAGACGGAAAATACATACATGAATCACCATGACTTGTTGTCCCGACAGTAATCTTAAAGAAATACGAGGTAATGCAGGGAGTCGAAACGTTGCGCGAATCATCGCGTCTTTCATGTTTCAACCAAGATCATAAAATAGGAGAAAATGAGAAGTCAAAAACACTAGTTCACGTATCACCGTGGCTTTCATGATTCAAGTCGAAACAAATCGAAATCGAGAGAGGGATCAAAACACTAGTCCACGTATCACCATGGCTTTCATATTTCAATCCAACAATATTAATGGAGGTAACCGGAACGGTTACGGTGACTGCTTAAAGTTAGCAACCCATATAACGTGCATTCGCTTTGGCCTATAAGGTCAAACACCTTGACTTGAACCTTCCAGGTAAGTAAATCATCTTTGAATCTTGGAATCGTTTTGCCAAAGGTTCACATCTAGGTATTTTCACTCTTCCAGTTAGTAGGAACCCCTTATAATGTCACGCTTTAAGAAGATGAGAAATATCAAAAAAAATTAGGACCCAAACTCAAATTTTGAGATCCATAATTTATTTATTTTTTATTTATATAGTTATTTATATATTTATTTTGAGGTAAGGTAAGGATACCTTGATTTCTATAAGAGTTTGTGTGAGTGTACATGAAGGTAAATGAAACAAATAAGTAAATAAGAGCAAATAAACAATCAAGTAGGGTAACACGTATAGGCAACACGTTTTGGGACCCTAAAGCATAAACTATAATAGGTCGTGTAACACCCCGAAAAGTCAAAACGAGTCATTAAGGATAATGGGCTTAATTAATAGGTATTTAATAAAGGAAGGAAAAGGGTTATGGGCTAAATTGGGTTTATGGGCAAGAGCCTAAGTGATTAAGGCCCAGAATCAACCCCTTAACCCACCCAAAGCAGCCTCCATCTCTATCATTTACAACCCTAGCTCCCAAAATTCATTGAGAGAGAAAGTAGAGAGAGAAATGTAGGAAACTCAAGATTTGGAGCTTCAAAGGTCAAGGAATTGAAGATCTGGGTGTTGGAGCATCAAACATCAAGAAAGGAGCAACAAATCCAGGTAAGAATCGACCTCTAAACCCTTCAGTAGATCAAACCCAAATTCTAGGGTTTTGGGTTTTGAAAAGTTGCAAAGAATCGCATAAATGTCACATTTTTACGTACAAAAAACATGTATAAAGCTTAGATTTGGCCTCATGGATGATAAACTAAGAGATTGGACATAAAAAGTTATGATTTTGGGTTAAAAACGGGCTGGTTCGTAAATTTTATGTGATCTGCGAAACTGTACATGCATCCAGCGAATTTGCATATTCAATTAGCGAAACTATGAGGACTTCCTATGAAACTATAGTTTCGTAGGTACTTTTTCAGACATGGTTTTCCAACGAAAGTTGGGCGAAACTGGCAGTGAAACTGGCAGCAAAGATGCCAGCGAAACTGCCAGCTAAAATGCCAGCGAAACTAGAAGCGAAACTGCTGGTGAAACAAGCAGCAAAACTGTTGGCAAATCTAACTGCAAAATTGCTGATCTTGCAGTGAAATTAGCAGCGAATTTAGGCATAAATTAACCCCTTTGAGTGTCAACTCATCTGTAGGCTGTGTAGTGAGATCCTAGCCTTGTAAGCTTAGTTTAGAAGTTGGTTTTGGTAACCAGGTGAGTTCTAGATCCCCTTATTTATAAGTTTTCCATGTTTTTGGGGTTATTATGCATGCTAAATATACGTTTTTAAATGACGTAGATTTTATGAGGTTTTAAGCTCGGCCCCAGCAGGGGCGTTGCCCTTGGACCCCACTAGGGGCTGTCGTACCTAGGACCCTGCTATCAGGGGCCGCCGCCCCCGAACCCCCGCTGTCCCACGGAGGATCGGTTATGTTTTATGAAGACTAGTACTTGGTATGTTGTGTACTTAATAAGTTAAGTATTATATATTAAAGTGGAAGATGATATTAATGAAAAGCAAAACTTAATGAATGTTACCCCGGGGCCTATTTGATGATGGAAAGTCTTGCACGTACTATGATAGACTTCACTTATGTGAGTCTGATTTATGATGATGGATCCGTATTCATGAGCGGGCTATGTGCCTTGCAGTGTGGATCAACTGTCGGGGGTTAGCTACCGTTTTCATGTGTACCGACAGGGATCGACATTTGTTGTCGATCAACATGGAACTCTTGCTTTGTGCAATCTCATTTATGATGAAGTGAAAGTTATGAAAGAATGAAAGATAATAAACATGCTTATTATGATGAAGATGTTATGTATTATGTATGCATGGTCATTATATGAAGGATAAAGTTATATTTTCTTATTTCCCTAAAACTAGAACTCACTCCGCAAAGCTGACTTTTATGCATAATAGTTGGCAGGTAAGTGCTGATGCTGAGGATGGCACCAGGAAGCTACTTGGGGGACTATGGATGGCATTCCTGCTTATGAAAATTTTATTGTAATTTAAAAACAAGTAATATGTTTTGTTTTAATTGAAGGGAAAATGTATGAGTACGACATGGTTTCTAAGTTTTAAATGAATGTCTAATTATTTACGCTGCAATGTTTTGTTATTAAACTGATTTTATGCTATGATTAACCAACTGCATGGCTTACGAGAACGGAGCCTTACAAGTTGGTATCAGAGCCAAAGTTTAAGAGAATTAGGTAAACTATTTTCAAAACCTAAACTTAAACTAAAAATGGGATTGAATGAAGGATGCCAATCCAAGTAGCTACGTGCCATCAGGTAAAAGTTTCATGTAAAATTTGAATTATGTGCGTGTGCTCTATGTTCTATGTGCTTCTAGATTTGAATACTGACATCTGTTAGGATAGTGATTGCTTAGGACAGGAGAGTAAGGTAAGTAGTTAATCACACTTGGCCACTGTAATTAAGGACTTACCGTACTTATAATGATCTGGGCAATTATCTTGAAGAACCATTTTGGTGTTTGAATCTTATAGGAATTAGTTATGGCTGGTAGAAAATCTGGGAAAGCAGCCTGAGGAGGTCCTCGTGGCGGGCATACTACTGAGCCACGTGTCACCCGGAGCAAAGCTAATGCTCCCGAAACGGTTCACGAGGAGTCAGACCTCCATAGTCATTCGGAGGGGGAGGGATCAGCCACACTCAAATCTTCTCTGAAGGAGGCTATCGCTGACAAGGTCTACAATGTTATGCAGAATGTGTTACCCTTAGTGGTGACTGAGGTGATTAAAGCAGTTAGGGATGGGGAGAAAGCTGAGAAGGAGGGGAAGGAAAATGAGAAGAAATCACGAAAGTCCACTGGAAGGACTGAAGAATCTGAAAAGGAGCCATCAAACCCTAAGGTGGTACTTCATGATGATGATAGTGATGAGGAGTCTGAACAAGAGACTACTAAGGGGTGCAACTATGGGGCATTCCAAAGGTGCAAGCCCCCGACCTTTGACGGTAACGGCAATGCTACTGCCGCTCATCGTTGGGTCAAAGAGATGGAAGCGGTCTTGGAGATTAGTGAGTGCAAGGAAGATAAAAAAGTTAACTTTGCCACTCATTCTTTCGTCGACTCAGCATTGTGCTGGTGGGACAATATTGTCCAGGCTCAAGGAAAGCGGTCAATAGCCAAAATGAGGTGGTTTGAGTTGAAGGAGTTAGTGTTGGAGGAGTATTGTCCCCATCGGGAATTAGACAAGATTGAAAAGGAGTTCTTGTATTTGAAGGCTGAGAACATGACTCATCAAGAGTATACCTCCAAGTTCAATGAACTTGCAAGACTTGTGCAGGACATGGTGACACCTGCATCCAAGAAGATCAAAAGATACATACAAGGTTTGCTTGTTGATATTAGGAGGCACATGATTGCAGCCAGACCAGGCAGGTTTAGGTCTATGGTGGACTTAGCTGGGAGGTTGTACGATGAGAGTGACCCAATGCCTGTACAAAAGAAGGTGGAGAAATAGAACGGTCACAAGAATGGAAATGGGAAGAGGTTCGGAGGTGACAACTTCGGGATTGGGGAGAAGAGGATGAGAGTTGAGGACCAATCAGGGAGGAGAGGAAATTCAGGCGAAGGAGGTGCTTGTGGAAAATATGGAAAAGGTCATTCAGGGGAGTGTAGAATTGGGAATGGAAAATGTTTTAAATGTGGGGGTGAGGGCCATTATGCTAGGGATTGCAAGGCGGGGAAGTATTACCAGTGTGGCGAGATGGGACATGTGGGGAGGGACTACAAGAAAGGAAAATCAGGAGGATTAGGAACGGGTAAGGCTGGAGATAAAGGAAAGGGTGACAGTTTAAAGGCGAAGGCGAGGGCATTCAACATAACTCGTGAGGAGGCCAGGGCAGATCCAGAAGTAGTTTCAGGTATGTTTCTAGTAGACCATGAATATGCTTCTATGCTCTTTGATTCTGGTGCTAGTAGGAGTTTTGTGTCTGCTGCCATTTGTCGTTTGTTGCATGATGAGAGTAGAAAGCTAGATGAGCCTTTCTATGTAGAAACAGCCATTGGTAAGTCCACTAAGGTAACTGAAGTGGTTGAGGATTGCCTGATTGAGTTAGAAGATTGTAAGTTCCCTACTAGGTTGCATGTTATGGCCTTAGGAGGTTTCGATATGCTGATTGAGTTAGAAGATTGTAACTTCCCTGCTAGGAGGTTTTAACAGAAAGATTGTAATCCCGGCCCCAGCAGGGGCGTTGCCCCTTGGACCCCACTAGGGGCTGCCGCCCCTAGGACCCTGCTGTCAAGGGCGCCGCCCCCGAACCCCCGCTGTCCGCGGAGGATCGATTATGTTTTATGAAGACTAGTACTTGGTATGTTGTGTACTTAATAAGTTAAGTATTATATATAAAATGGAAGATGATATTAATGAAAAGCAAAACTTAATGAATGCTACCCCCGGGCCCATTGATGATGGAAATTCTTGCAAGCACTATGATAGACTTCACTTATGTGAGTCTGATTTATGATGATGGATCCGTATTCATGAGCGGGCTATGTGCCTTGCAGTGTGGATCAACTGTCGGGGGTTAGCTACCGTTTTCATGTGTACCGACAGGGATCGACATTTGTTTTAGATCAACATGGAACTCTTGCTTTGTGCAATCTTGTTTATGATGAAGTGAAAGTTATGAAAGAATAAAAAATAATGAGCTTGCTTATTATGATGAAGATGTTATGTAGTATGTATGCGTGGTCATTATATGAAGGACAAAGTTATATTTTCTTATTTCCCTAAAACTAGAACTCACTCAGCAAAGCTGACTTTTATGCATAATAGTTGGCAGGTAAGTGCTGATGCTGAGGATGGCACCAGGGAGCTACTTGGGGGACAATGGATGGCATTCCTGCTTATGAAATTTTTATTGTAATTTAAGAATAAGTAATATGTTTTGTTTTAATTGAAGGGAAAATGTATGAGTACGACATGGTTCTAAGTTTTAAATGAATGTCTAATTATTTCCACTGCAATGTTTTGTTATTAAATTGATTTTATGCTATGATTAACCAACTGCGACGCTTCCCGAGAACGAGGCCTTACAGGTCGTTACGTCTATCCACCTATGCTATAGTCATGGCTCTGATACCAATATGTCACATCTCGACCAAAGCGGCGAAACATGCTGGGGTGCAAGTAAGATTGTTCAAATGCGCATGACACTATTAATGTGACAATATTTAATCAATTCATTCATTTCATAACATGTTCTTACAAATAGAAAGAAAATAAATAGTTCTTAACTATAACCTAACGGTCCAAAATGTAGTAATGTCTTTAAATCTTCAACCAACCGACAATCAAACCCGTAGCATTGCATAAAATATGTTTGTCAACATGTATATGGTGAGTAATTCCATGACTTTATAAATATAATATAAGGAAAAAAATCCACAACTCAAATATGTGAAACCGTAAATAAAAGCGACAATTGAGGTATATAGATCATAAATAAATGAGGCTCCTTTCTGATTGATAAAACTACCATATTACAAGGAGGAGTGTATGATCATACTTATTGAGGATGAGGATGAGGCTAACCGATCAAAAGCAATAAACATGTAGCAATTAATCATATGAGGTATATAACATACAATTGGACAATTATTCTAAGCAACACATAACCTAGAGGTTGTGGCTTGAGGATCCAGGTGTTAAATCATTTTTTGGTTGAGTAAGTATGCTTGCTACCCCCAAGTATAGAAGAGAAAACGGGGATGAAATTACTCACTTGGAAAAAAAATGGCGTTGATGAATAAACTTAGAATAAAATTCTCAAGTAAGCGAGTCTGATGGTTTAACGTGCGCGTCCTAGATTGAAAGATCTTAAGTAAGTATGAGTCTTGAAGATGAAATATAAATAGTATAAAAGTTCATAAAAATAAGGCTTGGGTTTTCGGGAGTTTTAGTTATATTTTACAAAGTGTGTTTAAATAACGTAAGTATAAAATGAGTTTTACAAAAAAACGGGTCCTTGATGTTTAGTCTTACTCAACCATTGTTAAGTTTTACATAAGGGAGTTGGTTTAGTGCTAGTGTGCATGATCCTGTTAATGTAAGCATCAAGATCTGACTTACACTCTCTTAACCCGAGTTTGAAATTTAAACTAAATAATGAAATTCGCTTAACCCGATCTTAGTATAAAACCAAATTTGGTTTTGTCATACCATAATCTTATTAATATAAATAATATAAAGTGAAACATAAGTTAAAAAAAGTTAGGAAAGATTTTTTTTGGCATTTTGAACGGTGACTAACTCGTTAAGACGATAAGTTCAACTTTACTTGGGTTTATTTTTACCCGAAACTTGGTTTGAGCTAACATGTGTTCTAACAATTCCAAAATCTTAAGTAATACGAGTAATATAAAGTAAAACATAACTAAAAAGATAGTTTGAACTTTTGGTGGTTTGAACATTGACTAACTCGTTAAAATGGGTGTTCGGTTTTACTCGGTTTTTACCCAAAACTTGGGTTCAAGCCAAGATTTGTTCTACACCTCCATATCAACCGTATAATAACTAAAATATCAAGAAAAACTCAAATCTAAAGTGTTTGATGTAAGATGGTCACTTAAAAGTTATTTAAAGTGCTTAAACGGGCGTTCGGTTTGGTTCGGTCTTTGACTCGGTATGAACCCGAGGATGGTTACCACATGTCCAAAAACATTGAACTAAGAAATAAGGTAAAATTTCCAGATCAAAACTCAAACAAGAAAGTTAAGCGAGTAAACTTCCCGAAAATGACCCAAACGGGTCTAAAATGCATAAATATGAGTTTGAATGCCCACAAGCCTTAAATAAAGATGAAAATGGTTTTGTAAACATAAAATAACTTAGAAAAACTGAAAATATCCAAAAACAAATACCCGAAATGATTTGAAATGCAAGATTCGGTTCCGTTGACTTTTTAAAGTCAAACTTAAGCAAAACTAGCTAGAACAACTTACAAGATCAAAATTTTTAGGAGAAGAAGATGAAAATGTACAGGTGAAATGGTTGAGAATGAGTGGTATTTATAGAGAAAGATTAGGGTTTGAGGAAATGGGTAATGTGTTTGTCCGGTGGGTAAAAGGGTGCACTTTGATTATCTTATTTAAAATTAATTTTGATTTAAATAAATTATGACCAGGTATAAAAACATGTTTGGAGGATTCTAGAATAATTATGGGTTAGGTCTTGGTTGGTTTGGATGGTTAAAATACAAGTCCGGACCTTAAACGAGCTTAAACGAACCGAAAACGTTAAAAAATTGATATTGCTGAAACGAAGTATGGGTCACGCGATGACAAGTATGAATCATGATTACAACATAAACTCCATCATTTTATTAATATTCAAAGATCCGAAGACCAAAACGAGTCGGGTTTACAATACAAAATAACAAATACAAATCTAGTCGAAAATGAAGAATCTCACAATCGCCGACCACCATTGCTAAACCATGTCTAGACAACGGGCATCATCGGTTGGTGATGGCAGTGGGGTGCTGTAAGGCCCCAGTTCCAGAGACCTCACAGTTGGCCATTCACATCATTAAATACATTAAACATTATAAATTTACAAGTTGAGCAGTGGAATGTTTTAACAAAAACCATTCATTTCATTAAAAACACTGTTGTTGAGTAATACACTATTATTTAATCGAATACAAAAGAATTGTTTAATTACATTACAAAACAACAGCAATCATAAGTATGAATGGATGTCAGTCTTTCCCTGCCGAGTAGCTTCACCCTCGTGCCATCCTCAACAATGATTACCTGCCAACTGAAAATGTATAAAAGTCAGCGTTGCTGAGTGAGTTCTAGTTTTAAAAGTAATAAAATACTTTCTGTAAGGTATATATATGAAAATACTCTTTTTATGAAATTACATCTCTTATACGTGAGCACGCATTAGCTATACAATTAGATAATGCTTCATCTCTTTACTGTATGACTTGTTTACTCTATACTCTTTTATATTTATCTTTCACTGTCTATGTGGACCGATGAGCAATACCCTAAACTATGTGCGCGGGGGAAATGGTGATGGGCCCTCTGTTCCCACAAGGGGCTCTAAATACTGTATACAAGGCTGGCCCAGACACCTAGAGTACGTTGCAAAGGTCCTCCAATCTCAATTGACCGGCCCCGTGTGCATCATAGGGTAGCTAATCCGCATCACAGTTGAGCTAACGACCTCATGGTCGTGCACCTCCTATAAGCTTGCAAGACTTGTTAACGTTTTAAATTAGGTTCCACTTCTCTTCTTCATTTCTCTTTCTCTTTACCATTATTAGTAATACTTTTCGTTATGATAATAAGCACACCACGTAAAGACATACACTAATAGTAGTAATAATAATATGGAACAATCATAAAACAATCATAATCATGCATGAAACCAAGCATTAATAAGCCCTAGTCAAACCTCGGTCAAAACCTTAAAAGCACAAACTCCCAAAATTTCGTAATAACTTCTAAGTGTTTAGGCGCTTCGACACTATTTGGGCGCATGAGCCCTGTTTGGGCGTTTCATCCCTATGCAGGTGCATCTGCCAATACTTAACTGCCTTAACACTTAGGCCCATGAACCATTTAGGCGCATGGACTATTTGGGCGTATGGTCCATTCGAACGCATGGACACTTAGGCGCATGGGCTATTCGGGCGTATGGAAACTTAGGCGCATGGGCTATTCGGCCGTATGGAAACTATTTAGGTGCATGACCCTACACTTAGGCGTCTGACTAATATTCTAGGCGCATGGACCACTGTTCAGGCGCATGAAGTACACAACATTTCTAAGGCACTTCCAGGCGCATGGGCCTTACCTAGGCGTATGAACCTTCTGCTCCGCATGGTTCTAGGATATTTTCGAACCCAAACATCAAGCCTATTCGTTCTAAGCTTATAAAGGCTATTCAAAACATGAACAACCTATAAGCATCTAACGAACATCATCAAACATGCATAACACATACGGGTATACATACATAAACATTTTTACTCTTTCTTTTGTTTTTACAGAAGGGTCATACAACAGTATCTTTCAGACTGGGTTGGCACATAGTAAAATCCCATTAATTTTCTTCTTTATTTCAAAAAAATTTTCAGCCCCAAGAAGAGTTTAAAACAAGTAAAACCGGGGTCTAGAAACTCACCTGGTGCAACTTGGGTGTATCTTCCTTCTAACCCGTTTACAAATGAGTTCAAACACCTAGAAACCACCAAACACACACACACGAACACGCACACAAACACATAAGCACATAACCGAGACAAAACCCAATATAAACACTTAAAAACCTCAAATTCTTACCTTGAATTCAGCCTCTTCTTCTTCTTCTTCAAACCGAGATTTTCTGCTCTCTCTCACTCTCTAACCGGATGAAAAAGTGATGGGAACTGAGGGTGGGCGGCCATGCCCACCCTTACACCAACTTTTGTACTTTTGTCCTTTTTACACTTTTAACCCCTCAACTTGGTTAAATTGCATTTCCTATTTTTATTCTTCATTTCTTATTCTACTTTTAAAAGAATAACCGGGTGTTACAAGTCCACCCCTCTTATTTAGGTTTCGTTCCCGAAACCTGTTATTCCTCGAACAGACGTGGGTAATGTTGTCTCATTTCTTACTTAGTCTCCCACGTAGATTCGGATCCCTTTCTGTGCTTCCACTGTACACGCACTCTCCCACGTAGATTCGGATCCCTTTCTGTGCTTCCACTGTACACGCACCAAAGGAACCACTTTATTTCTCAGTCTCTTCTCTTTTCTATCGATGATTGCCACTGGTTGCTCCACATAATTGAGCCTTTCATCTACTTTGATTTCTTCCAGTGGAACAATCATGTCTTTATCAACTAAGCACTTTCTCAGATGAGATACATGGAATGTCGGATGAGTTCCACTTAACTCATCTGGTAACTCCAATCTATAGGCCACCTCTCCTACTCAGGCAATGATTCGGAAATGGCCTATATACCTTGCGTTTAACTTGCCCCGCTTCCTGAATCGGATAATACCCTTCCAAGATGAGACCTTCAACATAACCCGGTCACCCACCTGGAACTCAATCGGTCTGCGTCGTTTATCAGCATACGACTTCTGTCTATCTTTGGGTACCCTCATGAAGGCTTTAATCTTCTCAAGCTTCTCAGTCATAGCCTCGATTACATCGACGCTCCCCAATTCCTTCCGACCAATATCACCCCAACAAACGGGTGCTCTGCATCTCCTACCGTATAGCATCTCATATGGTGGTATACCAATGCTGGCATGATAGCTGTTGTTGTATGAGAATTCAGCTAACGGTAAGTGGTCATCCCAACTTCCCCCAAAATGAATCACACATGCCCAAAGCATGTCTTCCAGTGTCTGAATGGTCCTTTCTGACTAACCATCAGTTTGGGGATGACAAGCCATGCTAATATGTAACCTCGTCCCTATGGCATCGTGGAATTTCTTCCAGAATTTGGATGTAAACCGGGTGTGACGGTCGGATACAATAGACACCAGCACACCATGACGAGTTACAATTTCCTTGATGAATAGATCTGCCAACCTCTCAGATGAATATGTCTCGCGGATTGGTAGGAAGTGAGCACTCTTCGTCAGACGGTCGACAATCACCCATATGGCATCATACCATTTCGGAGTACGCGGCAGCTTCGTAATAAAATCCATGGTGATGTGTTCCCACTTCCATTCCGGTATATCCAAACGTTGAATCTTCCCATACGGCTTCTGATGTTCGGCCTTCATCTGTAAGCAAGTAAGGCACTTACTCACATACCCCACCACATCGCGCTTCATACCCGGCCACCAATAATCTTTCTTCATATCTTGATATATTTTTGTGGTACCAGGATGAATGGAGTATCGAGTCTTGTGAGCTTCGTCCATAATCTTCACACGTAGATCCCCAAAACGAGGAATCCACACCCGTCCAAATCGAGTTTTAACACCAAGTGTGTTTTCACCCAATTCCCCAACCAGAACTCTCATCCTTTCAGAGTTAAGATGATCTTCTTTCAGTGCCTTATCTTGAAACTCTTTGATTTGCTTCATCACATCAGAGGTCATGATCGGCTGATATGCTTTCACCCGAATTGGCTCGGGCCTCTCCTTTCGGCTAAGGGCATCAGCCACCACATTAGCCTTGCCGGATGGTAATGGATCTCGCAATCATAATCTTTTATGAGCTCCAACCATCTTCTCTGCCTCATGTTCAGGTCCTTCCGCTCAAAGAAATACTTCAAGCTTTTGTGGTTAGTGAAAATGGTGCACTTCGTCCCGTACAGATAGTGCCTCCAAATCTTTAGTGCAAAAACCACGAGTGCTAGCTCCAAGTCATGAGTAGGGTAATTGACCTCATGAACCTTCAACTGTCAGGATGCATAGGCTATAACCTTCCCTCTCTGCATTAACACGCACCCCAACTCCGAGTAGGATGCATCTGAATAGACCACCAAGTCCTCGCTTCCTTCGGGTAATGACAGGACAGGAGCTTGAGTCAACCTTGCCTTTAACTCCTCGAATCTTTCTCTTGAGCTTGACCCCATACAAACTTCACATCTTTCCAGGTCAACTTGGTTAGTGGAGAAGCGATCTTGGAAAAGTCTTGGATGAATCTTCTGTAGTAGCCCGCCAAACCCAAGAAACTACGAATCTTGGATGGCGTCTTTGGAGACTTCCATTGCATTACTGCCTCCACCTTTGCGGGGTCTACCATAATCCCGTTAGGATTCACCCCATGACCCAAGAATTGAACTTCGCGCAACCAGAACACGCACTTGGAGGATTTGGCATACAACTTCTCCCTTCTTAATGTCTCCAACACCTCCCGAATGTGACCGGCATGCTCTTCTTCGCTCTTCGAGTAGATCCATATATCATCAATGAACACAATCACTGATCTATCCAACATCGGCCGGCACACTCAATTCATCAAATCCATAAAGGCAGCCAGCACGTTAGTTAGACCAAAAGACATAACGAGGAACTCGTAGTGTCCATAACGCGTACGGAAAGCTGTCTTAGGAATGTCTTGTTCCTTCACCTTCAATTGATGGTAGCCGGATTGTAGATCTATTCTGAGAACCAACTGGCACCTTGGAGCTGGTCGAACAAGTCATCAATCCTTGGTAACGGGTACCGATTCTTCACCGTCAACTTGTTCGGCTCTCGATAGTCAATGCACATTCGCATACTTCCGTCCTTTTTCTTTACAAACGATACCGGAGCACCCCACAGAGAGATACTCGGTCAAATGAATCCCTTATCCATCAACTCCTGCAATTGGCTCATGAGTTCCTTCATCTCAGTCGGAGCTAATCGATATGGTGCTTTGGCAACCGGTTGAGCACCGGGTATCAAATCGATTTGGAACTCAATCTCGCGATCCGGTGCCACGCCGGGTAAGTCTTCCGGAATACGTCCGGAAAGTCACACACCACTGGTACCTTAGATAATTGCGGTACCGACGCATCCACATCTTTTACGTATGCCAAGTAGGCACTACATCCACGTTTCATGCACTTCCCCACCACCGCCATCAAAACCACCTTCGGGATCGTAGTAACGCGATCTCCATAAATCGTAACCAAACTCCCATCGGGCGCAATTAATCGAATCATCTTCTTGCGACATACGATGTTTGCTTCATAGGTTGCTAACCAGTCCATCCCTAGTACTACATCAAATCCACCTAGAGGCATCATGTGTAATCTAGCAGCAAACCTATGACCTTCTAGTTCTATAGCACAGTCCTCTACACATTAGTAATTCTAGTGGACTTGCCAATAGCGGTTTCTACATCAAATGGTTCACTGACATTTCTACTACTAATAGGCAACTTAGCACAGAAAGTAGTGGAAATAAAACTCCTACTGGAACCAGAATCAAACAATACAGAGGCATAAGTTTGGTTTACTAGAAACATACCTGACACGATATCAGGATCAGCTCTGGCTTCCTCCCGGGTCATGGTGTAGGCTCTAGCACTTGCCATCTGTCCTCCTTCCTCCGGCTTCTTCGCTCCAGAATTCTCTGCCCTCGGCTTCTTACAGTCTTTGGTCGCGTGGCCCTCTCCGCCACAGTTATAGCACTTCAGCACCCTACAGTCTCTAGCGATGTGGCCAGGCTTGCCACATCTGAAGCATACATTCATTCCCATCCTGCACTCACCGGCATGCTCCCTTCCACATCTGCCACACTTTTTCACCTTTGATCTTGACGACACCCCACGGTCGTCCACCTTCCTCTTCTTGTTGTTTGGAGTGAAACCACCACGTCCAAACCTCTTCCATTCTAGTTCTTACCATCCCCACTCATCTTCTTCACCTCCGCCACAGTCTCCTCTCGCTCATCATACAATCTACCCGCCAAATCCACCACCAATCGAAAGGTACCTGGTTGAGCAGCAATCAGGTGTCTGCGAATGTCAGCCGGCAGTCCCTAGATGTACCTCTTGATCTTCCTTGACATCGGCGTCACCTGATCCGGCACAAGTCTCGCCATCTTGTTGAATTTAGTGGTGTACTGCTGGCGGGTCATGGTTCCCGCTTCAAGTTGCAAGAACTCCCTCTCGATTTTATCGAGCTCCCTGTGAGGACAGAATTCCTTGACCACCAACTTCTTCAGTTCACTCCACCTCATTCTTCCGATTGCCTGGTACCCTCAGCTTGGATAATATTGTCCCACCAACACAGCGTTGAATCAACGAAAGAGTGAGTCGCGAACTTCACCTTTTGGTCCTCGTGGCACTCACTGATATCTAAGACTGCCTCCATCTCTCTCACCCAGCGGTGAGCGGCAGCAGCATTGCCATTGCCATCAAAAGTCGGGGGCTTACACCTTTGGAACGCCCCATAACTGCACCCTTCGGTCGTTACCCCCACGACATCATCCTCCTCCTCGTCGGACAACACAGTCTCAGGCTCTAGTTGTTCCTCCTCCCTTCTGTTTCCCTTGCCCGTTGATCCCTTTCTATTCTCCTTCTCCTTCCTCTCCTCGCTTCTCACAGCCCTGATGACTTCAGTCGCCATAGACGGTAAGACTGTCTGCATGACCTGGTGTACTTCATTAGCAATCGCCTCCCTAGCGGAGGCATTCAAGCTAGCATTCTCATTCTCTTCGCTCCGGCCATGAACCTCAGGGTTCTCATGGGTCGTCTTAGGAGCCTTAGCACTACTCCTAGTCACACGTGGACAACCTCTGCCTCTAGGAGTCTTGGAAGATTTCTGTCCAGCCATCCTCTAACACACTATAAGATTCAAACACTAACGCGGTCATTCAAGGTAAGAACTCAGTTTATGTCAAGTATAGTAAGTCCCTAATTATAGTGGCCAGTTGTGATTAGCCACTTACTTTACTCTTCATACCCCAAGCATTTCCTATCTAGACTTAATCAGTTTCTAAATCTACTAAGAGCACATAAATCAAATAGCATGCGCACATAATGCCAATTAACATTAAGAAAAGACATATCTCATGGCACGTAGCTACTCGAGCTGACATCCCTCCAATTGTCCCATTTTCAGTTTAAGTTTTAAAAATTTATTTAACCTAATTCTCTTAAACTTTGGCTCCGATACCAACTTGTAAGGCCCCGCTCCCGGAGACCTCACAGTTGGCCATTCACAGCATTAAATACATTAAACATTATAAATTTACAAGTTTGAGCAACGGAATTGTTTTAACAAAAGCCATTCATTTCATTAAAAACACTGTTGTTGAGTAATACACTATTGTTTAATCGAATACAAAAAATTGTTTAATTGCATTACAAAACAACAGCAATCATAAGTATGAATGGATGTCAGTCTTTCCCTACCGAGTAGTCTCATCCTCGTGCCATCCTCAGCAATGATTACCTGCCAACTGAAAATGTATAAAAGTCAGTGTTGCTGAGTGAGTTCTAGTTTTAAAAGTATAAAATACTTTGTGTAAGGTATATATATGAAAATACTCTTTTTATGAAATTACATCTCTTTATACATGATCATGCATTAGCTATACAATCAGATAATGCTTCATATCTTTACTGTATGCCTTGTTTACTTTGTACTCTTTTATATTTATCTTTCAATGTCTATGTGGACCGATGAGCAATACCCTAAACTATGTGTGCGGGGGAATGGTGTTGGGCCCTCTGTCCCACAAGGGGTTCTAAATACTGTATATAAGGTTGGCTCAGACACCTAGGGTACGCTGCAAAGGTCCGCCAATCTCAATTGACTGGCCCATCATATGGGAGCTAACCAGCATCACAGTTGAGCTAACGACCTTGTGGTCGTGCACCTCCTATAAGCTTGCAAGACTTGTTAACGTTTTAAATTAGGTTCTACTTCTCTTCTTCATTGCTCTTTCTCTTTATCATTATTAGTGTTACTTTTCGTTACGATAATAAGCACACCACGTAAAGACATACACTGATAGTAGTAGTATTAATAATATGGAACAATCATAAAACAATCATATCATACATGAAACCAAGCATTAATAAGACCTAGTCAAACCTCGGTCAAAATCTTAAAAGCACAGACTCCCAAAAATTTCGTAATAAATTCTAAGTGTTTAGGCGATTCGACACTATTTGGGCGCATGAGCTCTGTTTGGGCGTTCATCCCTATGCAGGCGCATCTACCAATACTTAACTGCCTTAACAATTAGGCGCATGAACCATTCAGGCGCATGGACTATTCGGGCGTATGGTCCATTCGGACGCATGGACATTTAGGTGCATGGGCTATTCGGGCGTATGGAAACTTAGGCGCATGGGCTATTCGAGCGTATGGAAACTATTTGGGCACATGACCCTACACTTAGGCATCTGACTAATATTCTAGGCGAATGGACCACTATTCAGGCGCATGAACTACACAACATTTCTAAGGCATTTCCAGGCGCATGGGCCTTACCTATGCGCATGAACCTTCTGCTCAGCATGGTTCTAAGATATTTTCGAACTCAACATCAAGCATATTTGTTCTAAGCTTATCAAGGTTATTCTAAACATGAACAACCTATAAGCATCTAAGGAACATCATCAAACATGCATAATACATAGGGTATATATACATAAATATTGTAAAATCGTTTTAATACATTTTCAGCCCCAAGAAGAGTTTAAAACAAGTAAAATCGGGGTCTAGAAACTCACCTGCTGCAACTTTGAGTGTATCTTCCTTTTAACCCGTTTGCAAATGAGTTCAAACACCTAGAAACCACCAAACACACACACACGAACACACACATAAACACATAAGCACATAACCGAGACAAAACCCACCATAAACACTTAAAAACCTCAAATTCTTACCTTAAATTCAACGTCGTCTTCTTCTTCTTCAAACCGAGATTTTCTACTCTCTCTCTCTCTCTAACCGAATGAAAAAGTGAAGGGAAGTGAGGGTGGGCGGCCATGCCCACCTTTACACCAACTTTTGTACTTTTGTCCTTTTTACACTTTTAACCTCTCAAACTTAGGTTAAATTGCATTTCCTATTTTTATTCTTCATTTTTTATTCTTCTTTTAAAAAAATAACCATGTGTTATAGGTACAATCGATTTTCAACAACGGGCACAATTGGTAGTCATAATTGATTGTCAGCGGTGGTGGTGGCGGTGGTTGGTGGTATGTAACAACGATGATCGGTGGTAACTAAGGTGGTGACGCTTTGCAGCAGGTAATTAATTCCAATGTTTTTGTAAGTGTTTTATAGCTATAAATGTATTTGAAATTTAAATTAGCTTTATAGATTTTAATTTCTTTGAATTTCAAATCATTTGAAAATTTTTGAATTGTAAATACAATTCTTTCAAATTCAAATTCGAATTCCAGTTCCACTCCACAAAACAAACGACCCTAAGTTTGCAAATGCTATATCAAGGTTTTACATGATTTCATATTGCTAGTTGTATCCTGCAACCAGTTTTCAATAAATATTTCAAACTTAACAACTCCTATTTTGCATCGATCTCCACCATAGAAGCAATCTTTCTGTTTGAGACCAAAAAGAGTCTGAACTCAACCCAGAATAAGATAACAAAACTTAAACTCCTATGCCTGCCGGCGGGCCGCATATGATACAGTTTGTTCAATCTCTCACTTTTTCTCTCTCTCTCAACATCTAATATGAGAACCAGAACAAAACTGAAACAAGTCAAGTTTCCAAACCATCCAAAAAGCTTTGCAACTCCTTCAACCCCTCTGCAGAAATACTCCTCTGAACTCTCCTCCCCCTCGGAACAACCAGATTCCGGGGCGCCTCAGACTGGAAGCAAACAACCACCGCGGATAAGTTGTCTCCGCTATTCCTCTTCAGTGCCTCATAACCAAATCTTTGCTGCATAACACTGGATCATTGTGTTCTTGCAGTTTCTTTCTAGCAAAGTCAACTGCATTCTGACTCATGAAAACATCCCAAATTCCGTCACATCCTATAATGAGAAACTCATCATCTTCCGTTAATTCTGTAGTCATCAACTCAGGTTCCGAACTGAGGGGCCCACCGTGTTGTTGCTTCATCCCTCCATGTGCCAGTCTCCAATAGCACGAGCCACATTAAGTTGCCCGTTAAGATAACCGTCATAAACATATCCTCCAGAAGCTTCGATACGCTTCTTTTCTTGAATGCATACAGGTTTGTGGTCTCTAGACATCTCAACTGCTTTACCACGGCGGCATAAAACTGCCCTACAGTCTCCAGCATTTGCCACCACTAGAGATCTGCAGTATACATATAAGTGTTTAAAGTAATATACATGCCTAGGTGTATGGATTGGGATGTATTTTGATGGAAACACTCAACAAGTAATAGTAAATCATACCTTCCAATAACAAGAGCTGCCAATGCAGTTGTACCAGAAGCAAGATCAGCATCTAGATTGCAGGCTTCAGCAAAAGCAGCATCAGTCTGTGCAAAGGCTGAAGAAATCACCCTCTCAATCTCTCTTGGGAAGTCATCATCCTCAAAGATGAATCTTGGCAAATGCTCACATGTAAAGTCGGCTGCATGCTTTCCTCCATGTCCATCAAAAACCTGGAATACCATAAATCCCATACATCAAAACAAAAATCATTTCTCCTTAAATTAGTATCTAACTCACCAATATATTAAGAAAAAATTACAAGATAATAAGAGAAACAGTAGGAAAGTATCTTTTATGATTCTCTCATGGACAGATGGTAGATGTACATTGGTAGATGTACACAATCAGCATGTTGGTAGATGTACACCAGTCGCTAATAAAGTTGAACTCTCCTTCAAGAAATTGGGTCTAACGAAGATGAAAAGACAATGCTATTTCTTGTTTTTGATATCCACGACTTACTAATGACCTAATTACCTTCTTAAGATGAGTGCACTTCAAAAGGCTATATAACTCAGAAAAGGTAACCTTTCCTATTAAACATGATTCCTTCTTCTCTCGGCACTTTGCCATTTTAACTAAAACTTACTCTGCTTTGGTACATGTCAGATCTTTTAATGTTTCTATAGCTTTACCCATTACATGTTGTATGATCCGCAAATGTTTACATTCATTAATCATACTACAAAGGCTTCTACAACCCACCTTTTCACAGTTACAAAACAATTAGTTCTAGACAGTATACCTTTTTATAAGAAAAGTTTCAGCCCAAAAAATATTTGTGAAGTGGATGAAACAGAAGACGGCCTCTTTAGAGTTTTACCACAAAATTTATTAGTTATCCCAAAAAATCTATGCCAATTCAAGAATAACCAAAAATAAAGATCAAGTAGTAAGGTGTTCCATATGCCAAGTATATACTTAGTTGACAAGAAATATATTAATAAGCACAAGGTTGATTTGTTAACTCAACACGTAATGACTAAACACAATACTCTAACTTCAGTGTCACATTACAACAAGAAACCATCAGACTCTCAAGGAAGAACGAACCAAAGTCTGAAAATATAAAATCAAGAGACATGACAAAGAACATACTCCATAAAAGGCAAGGGGTCCTTCAATTTGATTCTTGCCATCATAGTCATGCACAAAACTATCAGCACAGATGTATACATCCTCCATACTTCCACGAAACCCCATATCCGCCCATCCTCCTGAACGTAGAAGCGGTAAAAAGCCAGGTTTACAAGCTTCAGGTTCAACAGATACATCTGCAATCCTTGTCCTCACCTATATAACTTCTGGTCAAAATTCATATACATCATAATTACACATTGACTTCACACCAGGAATAAATCTACCCTCATGCTTTTCAGGTTCGACATATTAACAATTAATATTTTCCAACAATATACCATATACAGTTTAAGAGCTTCAAGATAGTTGAAGATGCAATCCAAAATTAGAGTGTGTTTAAATATTACATGAACTGAAAACATAAGAGTAAATCTCGTCCATTTACATGTAGTCACATCTCAAGAGCTAACCAACAAAATGCTTCTCTAGGAATAAAGTCACTTCTTTTGAAAATGATTGTCCATCACATAGTCACAGGATTCGCTAAATATCCAGCGATTTTCGAATTGGTTCGAATCGATCCCATTCGCATTAGATAGCGACCCAGACGCTCGCGGTTCGCTCAAGGGTTCGATTGTGTAAGAAGGAAAGCAGGGAAAGTTGATACGGGTTCGCATCAACACTTGATGCTTCTTTAAGTGGATCATGTAAGAAGTTGATACATCGAGTTTACTTGACAACAGAAATAGTTTCCAAAGATCAATTACAGTGAAACAAACCAGGCCAAGGACGTGGGTTATGAGAGTGGATAATACATTACTTGACAGATAATAAAGAAAATTGGTCAAAACATTGTATGGTTCAATAGCATTACTAAGGGCACATAATTGTATTTCCTTTAGAAAATTGGTCAAAACAATGTTTCACCTCGATGTATCAACTTCTTACATGATCCACTTTAAGTAGAGCGAACCGCGAATTAGGTAAACTCGATGTATCAACTCGATGTTTCACTGCATTCGCATTCGATGGACTCCATCAAACACTTTCTTTAAGGAAAGCAGCGAAAGTCTAGTAAACTTGTATCAACTTCTTACATGATCCACTTTAAAGTGACCAAGTAAGAGGATCTGTTTATTTGAACATAAACAGTTTCTTGGATTAAAATTTCCAGGATACGGAAAGATTTTTGGCAAATCTTTCTTCAAGGAATCCAAAACCTAGGGTTAATTAATGAAAATGAGTAAGTTATATTTTGCCATAAAGCAAACGACAATTTCCCATTACCATTACCAGTTGGCACCCAATTGAATGTTGGAAACAACATTGCAAGGCTGGACACATTACCAAAATACTAAACATCGAGTTTACTTGACAACAGAAATAGTTTCCAAAGATCAATTACAGTGAAACAAACCAGGCCAAGGACGTGGGTTATGAGAGTGGATAATACATACTTGACAGATAATAAAGAAAATTGGTCAAAACATTGTATGGTTCAATAGCATTACTAAGGGCACATAATTGTATTTCCTTTTGAATAAGGGTGCTTCAAACTATAGAAAAGATTACTGGTCTAACTAATTATAGCAAAGATTTAACCTAAAGAGATCAAATTGTCAGCTCTCCAATCCAAAAATGATATGAATGTGTTTTAAACCAACACCCAAGAGTTTCCTACTTCAGTAGGAGAAATATAATTATCAGAGACGCAGTTAAAATTAACCAACTTCCACTTAAAAATAGTTACAAATACATGTATTGAGCCAAACCCTAACGTAAATTAGAAATCAAACTGTACTGCAATCATCAATTTTGTATAGAAAGTAAATTATGAGTAAAAGTGTGGCCATTTCCACCTGCAAGTATATCTATTTTGTCCGTAAGAACAAACATCAATTCGATTATAGCTCAAGAAATCCAAATCTCCCTATCACCAAATCATACAAGAAAGATACAATCTATAAATCACATCCGGCATCAGAAATCTCCCGAATTGTTGGAGAGCTTACCAGAGATGGATGACGAACGAGAGACTTCTTAATCGACGAAGACTCAACAAAGTCACCTGGAGCATTGAGGCAGCGGCGATAACCTGGGGCGGTGGTTAGTGGGTTGGGAGGTTTGCCTTCAGCTGATGACGATGAGCTCCCATTTTCTCGACTATCTAAGATCACAACCTTCTTAAATCCTTCCATTGCCATCCTCACCATCCCAAAACTTCTTTCCTCCCAAAATCAAAACCCTATCGATCTCCAGAAGGCTGGTTGGCTGGCGTTTCTTCTGCAAAATGTATGAGGTGTAGTCGAATGGAATTAGGGTTGATTTGGGATGTGTTTCTAGGGTTTTAACAGTCGGATCTATATCTAAATATAATTATAATTATAAGGAAGCAAATACCGATATGATAGATGTTTGTGGTTGAGACTCCGACTACGACACGAAAATGGAAGTGCCGTTGCAGTCGGTAAACGACGCCGTCTTCATAATACACGTGTTTTTCACTCCACTACACGTGTTCTTTATGGAACAAAACAACCACGTTTTTACGTTTACGCAATCTAGTATCATTTTCGAAAGTTGAGAATTAACTATATATACCACTGCTATCTTTACTTATTCGTGTTTTATACGGAATATAAAAAATTAATTATTAAAATAACATAAAAATATAAATAAAACTAAATATATATATGAGTAAAAAAGTAAAATTGAATAGTTATTAATTGTTATTATATAATATTAACATTAAAAAATTTGTATATTAAACGAGTAAAAAAATAAAATATTAATTTTAATGAAAATTTTGTGAAGTATAAAATGTTATTTTAAAATAAGATATGATTCTAAATATGAGTAATAATGATAACTACAAGTAATAAAATAATAATTCTAATTTTAAACTTTTGTTTTTAATTTTTTTCCAAAAGTATTTAACCATTTTTCCAGACAAACTATACTAAAAAATTATTTTTTAAAGTTTCTTATTATAAATCTATTTTAATTATTTTTATTTTATAAGAAGTTTACTTTTTAAAAACATTAATTTTAAGATATTCATATTTATAAAAATTTTGATGTTTTAGAAAAACTATTATGTAAAAGTTTGTTTTTTAGAAATAACATTAATAAAAAGACATATTTTTATAATATTAAGAAATAAATATATCTTAAAAAGAATTAAAAAATTTAATCATTAACTTAGGTAACTATTTAAAAAGAGCAAAACGAAAAAAAAACTTAGGGGTCTAGAAATGTGACAATGCTTAAAAATATGACAATGCTTAAAAATATGACAAGTATCTCTCAAAGTTACTCTTTTAGTATTTTATATAGAATATATTTTATATAAATATAAATACCCATCCAAAAAATTTTATTTACCCACTTATCACCCACACCTTTGATGGGTACACTCAAGGGTGTATCCTCCTAGTAAGATTATGTTTTAAGAGGTTTACGATTGATTTATACATTATACTTATAGCATTGTATTGAAAATTGGATATTCATGTCAAAGGAAAATATTTAAAACATTCAACAACGAACATGAGTTACAATATCAAATTATCAGCATTTATTGTCTTAACATAATATAACATAAACTGTAGATGACATATCATTCTTTATTCTATTTAAGCCTCTTTCTATCATATCAACTCTAAGTTGCATTTTCATTAATGGTAGGTATGCATACTAGAACTCTACATATCTAAGTGAGTTTAGTTTTCTTTGTAAAATACACATTCAGACATAAGAATTTGAAAAAAAAATATTTATCAGTGAATATAATAAAGTTATGTCAACTAGTGATATCATAACAATGAAAACAATGACTTAACATAACCAGTGCATAAGGCAACCTGCTTATACATAAGTACAAGAGCTTAGTAACATGCAAATCACATAACACACTAACCACAAAGGTATCCTTCACAAAAAGCAAACTACATAACAAATTGAACTTTGGTAACAATGGTATACATTAAATATAACATATAACTCTCAATGACATGTTGAACAAAAATATATTATTATTCTATGTGGTTAATCATTTAGTGCAGGATCGTTAGAAGGGGTAATGCACTTTACAACATAACAACACAATTGAGGAGAATTATTTAGAACACTTAATAGATCAAATAGGGAACTTGTTAACTAGAATAAAAGATACTAAGAACACAAATAAATAAGAGACAAAACAAGATAGTAAAACAACACAAGTATTTTGGTTTCAAGAATGCTATATATTGATTCTTAAGTTCTATTACAAAGTGTTACAAAAGCATAATGGAAAGTTACAAGTACTGAGATACATATGTTACATCTTACAACCGGTCCTACTTTGAAGGTCACCTGGATACATAAGACTAGACAACAAAATCAAATGTAGAGTCAAAAGGTAGATTGTCTTTTGACTAGTGACTATGACATGTCATAGCTCACATCCTAATATATTACAAAAAGATTAAGTACATAAAGTAGAAAACTCAGACTCAAGACCTCAATGTACAGTTACCAAAACCAAGGGCTTTTCACCAACTCGTGTAAGTTGGTGATTAAACACAGTCGCAGCGGAAAAGTGATCCAACTTTATAGTAAAGTACATCAGATAAAAGCATATTCATAAAAGTCTCTGTAAGAAATTTGTCTTTACTCTTTGGCTTCGAAAGACTTTGTCTTGAAGCTTCGAAAGACTTTGTCTTGAAGCTTCGAAAGACTTCACTTTTGGCTTCGAAAGAAGTTGGTCTTGGCTTCGGAAGATTTTACACTTAGAATATTTCTAGTGCAAGGTGTAAAACTTCTGAAGCATTTCTACTTTAGTTTTTTGGTGCATGCATGCAGAGAGACTTTGAATGTTTTGAATGTTTTTGGCTGGATCAAACTTATTGGAATCCTTACAAACCAAAATATTTGAAGATCTTCATTAGTTGACAGTCCTCATCATGATGATGACTCAGACTTCCATTAGATGATGACCAGACCCTTCTTCATTAGATGGTTAGGATCACTCAAACTTTCATAGTATCTTCTCATCTCTAAAGAGATCATGCAGAGGTAGGTTGAATAAGTCTTGTCATGTGTAGACATTCTCACCACCTTGATCTATAATCACATGCCTTCTTTCTTGATTAGTTGTGAAGGTCCAGGATAAGATGGGCCTCTCAGAAGCAAGATGAGCCACTTGAATTGGAGTTGATTGAGTTGTTTCTTCATGCACTTCCTCAGTTGATCTGACTCACCCTGAGGTATGAATGTGGATGGTTTAAACTTCTTTTTCTTTGACTTTGGTTTAGAAGCCATCCTCTTCCTCCTTTTTGATGACTTTAACTAAGAAGACTGTCTGTAGCACCTTGTTGATCAGTCCTGTCTTACTCAGTTGGGTGTTCCTCCCTCACATGTTCAGAAGGAGAGGGAGTTTGACCCGGCTATGGATCAGAAGATGAAGCTTGCTGAGGCTTAGCAGGAGGTTCAGGTTGTGTTGTCTCAGGTTGTTCAACCTTAACCCCTATTTCAGGAAGAACTTCACTTGGAGGGGAGTGTAACTCAAGTAGCTCTCCCTCTTGATCTCTTCTGATACATTGATATGCTCATCCATTATGGATAAAGACATAGGGTCAGTCTCCTTCCAGAGAATCCATACAGCTTTAAGAAGCTCATCATCCTCTCCCTATCAACAGACTTCTTCATGCTCTTTTGGATGATGGCTCTTTCCTTTGCAGCCACTTCTCTTATCTTTCTCTTTGTTGTCTTTCTCTCTTTGAGTGCTTGAAGTTTAAGCTGTTTAAGATACTCAAACTCTATGTACTCAAAGGACAAGGAAGAAGTGAATCTGTCTAATATAAGCCTATGGCACTTAGGTAGTTGATCATATGATCCTATCAGTTTCTTTGTCTACCTGAGGTTTTGTGGAGCCATAACCTCTTGTTCAGGACTTTCTTGAACTAGTGAAAAGGTATGAACAGGTTTGTAGAGCCTTTTCAGTCTCTTTTCTTCCTTAATTCGAAGAAGAAATCTTGCATCCTCTGCCTCCTTCCTTTCTCTTGGCATCTTCATGTCAGCCAGTTCATTTAGTTCTTCTATGGGGAGAGATATAATCTCATCAATGTCATAGTTCCTAGTTTACAGGTAAGTAATCCTGACTACCCTCAACTCATCATCTTGAGTGTTTGGTTTGGGGGCAACCTTGATTGCAGCTTCCATGAATCCTGCAGACCTAAAAGAACTTTCTCCTCTTAGCTTCCTCTTCTTCTCTCTCCTCCTCCTCAATATCCTTAGGATTTAGAATCCTTTTCCTTTTGTCACCCACAGACCTTTTTGACATAGGGGTAGGACTTTGGCTTTCATTGCTTGGTGAGCATCTAAGCTCTGGCCAGAGAGGGTGTGATACACCTTCACCAGTAGGTGCTTCACTAAAGGAATGAATTACTGAAGTAATTGTAGTGTGACAGGGCTCTCAGGCTTTACCACTAGGCCTTCACTCAATGTTTCCCCTTTGAAGCTAATCTTAAGGTCTATCTCAACATCTAGTTGATTAATAGTATTACCTAATTGCCTCTGTCTTCTTTTTAGACTCAACTCTTTAGTAATTCTATCCTAAATCCTTTGTGCCAGCTTGACATCTTGTCAAGATTGGCTTGGATTGACAAGTGGCATGTTGACAAGGTCAAGACCTTCATAGTAGTTTAGAGTTTGAAAATTTAAGCTTCTGCTACCCTTGACTCTTTGAAGAATAAAGGCTTTTCTGTTTGCATCATAAATCCACCCTATGATGTAGTTTGAAGTTCCTTAATGGAGATGACCATATCAATGTGAACTTGAGGAAGTTTCTGAGTATGGACAGCTTCATGTGAAGATAGTGAGTCCTCAATGTCCATGCTCTGTGAAGAACTCCCAGGTTCTGTGTCTGTGATAACTTTCTCCCCCTTTTTTGGTAGCATCACCCACATGCATAGGTGAGCTAGAGGTTAGATCAATCACATTCATAAGTGTCTTGTGTTCCTGGTTGAGCTTTTCTTAAAGGTCTCCCAGCTGGTTTCTCCCTGAGATAAGATATCTTAAGTTGCTGATCATTGACCTTGTTATGTAGGGTAGTCACCTGAGATTCAAGATGACTAACCTTAGAGACTAGGTAGGTGCATGTTTTTATGACAGTTTTTGCACCTTTAGCATCA
This sequence comes from Flaveria trinervia, assembly GCA_025506515.1. NCBI lineage: Eukaryota > Viridiplantae > Streptophyta > Magnoliopsida > Asterales > Asteraceae > Flaveria > Flaveria trinervia. The sequence continues at coordinate 65,932,552 of CM046443.1, forward strand.
GATTCCCCTTATCTTTATCAAAGAATTATGAGGGGATGAGAGAATTGGACCAAGTCTTCTCTCTCACCACCAGCATAGAGTTCTTGCTGCTGGTTTTCCTCTGCTCATTGACAACCTCAGTTGAAGTGTCATTGTGATGAGTTCCCATGGTTGAGGTTTGAATGATGTAATCACTTGCTGAAGTGAGAACCTCTTCCATATGGATTTCCTGAACAGGTTCAGAAGGATCCACCTTAGTAATAGGTGACTGATGTGGGCTAGACATAGGTGACTCAGGAGCACTCATTTCTCTTTGAGTAGGGGAGGAGTAGAGAGACTCATGGTACTCACTGAAAGCTAAGTCTTCATCAGTATAGAATCAAGGTTGGGAATCGGGTGGTTTGAGTCTAAAGGCTGGGGATGGTAACTGTCTCCTAAAGGTTGTTCATCTGAGTTTTGAGACTCAGAGTGAAGGCTTAAGGCAGTTGGGCTTCTGAGCTCATCAAGCTGAGCATAAGGAACCTCAACACTAATCCTTGAAGATATGGGAGTGGTTTGCTCCTCAGGGGAAGTGGGAGCTCTAGTGTACACTTCCTCCTGTATGGGTGAGTGTATGGGGGCTTGCATAGACTCAATAGCTAGAGCAAGGGTTCGTTTGGATTTTCCTTTGTAGGTGTGGGTGATTTGAGGTTATTTTGGTGGTTGGGAGGTAGAAGGTGTGGGTTCAACACTAGCTTGTGTTGCTAGGTTGTCACCTTGACCAATAAGCTCTAACATTTTGGGACAAGGGCTATTTCTACCCCTGAGAAGCCTACACTTGGCTTCTTTAAGATTTTAAAGATGTTGGGCTTCATATGTCCCAATTAAGAATAGTACATGTTTTCCTCAACTGTGAGCCCAGTTCACAGTTGAGAATGTATGAACATATCTAGGAAACATATAATACTACAAGGAGTCCAAGTTAGCAAGTAAATTGGTATAAACAATCTAAGAGTACCTGAACTTGACCCTCTGAACCATTCCATGAACTATGAAGTGAGATCTTTAGAATCTGGTCCCACCCTCCATGCTTGTGGACAAGCTGTGGATAACCACATGAAGCAGGTATTTCCATTAGGATGAGACCTTCCCTTTCCTAAATGTCTTTACAGAGAAATCTCCCTCATAGCCATCTGCTCAAAGGAATGATTGAAAGCTAACTCACCTTCTTCATCATCCAACTGAAGATGATTATTGATGATGGCCGGAGTGATAAAGATTGTCCTCCCCTACACTATGGCCGACAATGCCTTCTTCCCATCTATAATGACCTCTTGGAAGGTCTTCTAAAATTCAATCAAGTGGTCCTTATAGAGAGTAGGATCAATGGTGAGGGAGGTGAAGTATTTGACAAAGCCAGAAAACGCAAACCTATGAGAAACTATCATCTTTCTTAGAGTTCAACAAGCAACCTGGTGGGTTGCCTGTGAAGTTGCATGGAGAAATCAGGGTTGTTTCTGAGATTTAGATTGGCCATTTTGAGAAGCTTAAGGGTGAAGGAAGGTGAATAAGAAATGCGGTTTGGGAGAATTTAGGTCGGAGGAATAATACAGATGAAGAAGATAGTGAAAGAGGGGGGAACCTTTGGGTTTATATGTGAAAAGGATCTGAGACAAAGTTAATGAAAGAAGATAAACTTTGAAATTCGGAAGTCGGTCCCACCTCTGAAAAAGTAGTCTGCTTTTTGCTTAAAAAGTAGTTTTCTTGGAAGTCGAAAAATCTTCCGAAGCCAAAATGGCTTCGGAAGATATTCTTGAGATTTTGAAAATTTTGTTTCGGAAGAGAATTAAGACTTGAATGCTTTATTCAGTTAAGAATAAAACTTCTGAGAATTAATTTGCTTCGAAAGAAAATTATCCTTGAAAACATACAAGTGTTTAAGAAAAGACTTAAGCTTCGAAAGATATTTTAGAAATCTCTGCAAAGGCAATTTTACTTAGACAGTTGGTTGTTTTAAAGGCATAAATTTCTTTTGAAGATAAATCAATATCTTTCGAAGGACAAAAAGATCAATATATTCAAAAGTCAAAGGAATGTATTCTAAAAAGATATTCATCCAGAGAAAACAAGAGCTTATGAAGGTGAGAAAATAGACAACTTAGGACACATAAATTTTACGAAATGATATGAATTATTTTTAAGAAAAAACTACTCAAAGTTAATCATCCTAATAGCTTTATAAGATATTTAAATCTCTGCTCATCAAAGGCTTTGGTGAACAAATCAGCATATTGTTCATTTGTGATAACCTTGACTAGTTTAATTAATCCCTTTTCAAAGTTATCTCTGATCAAATGATACCTGATATTAATGTGTTTTGTCCTTGAGTGTTGCACAGGATTCTCTATGATTGAGATAGCACTATTGTTGTATATGTGAATGGGAGTCTCCTTGAAGTTTAATCCATAGTCAATCATTTGATTCTGAATCCAAAGCACTTGAGCACAACAGCTTGCAGCAACAATGTATTTAGTTTTAGCAGTTGATGCAGAGACACATGATTGTTTCTTGCATTGCCATGAGACAACCCTTCCACCAAGAAACTGACATCCCCTTGATGTAGACTTTGTAGTCATATTGTATCCACCATAATCACTATTTGTGTATGCATACAGATTAAAGTCAAAATTCTTTGGATACTAAAGGCCAAGTGTTGAGGCACCTTTGAGATATCTTAAAATTCTTTTGATAGTGATAATATGACATCTTGGGATTGGCTTGATTTCTTGCATAAACACATATGGCAAACATGATATCAGGCCTACTAGCTGTAAGGTAATAAGAGACCCAATTATAGCCCTGTAAAGGTGTTTAGCCACACACTTCTCAATAAGATCAGGCCTAAGGGAGTGGTTTCTTGCTATGGGTGTCTTAGCAATCTTACAATCAGTCATGTTGGATCTCTTGAGTATGCCCTGAACATACTTTGACTGACTTATGAATATGCCATCTTCAACTTGCTTCATGTGAATTCCCAGAAAGAAATTGAGTTCCCCCATGGTACTCATTTCAAATCTATCCTTTATCAGCTTATCAAAGTCCTTTGTAGAGCCTTGGATTAGTTGAACCAAAGATGATGTCATCTACATATACTTGAACTAGCATCAACTCATTTCCTTGTTCTTTGATGAAGAGAGTTCCATCTATAATAACCCTTCTGTATCCATGCTTGCAGAGATATTGAGATAGAGTCTGATACCACTTTCTTGGTGCTTGGTGCAGCCCATAAAGAGCCTTATCAAGCCTGCAGACATAATCAGGATGATCAGGATCTGCAAACCCAGGTGGTTGTCTAACATACACCTCTTCATCAATCACCCCATAAAGAAAAGCACACTTGACATCAAGTTGATAGACCTTGAAGTTCTTGGATGCAGCAAATGCCAAGAACATCCTAATAGCTTCCAGTCTTGCCACAGGAGCAAAGACATCTATGTAGTCAATTCCTTCTTCTTATGTATACCCTTGAATAACTAGTATAGCTTTATTCTTGATGACAAGTCCTATATCATCCTTCTTATTCCTGAACACCCATTTGGTCCCTATAGTAGTCTTCCCTTGAGGAAGAGGACATAGGTTCCAAACCTTCTGCCTTTTGAATTGAAGCAGCTCCTCTTGTATAGCCTCAACTCAACTTCCATCCTTTAAAGCCTCATTAATTTTATTTGGCTTTATATGGGATAAGAAACAAGAATGAAGACAAACATTTACATCATGGGTTTGTCCTCTTGTTCTTACCCCTGTATCAATATCTCTAATGATGTTTGTGGAAGGGTGAGACTTGCGGATCCTTAGTTGAGGGATCACAACAAGTTGCTTAGATAGATCTAAATTAGAGAAATTCAGATCTGACAATGAGGATTCACCTTCCACATGAGCACACTTATCAAGATTAACTTGATCCAATTAGTGTGTGACATCATTGATGTTGTCATCAATGGAGTGGTTATCAGCATCAAGAAATTCCTGATCACTATCAACACCACTATGATCTCCAACATTTGAAGCTCCTTCTTCTGAGTTATGTGCCTCTAAGCTAGAATTTGAAGGCACCCCAAAAGTATCAACAAGATTTGTCACTGAAGTGTTGGTAGAAGCTTCATTTGTAGGATTGGTTACCACTGGAGCTGAAGATGTGTAGCTTGAAGGTCTTCTTAGCTCAAATCTTGGATCAGTAGGTAATATATCTATAGACCTGAAATATGCTCACAAGATTTGTTAAAATAGTTGGTAACTAAATCAAGATCAAATAACCAATCCAGACCAGAACCTTTCACACTGGGAGTGTGCTCAATGAAAGTCACATTGACTGACTCCTCAACTATTCTAGTTCTGAGATTGTATACTCTATAAGCCTTAATTGGAGAAGAGTATCTAATGAATTGTCCATCATCTAATTTCTCAGCAAACTTGGCAATTTGATCTTTGGTATTCAAGATGGTGCAAGGACATCCAAATGACCTGAGAAAACCAATGAAGGGTTTCTTCTTGTGCCAAAGTTCATAACAAGTCTTACTATGTGGTTTGTCTACTAAAATTTGTTTTGCACGCAATGTTCACTGCCTCTGCCCAAAAAGTGATAGTCAATTTAGAGTCAGACAATATAGTTCTTACAGCTTCAGTAAGTGTCTTGTTTCTCCTTTTAGCAACACCATTTTGCTGAGGAGTCCTGAGAGCACTATATTGTCTTGTAATAATACCCTTTTCATCACAATATGCATCAATGGTTTTGACCTTGTTATCAGATTGATTTTCAATCTTTAAGATGAAATTCTTCAGAATCTTAGGAGTCTCATCCTTAGTTCTAAGGAAGAAGACCCAAGTGAATCTTTTGAAGTCATCTATAATCACTAAACAGTAAGAGGTTCTTCTTAGACTCATTACACCAGTGGAGCCAAGAGATCCATATGTAACAAGTGTAGGGGAGTAATGATGGAGTTTCTTTCCTTTGGTTTGTGAGATACCTTATGTTTCTTCCCTTTTAGGCATGCCACACAATGGTCATCACTTGTAAACTCTTTCTTTGGTATTCCAGTCACCAAATCATTCTTTATAAGTTATTCATGTTTTTAAAATTTACATGGCACATTCTTTTATGACAGAGGAAAGACTCATTATTATTTTCTTTAGATAGAAAGCATGAAACTTCTCCTGAGGGAGATGTTTCTTGCAAATCCATCTTGTACATGTTCCCTCTCCTGGGGGCTCTGAGCAGGATATGCTCATGAGAAAAGACCACCCCGAGTTTGAGAACAATGCACTCATGCTTAGTGAAGAGCATGTTCTGACTCTGATCACAAAATTAGGATACACTGAGAAGATTGTACCCAAGCTCCTTGACAAAGTTTATCTTCTCAATGCTAAGCTTATCATTTGTGACCTTGCCCCTTCCTGTAATGTAACCCCCTGCATCTCCTCCAAAAGAAACTGGTCTTCCATCAATTCTTTCAAACTTTTGGAGTAGTGACTTATTGCCTGTCATGTACCTGGAACAGCCACTGTCATGATCCATACATTTTTACTTGTTATGAGCTGTTCCTTCACAAAAGAGATGGTTAGTTACATTTGGAAACCCAAGCCTCATTGGTCTTGGGCTCATCAAAAGAAGTTGAAGACAGTGCAACATTAATTGATCCTATAGTCATGCTAGAAGGATCATTTGCTAAAGTTGATGAAGAACTCTCAGTCACTTGGTCTTTCTTTGACTTCCACACCACCTTTGGAAGCTTAGACTTGACCTTCAATACTTCGGAAGTTTTGTTGACTTCTGAAGTTTTGATGATTGGGCCTTTGGAAGATCTTGCTTTCATTGTAGCAGGCTTCAGTACTTTGGAAGTATTCTTTCCTTCCGAGACCAAAGTTTCTTCCAAAGGCAAGTTTCCACTTCTCTTCTTCTTCATTTTGTAGCTTTCGAAGGAAAAAGATTTTCCTTCTAAAGCTTTCTTCTTCTTCTCCAAACTCTATAAAGTTTCTTTCTTTGTGATGTGGAGAGTACTCTTTGGATTGTAAACAAAATCCTTAGCATGGTGAGAGGTACTTCCACACATAATAAGTCCATTTTCTTCCTTCTAGGAGTCTTCTATGAACAAGGCTGAACTTGATCACTTTCACTCTCCATCTTCATCTTCTTAGATGATGTGGCAATTCTTGTGGGGTTAGAACTACCTTTGGAGCTTGATGGTTCATGTTGTACAATAGTGGTGACAACTTATCAACCTTCTTCTTGATGATGGGATGATGGGATGATTTGGACAGGAACTAAAACTCTTGTTGTTGGAGTTCAAGTTTGTGTCCTCAACTATAACCACTTCAAATCCTATAGAAATAAAGACTTGTTTCTATGTAAAGTTAAAGGTGGCCTTGATCTCTTGGGCCTTCTTGGACTATCTTTTGGCCTTTTTGATCAAGTTCTTTCTCTTGAACTTGGTCATCCCAACAACTTTACTCTCCTCAAAGGGATGGTGACCCTTCTTAGAATGCTCTTGTTCACTCTTCTCAGATCCATTCTTCACCATCTCCTTTTCATGCTCTTCAGTCAAGGGGTCTATGAGGGGAAGCTCATCTTCACAAGTTCCACACCTAGAAGATCTTACAGACAAGATTGTGTGTGTAGGCACTATCTCACAAGATCCCAGTCCCTGCTTATTTTGATAACAATTTTTGTATGCAAGGATGAGGATATCATGTTCTTGAGGGTCTTTTCTTCAAGAATACATTTTTTTTGCCCTAACTTTGGTAATCGCAAGCTTAGCCTGGCATTCAATTAACTTAGTTATGAGGTCTTTGATCTGAGTCCTGTAGTTTGTGTGCTCATGTTTAAGAGTTGAAATTGTTTTCGTCCTCTATCTTTAGTTTATGGTCATTTTAGATTTTTTAAAATTAGCTTTTAAGATATTTAAGGACTCAAGATTAGATCTCATTTCTAGGTTATAAGTCCTGTATCTATTAACTTTAGCAATACATTCAGGAGTGCAAAGATGTTCCATTACCTTGGCTTCATCGTGGTCAGACATGAGTGCTTGGTTTCGAGATGCTTCTTCCACTTAAAGCTCTAGTTAAAGCCTCCTTCTACAACAACAACAACAGCTTACTGCTTTGGCTTCACATTCTGGGGAGCTCTCTTAGTGTAGTTTGGTCTGACTTGAGTCTGGCCACCATTTGTTCTTGGCGCCTTACACGCTCTAGCAAAGTGTCCCATCTGGTTAAAGTTGTTACACTTTACCTTGCTTTAATCCAGCCCAAACTTTCCACTGGCTGCATTGCTAAGAAACTTCCTCTTATCCTCTTGTAGAACTTCTTGGCTCTGTGAGTGAGAAGAGCCATTTGCTGAACTATCTCTATATACTCAAGATCATCTGGATAGATACAATCCATGTCTTCAAGGGTGAAGATAAAGTTGCATGTGGATTCATCAGCAGAAACAAAAGCTTGAGAAGAACTTGTCTCTTGGAAGGGACTTCCTTGAGTGTAGCTTTCTCTTGGAGTTTCTTGGAAGGTCATGAATGAACCTTTTTATGAGTACTCAGGGTAGCATATGAGATGATGTTGTGGTTCAATGCTATCCCTTTCAACTACATGGAGGGCTGAACTCAGTTGATTGCTAGAGTTACCAGATGAGTTTTGCATGTTTATCTCTATCTGGTATCCACTAAGAATACCATACAACTCTGTAAGAGTAAGAGTCTTAAGCTTTTCAGTCTTCTTGATAACAATTGTCTAGGAAGAGAGGACATAAACTTCCTTACAATGTCCCTGTTCTAAAGAGTTACTCCAACATCCATTAGAGTATCCATAATCTTAACATACCTGAAGTATTGTTGAGTCATGGTTTCACCTACCTTGAAGGTGAAGTTTTCAAACTACTGCTTGAGGAGATCCTTCTTGTTCTCCTTTGCTTCATTGGATCCCACATACATAAGCTTCAGTGCTTCCCATAGTTGCTTGGCAGTCTTATACTTCTTGAAGCCTCTGTAGATAGAGTTTAGAAGAGCAGTTTGAAGGGCTGTCATGGCCTTTTGATCAATCTCTATTCTCTTCTTGTATTCATCAGAGAAATCAGCCACAACCTATGGAATCATACCAATAGCAGTAGCAGAAAAGATGCTTTGTACGTAAGGTCCTTCAACAATAGAGTCCCACATCCTGGAGTCTTGAGACTTGATAAAGCCTTCCATTCTTTGACACCAAGTATCAAAGTCTTCAGGAGTGATCAGTGGAGACTTTCTCATAGTTATAGTTTCCATATCAGCCTTCATGATAGCTACCATTTGAGTTGTTAAGTGTATTGTGTGTGTGAGGGATCTTAAAATCTTATATCAAGAGCCTGAAATGCTCTGATACCAAATGCAGGACTGTTAGAAGGGGTAATGCACTTTACAACACAACAACACAATTGAGGAGAGTTCTTTAGAACACTTAACAAATAAAATAGGGAACTGCTTAACTAGAATAAAAGATGCTAAGGACACAAGTAAATAATAGACAGAACAAGATAACAAAACAACACAAGTATATTGGTTTCAAGAATGCTGCATATTGCTTCTCAAGTTCTATTAAAAAGTGTTACAAAAGCATAATGGAAAGTCTTGAGATACATATACTGCATTCTACAGCCGGCCATACTTTGAAGGCTAGCTAGATATATAAGACTAGACAATAAAATCAAATTTAGAGTCAAAAGGCAAATTTCCTTTTGACTAGTGACTATGACATGCCATAGCTCACATCCTAATATATTACAAAAAGGATTAAGTACATAAAGTAGAAAGCTCAGACTCAAGACCTCAATGTATAGTTACCAAAAGCATGGACCTTTTCACCAACTCATGTAAGTTGGTGACTAAACAGAGTCGCAGCTAAAAGGTAGTCCAGCTTTTTTGGTAAAGTATATCAGATAAAAGCATGTTTATAAAAGTCTTTGGAAGAAATCTGTCTTTACTCTTTGGCTTCAGAAGAGTTTGTCTTGAAGTTTCAGAAGACTTCACTTTTGGCTTCGGAAGATGTTGGACTTGGCTTCAAAAGATATTACACTTAGAATAGTTCTAGTGCAAGGTGTAAAACTTTCGAAGCATTTCTACTTCAGTTCTTTGGTGCATGCATGCAAAGAGACTTTGAATGTTTTGAATATTTTTGGCTGCATCAGACTTATTGAAATCCTTACATTTAGATGCGGGCAATAATATCAGTTTGAATTGAGTAAATCCTCATGTTGGTGAACCATCACTTAGAATTGTTTCAAGAAATAATCATAAACAGTTGAACACTTCACCTATAACGAATAGTGCCTGATGCCGGTGATTTGAAGCATCTATGGACGTTCGGGTGATTTGAAGCCTCAATGTAGTTTGGCATTGAATGTGTAGGGTCACCATTTGTTCTTGGTGCCTTACACATCTGAGCAAATTGGCCCATTTGGTTATAGTTGTAACGCTTTACTTTTCTCTTGTCGAGCCCAAACTTTCTACTAGACACATTGCTTGGAAACTTCCTCTCTATCCTCTTATGGAGCTTCTTGGATCTGTGAGTGAGAAGAGCCATATGCTATACTTTTTCGACGCACTCAAGTTCATATGATGGATGCAGTCCATGTCTTCAAGGGTGAAGAGAAAGTTGCTAGAACTTTCATCTGAAGACACAAAGGCCTAAGAAGAGTTGGGCTCTTGGAATGGACTTCATTAAGTATAGCTCTCCCTAGGTATCTTCAGGAAGGTGATGAAAGGACCCTTTGGTGAGTTGTTAGGGTAACAAATGAGATGATGTTGTGGTTCTCTCCTATCCTTTTCAACCACATGAAGGGCTGAACTCTTTTGGGTGTTGGATGAGCTGGTAGAAGGATTTTGCATGTTCATCTCCATTTGGTAACCGCTCAAGATACCATACAACTCAATGAGAGCAAGGGTAGAGAGGTTCTTAGTTCTCTTGATGGCCACACAGTGGTGTGTCTATTGTCTAGGAAGAGAGAACATGAACTTACTTACTATATTCTTGTTCTCATGTTTGACTCCAACATCTATTAGAGTGTCTACAATATTAAATATCTTATGTGTTTTATTCATAGTTTCACCTATATTGTAGGTGAAGTTTTCAAACTTGTAACACCCTGAAAAGTCAAAACGAGTCATCAATGCTAATGAGTTTAATTAGTGGGTATTTAAAATAAAAATAATAAAGGAATAAAATGGGTTATGGGCTAAATTAGGCTTATGCGAAAGAGCCTAAGTGATTAGGGACCCATAATCAGCCCCTTAACCCACCTAATCAGCCATCATCTTCCTCATTTGTAACCCTAGCCATCAAATCTTAGAGAGAGAGAGACTAGAGAGAGAAAGTGAAGAAAACTCAAGAATTGGAGCTTCAAAGGTTAAGGGATTGAAGATCTTGGTGTTTGAGCATCAGACCACAAGAAAGAAGCAAGAAATCCAGGTAAGAATCAACCTTTAAACCCCTTTGTAGATCAAAACTGGATTCTAGGATTTTGGGTTTTGTAAAGTTGCAAAGAATCGTATAAAGGTCACATTTTTACATATGAAATCATGTAAAAATCTTAGATATAGCTTCATGGATGATAAACTAAGGATTTGGTCGTAAAAAGGTGCGATTTTAGGTTAAAATCGGCTGGTGCGTCATTTAAGCTCGATGTGCGAAACTGTCTGCTCATCCAGCGAAATTACATATTCAAGCTGCGAAACTATGAGTTTTCTGTGAAACTATAGTTTCGCAAGTAATTTTGTAGCCATGGAGTTCCAACGAAAGTTGGGTAAAACTACGATGCGAAGCTGGTAGTGAAACTGGCAGTGAATCTACTTATCTGGCAGTGAAACTAGCAGGGGATTTAGGCAAAAATTAACCCCTTCAAGTGTTAACTTATCTACAGGTAGTGTATTGTGACCCTAGCTTAGATTAGAAACTACTCACCGCATCCATGTGAGTTTTAGATCCCTTTATTTGTTTGTTTTTCCATATTTTAGGGTTATTATGCATACTAAATATACGTTTTTAAATGACCAAGATTGTAAGAGGCTTTAACAAGAAGATCAATTTTTCTATAACAAAATATGCTATATAAATGTTTAAAAAATTAATTTTCTTCGCGCTGCCCTGGCAGCCTGGCCCTACCTAGGGGCATTGCTCCTTGGACCCCACTAGGGGCTGTTGCCCCTAGTGTCAAGGACTGTCGCCCCTGAACCCCCGCTATCCCGCGGAGGGTCAGTTATGTTTTATGATGAATTGTACTTGGTATGTGTGTACTCAATAAGTTAAGTTTATATATTAAAGTGGAAGATAATATTAATGAGAAGTGGAACTAACGAATGTTACGCCGGGCCACTATGATGATGAAAAGTCTTGCATACACTATGATAGACTTCACTTACGTGAGTCTGATGTATGATGATGGATCTGTATTCATGAGCAGGCTATGTGCCTTGTAGTATGGATCAACTGTTGGAAAGGTGTGTTGGTACTACACATTTTTCTAGGTTCAGAAGTTCCCACCACTTGGAATCCAGCTGAGATGAACACACCCTTTGCTTTGGGTTAATCTTCAGCTTTGATTCAACCACTTTCATGGCAGTTTTTCTGGCTGCCTTAGCTTGGTTTCTTCTGGCTTTGGTGGTTAGAGGTTAGTCATCATTGGTAAGAGAGGTAGGGTCTACCTGGATCTTCCCTGTGATGGTCTCCATACTTTCATTACTCTTTGACTCATGAGAAGGTGGGTCAAAAGATGGGACATCTTGCTCTTTGATACCATACCTTGGTTGTCTAATAGACTTATAAGAGTGTGATGGAGCAATTTCATTGGTCCCTAACCCACCTTTGTTTTGATAACAAAGTTTTGAGTGAAAGGATGATGCAAGGAAGGCTTGGAAGTTTTGCTCTGAGATAGCATGCTTCCTGGCTTGAGCCTTCAACAATTTGGATATTAAATCCTTTATTTGAGTCTTGTAGTTTGTGTGTTCATGTTTTAAAAGAGACAAAGTTTTCTCTAACTCTTCAATTTTTCTTTGATAGTCATATTCAGCTCTTTTAAAGTCAGATTTTAGAATATTTAAAGACTCAATATCAGATTTAATCTCCATATTGTAATCCTAATATAGTTTTAGGGGGTGTTTGGCAAAAAAAAGTAACTTTTTAACTTTTTGTAGGGGTAAAAAGACCAAAATACCCCTCCAAAAAGTTTAAAAGTCAAAACTTTTAACTTTTTAACTTTTTTGGAGGGGTATTTTGGTCTTTTTACCCCTCTAAAATTCAAAAAGTTACTTTTTTTATTTGCCAAACATGCTTTACCTTAGCAATACAAGCTGGAGTATAGAGATGTTCATATACCTTGTTGTCATCTATTCCAACCATGAGTGCTTGAGCAGGAGTCACATCCTGTACCATGAAGCTCCAGTCAACTTCTTGAGCTACAGCTGCTGTTTCAGTTGACTTTGCAGGGGCTTTTGATGTAGAGGCATGTGAAGAGGCATGAGAGGTTCCTGGATTTGACTTGGGAGCCTTGCATTCCCTAGCAAAGTGACCAAGTTGGTTATAGTTATAACACTTTGCCTTGGTTTTCTCAAACCCAAACTTGCTAGTAGCTGGTTTTGAGGGAATTGCCTTCCAGTTCTCTTGAAGAACTTCTTTGCTCTGTAGGTAAGCAGAGCCATTTTTTGTACTATGTCCACGTAGTCCACAACATCTAGGCTGAAGCACTCTAGATCATCAACGAAGAACTGATGATCACCACGATGATTGCGTAAATCCAGACATCCTTAAGCATAGATTTTAATTTAAATCATTTTCTTGCTGTCTACTTTATTTTTCAGGCTGAGTCTATCAAACATATCATTAAAAAATCTATTTGATTTTCTTTTACTTGCAATTAAAAATAAGATGTGAATCAGATAACAACATCAGTTACTATCATTCTTATTTTATAAACGCAAGTCATGCAAAAACAAGCATTTCAGGAAGATATATAATCATTTCCCAGTCATCTCGAATCAAGTTCCCAGTTCTCTTTTCATATTTTTATTTAATTTTGATATACTCTCCCCCTAAATTTTTATTTTTGCAAACCTATTTTTGTTTTGTTTTTTTATTTTTTATTTTTTATTTTTTATTTTTATATTATATTATATATATATATATATTCTAAACAAAACTATACAAAATAGAAATTTACCGAAGAAGGCCTTCCAAACTACACTGATATGAATATAAGAATAAATTCTCAAGAAATATGTAGTGATTGTTAAGTGAGAACGGTCATTGTGTAGATAAAAATCTAGATTGTGAATAAAATATCGTAACCTTAGCCTGTTTGTTCCGCCTCAAAATTGAATCAGGAACAGTCTCTGTCAGTAAACCGAATTACTAACAGTCCTCCTAAATTGTTCCTTCACTTATGTGAGAAATACGTGTTAAAGCTTATGCAACTCCAAACACTTCAAGTCTTCTGCATGCTGCATAAGTGCATTAAAGAAGAATGTTTCAGAAGTTTCACACATGCAACTGAAATATTCTAAGTGTGAAATCTTCCAAAGCCAAGACCAATATCTTCCAAAGTGAAAGATGGAGTCTTCCGAAGCTTTAGAGACAAAGTCTTCCGAAGCCAACACTTGAAGGTAGATTTCTTTTGAAGACTTTTAATATACATGCTTTATCTGATGTACTTTACATAAAGTTGGATAACTCTGTAAAGTCACCAACTTGCATGAGTTGGTGAAAAGGTCCATGCTTTTAGTAACTGTACATTAAGGTCTTGAGTCTATAACTTTCTACTTCATGTACTTTATCCTTTTTGTAATATATTAGGATGTGAGCTCTGGCATGTCATAGTCACAAGTCAAAAGGCAATCTACCTTTTGACTCTACAATTGACTTTGTGTTGTGTCTAGTCAATTGTATCCAGCTGGCCTTCAAAGTATGACCGGCTATAGGATGTAGTATATGTATCTCAAGTACTTGTAACTTTCCTTTATGCTTTGTGATACTTGTAAAAGAACTTGAGAAGGCAATATACTACAATATTGAAAACCATCTCCTTGTGTATTTTACTATCTTGTTCTGCCTCTTATTTACTTGTGTTCTTTGTATCATCTCTTATGGTTAATATAGTCTTACTGTTTGATTAGTCTAGTTAATCTCCTCTTTGTGTTGTAAGTGACCACCCTTCACCGGTCCTACATTTGGTACTAGAGCATTCCAGACTCTTGATATAAGATCTCACCATCTTTAGATCCCTCACACACACAAATACTAAACTTTTCAAACGGCAGCCATTTCCAAGACTGATATAGAAACTGGAACCATGAACAAGTCCCCACTAATCACTTGATGACTTTGACACCTGGTGCCAAAGAATGGAAGGTTTCATCAGGTCTCTAGATTCAAGAATTGGGAGTTTATTGAGAATGGACCTTACATACCAAGCACCCCCTCTACTACTGGTGGTGGTATGATCCCCAAGGCTATGGCCAACTACTCTAATGAAGATAGGAAGAGAGTAGAGATTGACCAGAAAGCCATGACAACCCTTTAGAATGCTCTTCCTAACTCTGTATACAGAGGTTTCAAGAAATGCAAAACAACTAAGCATTTATGGGATGCATTGAAACTGATATATGAGGGTTCCTCTGAAGCCAAGGAGAACAAGAAGGATCTCCTGAAGCAATAGTTTGAAAATTTCACCTTTAAAGCAGGTGAAACCATGACTCAGCAATACTTCAGGTATGTTGAGATTATGGATACCCTAGTGGATGGAGGAGTTGCTCTTGAGAAAAGAGACATTGTAAGGAAGTTTATGTCCTCACTTCCTAGGCAATGGACACACTACTGTGTGGTTATAAAGAGAACTGAGAATGTGAAAACTCTTACTCTGAAAGAGTTGTATGGGATTCTCAGTGGCTATCAGATGGAGATGAACATGCAAGGTTCATCTGGAAACTCCAATAATCAAATGGGTTCAGCCTTCATGTGGTTGAAAGGGATAGCATAGAACCCCAACATCATCTCATATGCTACCCTAACAACTCACAAAAGGTCCTTTAATCACTTTCCCTGAGACACCATGAGAGAACTACACTCAAGGAAGCCCATTCCAAGAGACAAGTTCTTCTCAAGCCTTTGTGTCTTCTGATGAAAGTTATGGCAACTCACTTTTCACCCTTGAAGACCTGAATGTATCCATCCAGATGATCTGGAGTACATGAAAATAGTCCAGCAGATGGCTCTTTTCACTCACAGAGCCAAGAAGTTCTACGAGCGGACTGGAAGGAAGTTCCCCAGCAATGAAACCAATGGAATTTTGGACTAGACAAAACCAAAGTCAAGTGTTACAACTATAACTTGATGGGCCATTTTGCTAGGGAGTGTAAGGCACCAAGAACAAGTGGTGGCCAAGCACAATCCAGACCAAACTATACTGACAAAGCTACCCAGAATGAGAAGCCAAAGCAGCAAGCTACAGTTGCTATTGAAGAGGAGCTTTGACTGGAGCTTTCAGGTGGAAGATGCTTCTCCAAACCAAGCACGATGGCAGATCATGATGAAGCCAAGGTATTGGAACATATCTGTACCCCTGAATGCATTGCTAAAGTTAATAGATATAGGTCCTATAACTTAGAAATAAGATCTGATCTTGAGTCCTTAAACATCTTAAAAGCTGATTTTAGAATGTCTGAAAATGATTATAAACTAAATATAGAGGACTTAGAGAAAGCTATTTTAGTTCTAAAACATGAGCATACAAACTTTAGGACTCAGATCAAGGATCTCATAACTAAGCTGACTGAGTGCAAGGCTGAGCTAGTGATTAGCAAAGCCAGGGCAGAAAAGTGTTCTTGAAGAAGAGACCTTCAAGAACATGATATCCTCATGCCTGCACAACAAGGTGTGCTATTAAAACAAGCAGGGACTAGGTTCTAATGAGATAGCTCCTTCACACACAATCTTGTCTGTAAGATCACCTAGGTGTGGAACTTGTGAAGATAAGCTTCCTCTCATAGATCTTTTGAGTGAAGAGGATGAAGAAGTGATAGTGAAGAATTCCTCTGAGAAGAGTGAAGAAGACGATTCTAAGAAGCCACTATCCTTCTAAGGAGAAGAAGAAGACTGTGATGACCAAGTCTATGAGGAAGAACTTGATCAGAAAAAGCAAAAGAAAAGCTAGGAAGGCTTAGGAGATCAAGGCTACTTTTGACTCCAAGCATAAACAAGTTTTTATCTCTGTAGGGTTTGAAGTAGTGAAGACTGAAGACATCAACCTAAATTCTTCTACTAAGAGTTCTGGTTCATGTTTAAATCATCTCAGTACCATGAAGACGACAGATCTGTTGTGTACCACTGCTACACAACCTGGACCATCCAACTCCAAGAACAGTCCTCAGCCCAAAATGATTGTCTCAGCATCTGCAAAGATAAGGTGGAGAAGGGATGTGATCTAAGTCAGTCTTGTTCTTAGAAGAAGGCTATTGGGAAGAAGAAAATAGAGTGTGTCATGTGTGAAGTACTGCTCATCTTGCTAAGGATTGTCCATACAATCCTAAAGGTACTCTTCACATGACCAAGACAAGGACTTCCAAGAGTTCTAAGAAGATTCAAGCTTTGGAAGGAAAATCTGTTTCCTTCGAAAGCTCCAAACTAAGAGGAAGGCAAGTGGAAAATTGCCTTCGGAAGAAAATTTGGTCCCGCTAGGAAGGAATACTTCCGAAGCATTGGAGTCTGCTGCAGTGCTTTTGAAGTCCAGTCATCAAAACTTCTGAAGCCTCAAAAGCCTCCAAAGTGTTGAAGGTCAAGTCCAAACTTCCAAAGGCGGTGTAGAAGTCAAAGAAGACCAAGTGACTAGAAGTTCTACATCAACAACATCTCAAGATCCTCCAAGCACTACTATAGGATCTATTACTGTTGCATTACCTTTAGTTTCTCTTAGTGAGCCCAAGACAAGTAAGGCTTGGGTTTTTAGATGTAACTAATCATTTTCTTTGTGCAGGGATAGCTCAAGATAAACAAGAATGTATGGATCATTGACAGTGGTTGTTCCAGGCACATGACAGGCAATTGTTCACTACTCCAGAACTTTGAAAGGATTGATGGAGGGCTAGTTGCTTTTGGAGGAGATGAAGGTGGTTACATTTCTAGAAGGGGAAAGGTCATAAATGGTAAGCTCATCATTGAAAAGGTAAAGTTTGTCAAGGAGCTTGGGTACAATCTTCTGAGTGTATCCCAATTTTATGATTAGAGTCGTAACATGCTCTTTACTGAGCATGAGTGCATTGTTCTCAAGCTCGGGGTGGTTATTCCTCATGAGCATATTTTGCTTAGAGCCCCCATGAAAGGGAACATGTACAAGATGGACTTGCAAGAAACATCTCCCTCTGGAGAAGTTTCATGCTTTTTGTCCAAAGCCAATAGTGATGAGTCTTTCCTATGGCATAAAAGAATGTGCCATGTAAACTTTAAGAACATAAATAAACTTATTAAGAATGATTTGGTAACTAGAATGCCAAAGAAAGAGTTTACAAGTGATGAGCATTGTGTTGCATGCCTGAAAGGGAAGCAACATAAGGTATCTCACAAGCCTAAGGAAAGGAACTCCATCACCACACCCCTACACTTGTTACATATGGATCTCTTTGGCCCCACTAGTGTAATGAGTCTAGGAAGGACCTCTTACTGTTTAGTGATCACAAATGACTTTAAAAGATTCACTTGGGTTCTTCTTCCTTAGAACTAAGGATGAGACTCCTGAGATTCTAAAGAATTTCATCCTAAGGATTGAGAATCAATCTGATCATAAGGTCAAAACCATAAGATGTGATCAAGGAACTGAATTCAAGAACCAAATCCTTGATACATTTTGTGAAGAAAGGGTATTACAAGACAATACAGTGCTCCCAGACTCCTCAGCAGAATGGTATAGCTGAGAGGAGAAACAAGACACTGATTGAAGCTGCAAGAACCATGTTGTCTGCCTCTAAGCTGCCCATCACCTTCTGGGCAGAGGCAGTCAACACCACCTGCTATGTGCATAACAGAGTTTTAGTGGTTAAGACTCATGGTAAGACTCCTTATGAATTTTGGCATAAGAGGAAACCTTTCGTTGGTTTTCGCAGGTCATTTGGATGTCCTTGCACCATCTTGAATACCAAAGATCAAATTATCAAATTTGCTAAGAAATTAGATGATGGACACTATATTGGATTCCCAGCTAAGCCTTATAGAGTATACAATCTCAGAACTAGAATTGTTGAGGAGTCAGCCAATGTGACTTTCAATGAACACACACCCTATGTGGCTAGTTCTGGTCCTGATTGGCTGTTTGATCTTGATTTAGTTACCAACTGTTTTAACAAATCTTGTGAGACTGTTCCAAGATCTGCAAAAATCTTATCATCAGGTGATCCTAATCCAAGATTTGAGCTGAGAAGACCTTCAAGTAACATATCTTCAGCTCCAGTTGGAACTACTTCTGCAAATGAATTATCTATGAGCAACACAATGACAAACTCAGCTGATACATCTAGGATGCCTTCAAATTCCAGCTCAGAGGCTCTACAATTAGATAAAGATGCTTCAAATGTAGAAAAGAATGATGGAGGTGGTGACAGCGATCAAGAATTTCTTGATGCTGATAACCACTCCATTGATGAGAACATCAATAATGTCATACACTCATTGGATCAAGTCTCTCTTGATAAGTGTGCTGATGTGGTGGGAGAACATCTCTGCCAGATCTAAATTTCTCTAATTTAGATCTCTCTCAGCAACTTGTTGTGATCCCTCAGCTAAGGATCCACAAGTCTCACCCTACCACAAACATCATTGGAGATGTTGACACAGGGGTAAGAACAAGAGGACAAACCCATGAAGCAAATGTTTGTCTTCACTCTTGTTTCTTATCTCAGATAGAGCCAAGTAGTTGATAAGGCTCTAAAGTATGGAAGTTGGGTTGAAGCCATGCAACATGAGTTGCTACAATTCAAAAGGCAAAAATTTTGGAACCTTTGTCCTCTTCCTCATGGGAAGACTACCATTGGAACCAAATGGGTGTTTAGGAATAAGTAGGATGATAGAGGCATTATCATCAAGAATAAAGCTAGACTTGTTGTTCAAGGATACACACAAGAAGAAGGGATTGACTACACTGATGTCTTTGCTCCTGTAGCAAGACTGGAAGCTGTTAGGATGTTCCTGGCATTTGCTGCATCCAAGAACTTCAAGGTCTATCAACTTGATGTGAAGTGTGCTTTTCTTTATGGCGTGATTGATAAAGAGGTGTATGTCAATCGCACTGAAGGTATGCGATTGTGTGTGTTTCGCACGACTGTGTATGCGATTGAGTCAATGCGGATGAGTGTGTGTGCGATTGAGTCAGGTGACCGACTGAAGGTATGCGATTGTACGTGTTTCGCACGACTGGAGTCCAATCACACGAATAAGGGTTTAATCGCACGAAAGTAGCTAATTCGCACGATTGAGGGTTGATTCGTGCGCATGGAGTTGGGTCATGCGAATGTGTGTTGTGTGGTACGACTGAATGCCAGTCATGCGAATGAAGACTCAATCGTACGAATGAAGCTGATTCGTATGATTGCAGGTTGATTCGTACGGATGGAGCGTTGAGTCGAGCGTCTGGTCCTGTTGTGTGACTGATGATGTTGAGTGTGAATTTCCCCTTGAACGTCTGATGATGATAAGGTAACATCAGTAAAAGTGTCATTGCTTGACCATAAAGATTAAAGTCAATGCTATCAACATGCACATACTATTTCAATTAAAAACAACCTAACATTTTACAATTATTGACAATCCAATTGGAACTCCAAATACTTAACAAGTGCTATCTTTCAAAACCACGAGATCATTTCACGGATCTCATAAGCAATGATGACTATTCGTAGTACTTGGATCTACATAAGATCTGATACGTGTGTCCGCTTGTGTGTGTGTGCTACCCACGACCGAACCGATACAACCCGAACCGACCAAACATTACTATACGCTTTATACACGTCATTAATGCTTAACAATAACTATCAATAGGTGTTTGACTGTTCTCTACATACAACTGTTGGGAATCCCGAATCATTCATACTTACCACTTAACATGTGAGTTTCGTGGCCCCTTTTATGCTTATACTACCTTACAAACATTTACAAACATGGGGGAAAAGTATGCTCGCCCGTTTTCTATGCTGTACAATATACATACAATTTACATACTTGGAATCAACGTGCTACTGTTTTGTGGGTACTTATTTGATACATGCTTAAGTCTTCTTTGTGGTTTTTTTCTACAACCATTTAATTCCAGTGTGGAACCGACGGTTAGGTATTGGTAGTACTACTGGGTTGACACCCCCACCCTCGTGTTGGTATACTAGTTAGTACCAACAAAAGCCAGGAACGGGCCTTGGGTGAATATATTCCGACAAGATTCTTTGTGTACGTCATTAGGTTTGGTTGTAAAGCTCTTGTCATGTGATTTTGCTTACTTATAACCGTATGCACGGTATTCTGCAACAACTTTATACAGCATCAATTACTTATTTACTTTAAACCTGCGAACTCACCAACAATTTTGTTGACCATTTTGAGCATATCTTTTCAGGTGATCATGCTAGCTGAGGTTCTAGGTGTGCTGCCTTAGTGGAGACCCTAGGATGCATTTTCGGGCTAAACTTGTCTTTTTGAAAACAATTGTTGTAACTGTTTCAAACAACATTACACTTTGTAACTTGTTCCCGGGTTGTGGGAATTGCATACAATGTTATCATCTATGTATTATGATTTATGTATCATGTTTATGCTTATGGCTATGTGGTCGTGATTACTGACTAAACACGACACAAGTCCCCTTGTTGTCGAGTGCCATCATGACACGCTTGTTATCATTATTATTATTGCATCTCTATTGCTTACCATGTGTTATGACGATTCCCATCTCATTACGCCCCCATGTTTCCGCTCTTAGCGGGGGTGTGACAGACTGGTATCAGAGCTATTGGTTATAGAGAATTAGGCAATACACTTGACCTAGACTATAACCTAGGAACCTTCATGTAGATTTGCATGCTAGGGTTGTGTGCATTTTGTATCTCATACGTGTTCCTCATTACTTGTTCGATAACTATCTGTTTCGTGATCATTTCACCCCGTGAGGGAGCCCTTGTGCTCACTCTTTACGGGATGTTTATATTGGATCTTCCGTTTCCCTCTGCGCACCGAGTTGCTTTATCAATCCTAGTATTAAACCCAAAAGATCTTTATAGATCATGCTATTGTGTTTCACCTTAAGCACTGGGATTTACCCCGAGGAGGTTATGTCTGAGACCTCGAGACGGGAGGAAATAGGCAACCTCCGCTAGACTAAACTTGATTTCATGCATGGACATGCCATCATTATGATGGACTACTGTTTGGACATTACTTATACATGGTGTGAGAAATTTACGATTTGTATGCGATGCATGATAACCATAAGTATGGTCTTAACCCGGAAAGTTAGACCTTAATGTGACATGGATAATGTGTCCTGCAATGGTTAAAACTTATGCATTGCTATTCTTATGATTAGAACATGCCGCCTCGAAGAGTTACCCGCAGCGACAGTGGCGGAAGTGAAGCCCCGAGAGGCAGAGGCAAGGCAGAGGTAGAGGTAGAGCACCGAGAACAAGTGATGGTCCTACCAACATCACTCCAGGAGCAGGAAACGCTGATATGGCAGCCTTAATCGCTCAACAGCTGGCCGCACTAATTCCGACTATCGTGGCCCAAGTGAGCGATGCTCTTCAGAATTCTCACCCCCACAGGGATGGTGGCAATGATAACGAGGATAACGAGAACCCGACTGGGAACGAAAGCAATTAGGAGACCTGAAATGGTGGTACAGTCGGTAATGAAACTGGAATTGTGAATGTTAGACGGGGATGTTCATACAAGGAATTTGTGGCTTGTAAACCATGAGAGTTTGATGGCAAAGGTGGAGCCATAGCTCTGACCAGATGGCTTGAAAAGATGGAGGCCGTGATCGACATCAGCTAATGCCTCGACAGTCAAAGGATTAAGTACGCCACTTGCTCACTACAGGGCAAGGCACTAACGTGGTGGAACACTCAGATTCAGGCTAGGGGAAGAGAATCGGCGATGCAAATTTCGTGGGATGAGTTCAAGGCCCTAATCACCGAGGAGTACTGCCCTCTCAATGAGATGCAAAAACTTGAGCATGAGTTTTGGAATCATGCCATGGTGGGGGCTGGGCAGCAGCTTACACCAATCGTTTTCACGAGCTAGCAAGGTTGGTTCCGTATCTAGTCACCTCAGAATTAAAAAGGATAGAGAGGTACATTTGGGGACTTGCGCCTCAAATCCGGGCAATGGTAACCGCTACTGCTCCTCCTACTATTCAGAGCGCGATTCTGAAGGCTGGCGCTCTAACTGATGAGATGGTGAGAACAGGGGTATTGGGCAGGGGAGCAGAGAAAAGGAAAGAAGTTGGGGAAAAGAGCCGGTCGAGTGCCGGGAAATTCGAGAAAAGGGCCAAGACAACCAGAAATTTTGTGGCCGTGACCCAGGGTAGGCGAGAATATGTGGGTCCGCACCCCCGATGCGATAGGTGCAACTTTCATCATCCCCAGCTATGCCGTGCGGGTGTGCGCTAACTGTAGACGCCCGGGACATTTAGCAAGAGACTGCAGAACAGCACCGAATATGGTCGCACCAGTCAACGCGGTTAACCCCGCCGGGAACGCCAGGGGCTGTTATGAGTGTGGAAGCCCTGATCACTACCAGAACATGTGCCCCAAACTGAATCGGGCATCGGGCCAACAAGGGAACAACCAGCATCAGACTATGGCTATAGCTGGAAATCAAGGCCCGACAAACCAAGGGAACGCGGCCCGGGGACGTGCTTTTGTCATTGGAGCCAATGAAGCCCGTCAGGACCCAAATGTCGTCACGGGTACGCACTTACTCAATAATCACTTTGCATCTGTATTATTTGACACTGGAGCAGACAATAGCTTTATATCTTCTGAATTTGTGCAATTGCTCGATTTGAGTCCTAGTAGGCTAGAAACTAGCTACACTGTAGAAATGGCCAATGGTAGGGTTGTTCAGGCCAACGGGATTATTAGAAAGTGCTCGATAATATTAGAGAACCACACCTTCGATATAGACTTGATACCCTTTGAGCTAGGAAGTTTCGATGTGATTGTGGGAATGGATTGGTTGTCGAAACACGGGGCCGAGATTGTCTGTCGAGACAAGGTAGTGCGAATCCCTATGTCAGACAGGGGAGTACTCAAAATTCAAGGGGAAAGACCGGGGAGAAACTTAAAGCTTATTTCCTGCATGAAAGTATGCCGGAGTTAACGAAAATAGTGCTACTCTTTTCTGGCTCACGTGGTGGAAAAGAAGGAAGAGGAGCAGAAATTGGCAAATATCCCTATAGTGCGGGATTATCCAGATGTATTTCCTGATGACTTGCCTGGTTTGCCTCCTCCATGACAGGTGGAATTTCGTATTGAGTTGGTTCCTGGAGCTACACCGGTAGCAAAGACATCGTATCGGTTGGCACCGTCTGAAATGCAAGAGTTATCTAGCCAGTTACAGGAACTACTGGAGAAGGGTTTTATTCGGCCGAGTCACTCGCCTTGGGGAGCACCGGTGTTATTTGTCAAGAAGCAGGATGGGTCGTTCCGTATGTGCATCGACTACCGTGAGTTGAACAAACTAACTGTGAAGAATCGGTATCCTCTCCCCAGGATCGACGACCTATTTGATCAGTTACAAGGAGCTTTGTATTTTTCCAAGATCGACCTTCGATCTGGATATCACCAACTAAGGGTTTTCAAGGAGGACGTATCGAAGACAGCGTTTAGAACTCGTTATGGGCACTATGAGTTCTTGGTCATGCCGTTCGGATTGACTAACGCACCAGCTGTGTTCATGGACCTGATGAATCGGGTGTGCAAACCTTACTTGGATAAGTTTGTGATCGTATTCATTGACGACATACTTATCTACTCTCGATCGAAAGAGGATCATGAAGAACACCTTCGGGAAATACTGGAACTGTTAAGAGAAGAGAAACTTTTCGCCAAGTTCCGAAGTGTGAATTCTGGCTGCGAGAGGTGAAGTTTTTGGGTCATATGGTTAACAAGGACGGATTCATGTAGATCCCGGCAAGATCGAAGCGGTAAAGAAATGGGATACACCCCAGACACCTTCAGAGATACGGCAGTTCTTAGGATTAGCCGGATACTATCATTGTTTCATTGCGAACTTTTCAAAGATCACTCAACCGTTGACGTTGCTGACTCAGAAAGACAAGAAGTTTGATTGGGGAGATGCCAAGAACGGCGTTCCAAACGCTGAAAGATAAGCTGTGCAATGCACCGATATTGTCCCTCCTAAATGGAACTGATGATTTTGTGTGTACTGTGATGCTTCGCATCAAGGGTTGGGATGTGTACTAATGCAGAAAGATAAGGTGATTGCCTACGCTTCGCGACAACTTAAGGTGCACGAGAAGAACTACACGACTCATGATCTTGAGTTGGGCGCTGTAGTATTCGCACTTAAAATATGGAGGCATTACATGTATGGAACCAAATGCATCGTATACACAGATCATAAAAGCCTTCAACATATTCTAGATCAGAAGGAACTCAATATGCGACAGCGACGCTGGGTAGAGCTTCTTAGTGACTACGATTGTGAAATCCGGTATCATCCGGGGAAAGCTAATGTGGTGGCTGATGCTCTAAGCCGCAAAGAACGCGTGAAACCACTACGTGCTCGAGCTTTGGGATTGACCATTCAAACAAATTTGAAAGCTCAGATCCAAATTGCACAAAGTGAGGCGTTGAAAGAAGAAAACCTTGCGGCAGAAGAATTCTGAGGGTTGGATAAGCAACTGATGTGCAAGGACGATGGTGTGTAGTACTTCGTGGACCGTATATGGGTACCCAAGTGGGGAGGTGTACGTACCTTGGTCATGGATGAAGCACACAAGACGCGATATTCTATTCATCCTGGCGCAGACAAGATGTACCACGATCTCAAAGATCTGTACTGGTGGCCAGGCCTAAAGAAAGACATTGCCACGTACGTCAGCAGATGCTTGACATGCTTGAAAGTTAAAGCTGAACATCAGAAACCATCGGGACTGTTACAGCAACCTGAGATTCCCAAATGGAAATGGGAGAACATAGCCATGGACTTCATTACCAAACTCCCTCGAGCGAGCAACAGACATGACTCGATATGGGTCGTAGTGGATCGAATGACGAAATCAGCACACTTCTTGCCAATCCGAGAAGACTACAAAATGGACAAGTTGGCGAGATTGTACATAAAAGAGGTCGTGACAAGACACGGAGTGCCGGTGTCAATCATATCCGACCGTGACAGCCGATTCACTTCACGATTTTGGCAAACACTACAGAAAGCGATGGGCACTCGATTAGACATGAGTACCGCCTATCACCCACAAACAGATGGCCAAAGTGAACGAACCATACAAACGCTAGAAGACATGCTGAGAGCATGTGTAATCGACTTTGGTGGTAGTTGGGATACTCATTTGCCATTGATTGAGTTCTCTTACAATAACAGCTACCACACCAGCATTGGGTGTGCTCCATTCGAAGCGTTGTATGGAAGGAAGTGTAGATCACCCGTTTGTTGGGCCGAGATTGGTGAAAGTCAGGTTACAGGCCCAGAGATCATCCAGGAAACAACCGACAAGATCTTCCAAATCAAAGATAGGCTGAAAGCGGCTAGAGATCGCCAAAAGAGCTACGCCAACAATCGTCGAAAGCCTCTAGAATTCAACGTTGGGGACCGAGTGTTACTCAAAGTCTCTCCATGGAAAGGAGTTGTTCGGTTTGGAAAGAAAGGGAAGTTAGCCCCAAGATACGTTGGACCATTCGAGATTACAGAAAGAATTGGTCCAGTGGCTTACCATTAAGGTTACCACAAGAACTCAACGGTGTGCATGATACCTTCCATGTGTCGAACCTCAAGAAGTGTTTGGCTGACGAATCACTTCACATACCCATTGACAATATCAAAATCGACGAAAAGATTCATTTTATTGAGGAACCCATTGAGGTCATGGATCGTAAGGTCAAACAGTTGAAGCGCAGCAGAATACCAATTGTTCGTGTAAGGTGGAATTCAAAACAAGGGCCAGAGTTTAATGGGAACAGGAAGATCAAATGAAACTCAAATACCCACACCTATTCGTGGATGACACTCTTGGACCTAACTCCATCTGAATTTCCGGACGAAATTCTCTCAACTGGGGGATACTGTGACATCGGTCATCTTAAGGTCCGTCGAATGACATAAATAAGCATAGAGTTATTTTAATTATTCTTCCTTTTCTTCATGAACTCCTGCTTTAAGGAATCATGTATGCTTTATTTTACCTTGTGCCTGTACTTCCTCCGTGAACATGTGCTAAGCATAAACCTTTTATAATTTCATCACCATTACCACCAAATATATCATTTTCAATTTCAACCATTGTCATTAATAAAACCATTTTAGACTATCAATTACCATTAAACACGCTTTTAGCCTTAATATAACGAACATTTTAAGATCGTAATCAACCGAAACAAATTTTGGGGAACTCGAGGGTTAAGTGCAGGGACTAAACTCGCCATTTTGCAAACTTGGGCTGGGTATATAAACCCATATTCCAGCCCTTGATCTCATTTCATCTTCATCTTCTTCATCCTCTTCACTTTCTTCTTCACATCTTCTTCATTCTAGCACCAAATCCAACACGCGTGGTCTTGTTCTTGTCGTCTAGACTCCATCTATAGCCTAGTCTACTCTATTCTAGTAGGTAGACGACCTTGGTTGCCCCTTTTCTTGCTTATTCACAGCTGTCCAAACTAGGGTTTCGGGTGTTCGGGTTCAACCCGAACACATGAGGTCGTGTGGGTTCGTGTGAGGTCTTTCTGCTTGTGTTTCATGTTTGTAGAGTGTTCCTGGAAGTGCTTGTTGTGTAAAACTTCTGCAGTCGCGAACCTGCAGTTCAGGCGACTGGGTCTGTCATGCGACTGAGCCGTGCGACTGGGTAAGTCGTGCGACTGAGTCATGCGATTGTGTCTTTCGGGTGACTGAATTGTGCGACTAGGGATGTCATGCGACTGAGTTGTGCGATCGAATGAATGTGTGTGCGATTGAGTCAATGCGGATGAGTGTGTGTGCGATTAAGTCAGGTGACCGACTGAAGGTATGCGATTGTGCGTGTTTCGCACGACTGGAGTCCAATCGCACGAATGAGGGTTCAATCGCACGAAAGTAGCTAATTCGCACGATTGAGGGTTGATTCATGCGCATGGAGGTTGGTTCGTGCGAATGTGTGTTGTGTGGTACGACTGAATGCCAGTCATGCGAATGAATACTTAATCGTACGAATGAAGCTGATTCGTACGATTGAAGGTTGATTCGTACAGATGGAGCATTGAGTCGAGTGTCTGGTCCTGTTGTGTGACTGATGATGTTGAGTGTGAATTTCCCCTTGAACATCTGATGATGATAAGGTAACATCAGTAAAAGTGTCATTGCTTGACCACAAAGAATAAGTCAACGCTATCAACATGCACATACTATTTCAATTGAAAACAACCTAACATTTTACAATTATCGACAATCCAATTGGAACTCCAAATACTTAACAAGTGCTATCTGTCAAAACCACGAGATCATTTCACGGATGTCATAAGCAATGATGACTACTCGTAGTACTTGGATCTACATAAGATCTGATACGTGTGTCCGCTTGTGTGTGTGTGCTACCCACGACCGAACCGATACAACCCGAACCGACCAAACATTACTATAGGCTTTATACACGTCATTAATGCTTAACAATAACTGTCAATAGGTGTTTGACTGTTCTCTGCATACAACTGTTGGGAATCCCGAATCATTCATACTTACCACTTAACATGTGAGTTTTGTGGCCCCTTTTATGCTTATACTACCTTACAAACATTTACAAACATGGGGGAAAAGTATGCTCGCCCGTTTTCTATGCTGTACAATATACATACAATTTACATACTTGGAATCAACGTGCTACTGTTTTGTGGGTACTTATATGATACATGCTTGAGTCTGCTTTGTGGTTCTTTCTTACAACCATTTAATTCCAGTGTGGAACCGACGGTTAGGTATTGGTAGTACTACTGGGTTGACACCCCCACCCTCGTGTTGGTATACTAGTTAGTACCAACAAAAGCCAGGAAGGGCCTTGGGTGAATATATTCCGACAAGATTCTTTGTGTACGTCATTAGGTTTGGTTGTAAAGCTCTTGTCATGTGATTTTGCTTACTTATAACTGTATGCACGGTATTCTGCAACAACTTTATACAGCATCAATTACTTATTTACTTTAAACCTGCGAACTCACCAATAATTTTGTTGACCATTTTGAGCATATCTTTTCAGGTGATCATGCTAGCTAAGGTTCTAGGTGTGCTCCCTTAGTGGAGACCCTAGGATGCATTTTCGGGCTAAACTTGTCTTTTTGAAAACAATTGTTGTAACTGTTTCAAACAACATTACACTTTGTAACTTGTTCCCGGGTTGTGGGAATTGCATACAATGTTATCATCTATGTATTATGATTTATGTATCATGTTTATGCTTATGGCTATGTGGTCGTGATTACTGACTAAACATGACACAAGTCCCCTTGTTGTCGGGTGTCGTCATGACATGCTTGTTATCATTATTATTATTGCATCTCTATCGCTTACCATGTGTTATGATGATTCCCGTCTTGTTACGCCCCCGTGTTTCCGCTCTTAGCGGGGGTGTGACAGTCGATGCACGAAAAATTTGAAATGAGTGCCATGGCGGAACTCAATTTCTTTCCAGGAATTCAAGTGAAGCAAGTTGAAGATGGCATCTTCATTAGTCAGTCAAAGTATGTTCAAGACATACTTAAGAGGTTCAACATGACTGATTGTAAGATTGCTAAGACACCCATAGCAAGAAACCACTCCCTTGGACCTAATCTTGAGGGGGAGTGTGTGGATGAACACCTTTACAGGCCTATGATTGGGTCTCTTATGTATCTTACTGCTAGCAGGTCTGATATCATGTTTGCTATATGCATTTGTGCAAGATATCAAGCCAACCCCAAGATGTCTCATCTTATCATTGTCAAAAGGGTTCTAAGATACCTCAAAGGTGCTTCAACACTTGGTCTGTGGTATCCTAAGAATTATGACTTCATTCTGTATGCTTATACAGATAATGATTACGGTGGTTGCAACATGACTGCAAAGTCTACATCTAGGGGATGGCAGTTTGTTGGTGGAAGGGTTGTATCATGGCAATGCATGAAACAATCCTGTGTCTCTGCATCAACTGTTGAAGCTGAATACATTGCTGCCGCAAGCTATCGTGCTCAAGTGCTTTGGATTCAGAATCAGATGCTTGACTATGGATTAAACTTGTTGGACCTTGAAAGGACCATACATGCCTATTCAATTGGTGATTTGATGGTTGTTTTGCTGAGGTTCCCATAAGTCCAAGAATTAATACGGATGAAGATCATGCTGAATAGAAGAACCAAGTATGGCTAACCGCATTTGTTAATGCGGAAATCATAAAACAAATGCTGACAAGTGTTTGTTCTTCCGCATTAACAAATGTGGATAGCTTAGAAGAATGTGGACAAGTGTTTGTTCTTCCACATTTGCAAATGCGGATGATCAAGTAAAGAAATGCTGATCAAGTCAACTTATCCATATTTGCCAATGTGGATGAATAACAAGAAATGCAAATGAAGACTTAGACTAGTTCTAATGTATGTGTCAGGGGTAGTTTAGTCATTCTGTAAAAGGCAACTTGTCTGCCTATAAATAGAATAGACAACCTCGTACATGAGGCGATAGATCATAGACATTCAGAATAGTTTTGTATTCCCAAGGTGCATTATTATTTTTCTTGCTAAACCCTAGCAGTTATTGTAATGTTTCTTGTTTGTATGATTCTGCCATTCAATCATTAACTCAATCATTATATTCGATCCTAAGTGAGAATCTCAATCTCACTACCCAGTCAATTGGTATTAGGGCTTTGGCTCTCGGTTCTTTTTTAGATCTACCCAAGACCTGAATAGAACTTGATTGATCTAGTGATTGCGTTACTAATAGAGTATTCCATCATCTCTACTTAGTAAACATCAGAAAATACGCTTAAAACAACCTCTGTCAACACGTTCTCACCTTCAAGAACCATACACAAAACCTACAAATTCATACGAAGAACATGAATAAAACAAAAGCTGCGACAGAAACTAAGAAACATTAACAGATCTAATTTACTGAGAATTTGTTGAAAGATTTGGACTATTCAGACTAATTAATCTTAAAACTTACCTAATCTATATTTATACAAGTTAAAACACCTTGTTATAATGGATTCAAATAGTTTTTCAGAACTTGGTCAAACTTAAAAACCACCAATGCTTAAACCTAAATCTGAATTTAAACAATGGAAAATCAGATTCATGAACTATATTACAGGTGTAGATCCAGATTATTGGATTTCAATTTGCAAGGGACCACACATTCTTGTTACTCTATCTGCAGATCAAGCTGCCATGTACAAAACATCAAGAATCCCAATTAAAGACTTGACTCTTGATGATGATGACTATAAGAAAATCAAGATTTATCTCAAGGCTTACTCCATTCTTACTCAAGCACTCAAGATGGATGTGCTGAAAACACTAAAAAGGTATGGAACTGCCAAAGCAGTATGGGATGCACTGCTGATCATGTGTGAGGGAAGTAGTTGCTAAAATTAACAAGATTAAACTTGTTAATCAATATGAAATATTTCATTACTCCAAAGGGGACTCCATCTCTAAATAGCTCCATAGATTTGTGCAGCTGGTGAACGACTTAGAGATAATGGGAGTCATGTTGGACCAAAAGAACCAATGAGCCAGATCAGAAAAAACCTTTAAGTCCCACAAACATCAAAACAACTGAAGTGGTCTATAAAGTCTGAAGACAAAGTCTGAAGACAAAGTCTGAAGACAAAGTCTGAAGACAAGTCTGAAGACAAAGTCTGAAGACAAAGTCTGAAGACAAAGTCTGAAGACAAAGTCTGAAGACAAAGTCTGAAGACAAAGTCTGAAGATAAAGTCTGAAGACAATGTCTGAAGACAATGTCTGAAGACAAAGTCTGAAGACAAAGTCTGAAGACAAAGTCTGAAGACAAAGTCTGAAGACAAAGTCTGAAGACAAAGTCTGAAGACAAAGTCTGAAGACAAAGTCTGAAGACAAAGTCTGAAGACAAAGTCTGAAGACAAAGTCTGAAGACAAAGTCTGAAGACAAAGTCTGAAGACAAAGTCTGAAGACAAAGTCTGAGACAAAGTCTGAAGACAAAGTCTGAAGACAAAGTCTGAAGACAAGGCTGAAGACAAACTCTGAAGATAAAGTCTGAAGACAACTGCTGAAGACAAGTCTGAAGACCAAGTTCTCAGAAGTTGTCACAACAGCTAAAGTAGTTCTCTTCAGTAGTTGTGATGGTTTACTTTTTAGTAGTTTGTAATCAGTAGTTTTATATTATGTAAAACATCTGAAGGTCTTACACTTTAGATGTTATAACTTCAGTAGTTGTAATGGTAGCTTGTACTTAGCTTTTTGTGAAGGTGTCCTCAGTTGTTGTGGACATCTTCAGTAGTTTAGTTTACTTTCAGTTGCTTGTATAAATCAGTTAGCTGTCACTATCAAGTGACGTCAGCTGATGTCACATTCCTTTATAAAAGGAATGTTGACCTGATTTCCTTGTAACCGAAGCATGTGTGTGAATGAAAACATTCTCTTTGCAGAAAACTTTCACTCTCTATAACCGTCACTGTTTGATTGAATATTCATATTATTCTTGCTTAAATTTCGTCTAATTCTTGTGCTATTCTGCTGCAAATCTTAATCTAATTGATCAAACTAGATCCCGATCCTTACAAGTGGTATCAGAGCTGGTTAATCATTGATCGATTTAACAATTGATCATTGAAACTGCTCTTTTGATATCTAAGTTTGATCGAATTAGCAAATTTGCAAGAATTGGTTATAGAGTTTGATTTTCTGTTGCTTCTGGTGAACTAATTTGAGATTC
This sequence comes from Flaveria trinervia, assembly GCA_025506515.1. Classification (NCBI taxonomy): domain Eukaryota; kingdom Viridiplantae; phylum Streptophyta; class Magnoliopsida; order Asterales; family Asteraceae; genus Flaveria; species Flaveria trinervia. The sequence continues at coordinate 65,964,723 of CM046443.1, forward strand.
ATCTTGTTTAAAACTGTGTTGTTGAGTTTTTGAGCTAGATCTATTAAAATCTCATTGAACCTGTTTGAATTGGTGAAAATGGCTATATCAATCAATGATCCTCACAATACTGGCTCCTCAACAAAGCCTCCGATGCTTGTTAGGAGTGAGTATAACATATGGCAACGCCGAATGCTCCATCACTTGTCTGCCAACAGTTTAGGTTGTTGGAAATCTGTGGTTCACGGACCATATAAGCCTATGGTGAGTAATCCGGAAACCAATGAGATGGTTCCGAAGAAGAAAGAGCAATACTCGGATGAATATCTGAAACTGTTTGAAATTCATGCTAAAGCCCATGGAATTCTGCCCATGGCACTGCCTAATGAAATCTATTCTGGACTTATGCATCATGAAACTTCTCATGACCTCTGGGTTGCTCTGAAAGAACAATTTGGAGGAACTAATGAGGTCTTGGCAAACAATAGAGAAATCCTTGCCCAGCAATATGAGACATTCTCTCATAGAAAGGGTGAGTCACTGACTCAACAGTTTGAGCGATTTTCCTGTTTGATATCTGAGTTGAAAATGGTTAAACATGAATATACAAACAGTCAGATGAACAACAGATTCCTCAGATCCTTGCCTGAGAGATGGGACACATATACTATTGTCCTATGCTCCATTCAAATCTGGAGAATCTATCTCTCACCCAACTTTATGGGAAACTGTTAACATTTGAAAGAGAGATAGAACAGAAAAGGAAATTGGCTTCATCTGGGAAGCTCACTAATGATTTTGTACCAGGGAATACTGCTCTGGTCGGTCATGAGTCAGAATATGCTGCATTTGAAAGTTCTTATGATGAGCATATAGATTTCTCTTCAAACAGTGGAGATCCTGCTTTTGTTGGTGTTGATAGGAATTCAGGGTGTAGTAGTGATAATTTATGCTTTTTGATGGATGATTTGAAAGGAATTGCTGATGATGATCTGGAAGAGATGGATATTTTGAGCCAAATGGCATTAATCATATCAGATCTCAAAAATTTTACAAAAGGACAGGTAGAAAAATTCCTGGTCTCTCTGGAAAAACCAAAGTCGATTTGACAAGAGCAAGTTGAGGTGTCACAAGTGCCATAGACTTGGACATTTTGCAAGAGAGTGTAGATTATCTAGATCTAACTCTTCTGCACCCTTTGTGACCTTTCCATGCAATAGCTCATAAAACAAATGGCAACACTTTACCAGTTCTGGTCATCATTCACAAATTCAATCATCTCCTGCATATTTGTCCTCAAGGTCAAATGCCATATCCTTATCCCTGCTTTTACATGCCTCAGTCCAATCAGGTTCCTGTACCCATAACTCAACAACCACATGCCCTACCTGAGCCTCAACCATCTTAATAAAATCAACAATCTCAATCTCAATCACATCAAAGCTTTTTCACACCTGGAGTTGTTGACTGGAGTAGCTTACCAGATGATCTTTCTGGTTATTCTGAACAAGTGTTTTATTGTGCTGGTCAACATGGTGGTGAAAATCCTTTTGGAAATCTTTCTCTTATGGCCCTAGAGTCTACTGATGGTTCATGCTCAAATGCATCATCATCACCACAGGTACCACAGGTATCTTCTGAGGCTAAGGCCAATTTGTGTTTTGAGTCATGCATAGGTGCATTTGTCTCAATTAGAGAAGCAAATATAGCTTTATTAATCAAAATCTTGACCTAGAGAAAGTGATTTCCAAAAGAAAAGCTAAGTTTGAGTCTGTCTTAAAAGAAAAAGATGATGAGATTTATAAATTAAAATGCCAAATCACTGATGAAAAGGCAAAGGTAGAGGTCATTTTAGAGAATCATAAGAATCTCAAAGAAACACTTGCAGCTACTCAAGTAGAGTGTGAACGTTGGGTAACATCTTGCAAGGGGTTTGAAATGCTTCTCAGTAAGCAACAACTTCAAATGTGAAGTTTGGGATTGGGTATATCACACTGTACCTCCTACAGATTTTACTCCCAAGACAGAAGTAAAATCTGAAGATGAAGCAATTCCCAAACCACATCTGAAAGTATTGATCTGCCCAAGATTCATATTAATTGATGTGGCTAGTGTAATATGATCCAAGTCGGGTCATACCCAATAACAAGCCAAACAAACACCAAAAGGTAATTTATTTGTTGATAAGATCACACAAATAAATAATGACACCAATTTAGAAAATTGGATTTTCTAAATTATTGCTTTTGTAGATGAACATCATTATATAGATAATTTGTTCATAGAAGATTATTTGTACATTATTTAATATGGTCAAGCAATGGCAAATAAGTGTGTGTTAGTGATATAAAATTAAAATGGTTTTAATTTTATAAAACATGGGATGTGATTGTTTATTTTATAAAAGTTTTGAATTGAGAGGGAAACATAAGGGGACCATTTTCGGCCGCCCCTTTTGTTTCTTGGATGCCCCATTTTTAGTTCCAAGACATGCAAGTCTTGGACACTTGAACACACATTCAATCTATCACATCCAAGAACACACACCACCCAAAAAGCTCTCTCTCAAACTCTCTCTTTCTCTCACGGTTTGAAGGATAGTTAGAGCTGAAATTTCAGCATACAAAAGAGGATTTTGTTGCTGAAAATTTGTGTCAAGAAGCCTAGCAATCAAAGGTGTTTGTACAAGCTTGGGGTATCACCTCTTGAGGACTTCTATTTTGAAGTTTCAGCCACGATTTCATCTTCTTTCTCCTCTTGAATTTCGTCTTTGATCTGCTCCAAAGGTTGTGTTCTTTACATCCTATGTTTTCTCCTTGTATGTATTTCGTATATTGATCCATGGCTTTGGGGTTTGCTTATTAAAATGGGTTTAATAATCAACATATTAACATGTTTTAAAACTATATTCCGCTGCGTTTTTCATATAAATGAAGATGATATGAACTTTGATAAACATGTTGAATCCCAACAATGGCATCAAGAGCCACATATACGAAAGCATACATGTTTTTTTCTTGCTTGTTCTCGGGTTTTATGGTGTTTGACACCTCATACCCGTATGTTTGTGGGCTGGATTGTTAAAACCCCTTTTGATTTCTTAAAGATACTACTTTATGCATGAGAGGATCTTTAAAAAATCTAGTCATAAGATGTTTGTTTGTATGGACTTAACCCATTTGTTCTTGGTTTATGTTGGCCAAGAACATGGGTTAAAAGGGGCTGCCCCATTTCATGACATAGGAATTTTGGATATGTTGTTTTGGTTATGCATAACAAAGTCTAGACCATTTGGATTGTTTGATTGGTTGTTTAGTTATATTCATTTGGGCATGTAATGTTTTATTTTTGGGTTTCAAGTTTTGTTTTGTAATCTATTCATTCATATGATTTGTAATAAATAGATTAGGAGTTTTTCTTTACTAGAAACATGTATTAGGATACATAATTTTGTAAAGGATGCTCAAGATCAAGACTTGAAGAAAAGATAAGACAAAGAGGATGCTTGAAGATGTGGATTCAAGTGGGAGTCCCTTTGATCAACCATGTATCATGATTCTTAACCCTTAGGACAAGACCATTTGACACACTTGTTTTGGCTAAACAAGTGTGCTCAACTTAGTATGCTTTGTTATGCATATATGGATGTTTTGTTTATGTTTGGTTGATTGCATATGATGATGTTTGTTTTGATTATTTGGATGTGATTAACAAACCGTCTACTAATACAAACTATAAACAAGAAAATTGGTTCTCAAATCATTAAGCAAAATAGAATGGTTCTATAAAAGGAATTAATGGTTTGTAAAATAAAATGAGTTTTATTTAAAAGAATCGATAGAGTACCATATGGTTGAATGCATACAATCATATGATACATAGACTTTTCTAAAACTAGAATTGTATCATTTTAAATCCCTTTTGAAAACAAGTTAAGCACCATCCTTTTACACAACACTTAGGTTACTTGCAAACTCTTAGTGGGATAAAGGTCACCTAACCACTTTGAGGGAACTTGTGACTTGAGGTGAGAATACCATGTTTGTGGGATAAAGGTCACCTAACCACTCATGTAGTAAACTCACACGTGTGTGTAAGTAGGACGACTTGATTTATAAAATATATTGAATGGATCACCTAAAATGTTTTTATAAAGGGTGTTGATGGGGTAAACATGCCGTTATAAACAAAAGATGTTCAAACGATCCCATACCACTAGAAGTTGCAGTAGGTTGCAATTGTCATTTATGACTACCTTGTTTATTTAAATAATGGGATAAAGGTCACCTAACCAATATTTAAATATATGCTGGATTCTAAAATATTATTTATTAATAAGTCTATGAGACATAAAGGGTGTTAATAAATAAAATATAATTATATCAACGATTACTAAAATGGAACTTTGTAAAATCTTGTAGATGGCCGACCACACCAACGCTAATAACGATGTACCAAACCAAAACAACCAATCTCTTAGGGCGATCCTTCAAAGGGATCGTCTAACACCTAACAACTTCATGGATTGGTACCGCAACTTGAGAATTGTTCTCAAGCAAGAAAAGCGGGCCTACATTCTTGATGATCCCATCCCTGATGAACCTAGCGAGGAGGATGTGGAGGCCTATAATAATTGGGTAAAGTATGTAGAGGACTCCGTCCAAGTCTCTTGCCTTATGTTGGCAAGTATGACACCTGAACTCCAAAAGGAGTATGAGCTCCATGGAGCCTATGACATGATCACTCAGTTGCGGGAAACGTTCCAGCAACAAGCTAGAGTGGAGCGCTTTGAAACGGTTCGAGCGCTTCATGCATGTCGGATGGAGGAAACCCAATCAGTTTCATCTTATGTTCTTAAGATGAAAAGCCACATCGACCGCCTTCAAAGGCTAAATTGTCCTGTCTCAAAAGAATTGGCCACGGATTTGATCCTTAATGGCCTAACTAAAAGGTTTGAGGCATTCGTCATGAATTACAACATGAACGGATGGGACAATAGCATAAATGAACTTCATTCGATGCTCAAATCAGCTGAGGCGGGAATGGGTAAAAGGGTTTTACCCGTTCTCACCATTAATGAAGGTGGGAGAAGAAAAAGGTCTCTACCCCCTCCTAAGGCAAATGTTGCCAAAGGAAAGGGGCACGTTAAAGGAAGGGGAAGATGGTTTTTTAGGGCGGAACCTCCGAAGCCCAAGGAGAAGAAGCAAAAGGTTGCTGTAAACGACCCATGCTTCAAGTGTGGTGAGATAGGACATTGGATAAGAAATTGTCCAGTCTATCTCAAAGAGTTGAGAGAGAAGAGGGATGCGGGGCAAACCTCAGGTATAATTTATATGATACATGTTGAGCTAAATGTTATTTCTTCTAACACATGGGTATTAGATACCGGATGTGGAACTCACATTTGCAATTTGTTGCAGGGGTTCAAAAGAAATGAACATTATGCAAAAGGGGAAAAAGTCTCTTCATGGGCAATGGTGCAAAGGTTCACGTGGAAGCCCAAGGAGACTACATTTGAAGCTTCCAAGTGGTTTGGAAGTTATTTTATATAATGTATTATATGCTCCTAGTTTGACTAGGAACATAATTTCTGTTTCCCGTTTAAGACAATATGATTATGATTTCAAGTTTGTTGACAATGATATTCATGTTTCTTTAAATCATGTATTTTATTTTAAGGCTATACCTTGTAATGGTATTTATGAATTGGTTCATGAAACACAACATATATAGCTCAATATACCAAGCAACCACCAAAAGACTCAAACAAGATTTGAGTGATACCTACCTTTGGCATTGTCGTCTTGGTCATATAAACAAGAAACGTATACAAACACTTCAAAAGAATGGTCTTTTAAAAACAATGAATGTGATTCATTTGATGTATGTGAATCTTGTTTACAAGGTAAATTGACTAAGGCACCCTTTAGTGGAACTAACGAAAGGGCAAAAGATTTATTAAGTATCATACATTCGGATGTATGTGGTCCCTTTAAGCCAGTGGCTAGGAATGGTGAAAGATACTTCATTACCTTTACCGACGATTACAGTCGCTATGGGTATGTGTACTTATTAAGGCACAAAGATGAAGCTTTTGAAATGTTCAAAATCTTCAAAAATGAAGTAGAAAATCAACTCAACAGGTCAATTAAAATTCTCCGCACCGATAGAGGTGGCGAATACCTAAGTGATGTTTTTCAAGATCATCTTAGGAGTTGTGGGATTGTCTCACAACTCACTCCACCTGGAACACCATAACATAATGGTGTGTCTGAGAGGAGGAATTGAACCTTATTGGATATGGTCCGATCTATGATGGCTAGAAGCACATTACCTCTATCATTTTGGGGTTTCGCTTTGCTCTCCGCAGCCCGTATTCTGAATATGGCTCCAACCAAAAAGGTGGAAAAGACACCTTTTGAGATATGGCATGGAAGAGTTCCATCCTTATCGTACTTATGGGTCTGGGGTTGTGAGGCTTATGTTAAGACACTCACCCCAAACAAATTAGATGTCCGATCCACCAAGTGTATCTTTGTTGGATATCCTAGAGATTCTATGGGATATTATTTCTATAATCCACTGGAACAAAAGGTATTTGTTGCCAGAAAGGGTGAGTTCTTAGAAGCCAAGTTCCTTATGGAAGGAGCTAGCAGTAGAACAGTGGATCTTGAAGAGGATCAAAACCTGCAAGAACCACAGCCCGATACACGTTTGGTTGAAACTAGCACTCAACATGAGGATGTTGAGGATGATCAAGCGGTTGATCGATACACACAAAACGTTCGCAGAAGTGGTAGAACTAGTAATCCACCTGACAGATACGGATTTTTCATGGATGGATGCTATGTGGTGGATTCAGATGAACCAACCACATATCATGATGCAATATCCAATTTGGATTGTGACAAATGGCTTGAGGCCATGAACGTTGAGATGCAATCCATGTATGACAATCAAGTTTGGGAACTTTTTGTGCCACCTCTTAATTCCAAAATAGTTGGAAGTAAGTGGGTTTTCAAGAAGAAAACCGATATGCATGGAAACTTGGATACTTACAAAGCTAGACTTGTAGCAAAAGGTTTCACTCAAACTCAAGGGGTTGATTATGATGAAACCTTCTCACCTGTTGCAATGCTTAAGTCTATAAGGATATTATTTGCCATAGCAGCTCATTATGATTATGATTTGGCAAATGGATGTCAAAACCGCTTTCCTAAATGGATATCTTGAGGAAGATGTCTATATGGTTCAGCCTGAAGGTTTTGTCGATCCAAACATCCTAACAAAGTATGCAAGTTAAAGAAATCAATCTATGGATTGAAACAAGCATCGAGAAGTTGGAATCACCGTTTTGATGATGAAGTAAAGAAATTTGGCTTCATCAAAAACGCTGACGAGGCTTGTGTGTATAAAAAGGCTAGTGGGAGCACAATAACCTTCCTAGTATTGTATGTTGATGACATACTACTATTTGGAAACGACATTCCAACCATGGAAGGTGTAAAAACCTGGCTTGGAAGTTGTTTTTCCATCAAGGATCTTGGTGAAGCTGCCTATATTCTGGGAATAAAGATCTATAGGGATAGATCAAAACGGCTAATTGGTTTGAATCAAAGTGCATACATTGACAAAATCTTGAAAGGTTCAAGATGGAAAACTCTAAGAAAGATACCGTACCTATTCAAAGAGGGACAATATTGAGTACGACTCAATGTCCAAGCTCCAAGGAGGAGCAAACTAGGATGAAGGCGATCCCATATGCATCTGCTATAGGATCCATCATGTATGCAATGATATGCACTAGACCAGACGTGTCATGCGCTTTAAGCATGACAAGTAGATACCAGCAAAATCCTGGTGATAGTCATTGGATGGCTGTCAAAAACATTTTGAAGTACCTAAGGAGGACTAAGGACATGTTCTTGATCTACGGGTCTAGTGAAGAGGAACTCGTTGTAAGAGGTTACACGGATGCGAGTTTCCAAACCGATCGAGATGATTCACGATCTCAATCGGGTACATCTTTATTCTGAATGGGGGAGCTATTTCTTGAAAAAGCTCAAAGCAAGAAGTCGTAGCGTTGTCCACTACAGAGTCAGAATACGTCGCCGCTTCAATGGCAGCGCAGGAAGCTGCATGGCTGAAGAAATTCATAGCCGATCTAGGGGTAGTCCCTTCCATTCAGGATCCCCTAGAGATCTTTTGTGACAACGAGGGTGCGATTGCTCAAATCAAGGAACCTCGTGCTCATCAAAAGACTCGGCACATTGAACGGAGATTCAACTACATAAGGGATGAAGTTGAAAAGGGAAAGATATGTATTCGCAAAGTTCACACTGATAAAAATGTTGCGGATCCACTCACAAAGCTCCTCGAAAAGGCAAAGCATGAGGGTCATGTTTGTGCCATGGGACTTAGATATTCAAGTGACTGGGTTTGATGTTGTATTTTGCATAGAGATATTGGAACTAATGTTATTTGACTTAATTATATAGTTATAATTTCATTTGTTCTTCTTTTTTCGCATGTTTAAATCCATGAATAAATAAGTTATTCTAAACGTCCGCAGTCGATTATACTTGTGGGAACAACTATAAATATAAGACTATAATGAACTTGGATTGGTTAATATTCATATGATATGATATACAGCAAGAGGTTGCTACCAAGGTTCATTGATATCTATGGGATATAGATATTGGACTGACCCGCTCTCAATTATTTCTGCATGGAATCTTGCTGATTTGTCATAAGAGATTTTGAGTAAAGGCGAATATCATTGTATCCTCAGACCTGAGATACATATTGGGTCTTGATATTCACCAAGTATTGTACTTTGACTTAGTTCTTAGCTGTTCTGAAAAAGGCAGTACATAAGTTGAGTTCAGGTATAACATAAGGTGATTGTGAGAGACGTATGTAATCGAGATGGAATTTGTTCCTCTTATTCGTTGAGAGTTAGATGTCTAAGGCCTGCTAAAGTTAAATCATCAGAGAATGACAATTCTGTGTCTCTTGGATTTAACATGACATCTGCAACAAAAGGATAGATGATTAATTCACCTAAAACATATTCAAGTAAGGTACTTGAAAAGAATAATGTTATTGAATGGCACTTAGTCATATACATTAGGGGTAGCAAACCGTTGCTAGGTGTTATTTGCTGCTTGCATCAATCTTCTATAATCTTGTGCAAGTGGGAGATTGAAAGTATTGATCTGCCCAAGATTCATATTAAATTGATGTGGCTAGTGTAATATGATCCAAGTCGGGTCATACCCAATAACAAGCCAAACAAACACCAAAAGGTAATTTATTTGTTGATAAGATCACACAAATAAATAATGACACCAATTTAGAAAATTGGATTTTCTAAATTATTGCTTTTGTAGATGAACATCATTATATAGATAATTTGTTCATAGAAGATTATTTGTACATTATTTAATATGGTCAAGCAATGGCAAATAATAGTGTGTGTTAGTGATATAAAATTAAAATGGTTTTAATTTTATAAAACATGGGATGTGATTGTTTATTTTATAAAAGTTTTGAATTGAGAGGGAAACATAAGGGGACCATTTTCGGCCGCCCCTTTTGTTTCTTGGATGCCCATTTTTAGTTCCAAGACATGCAAGTCTTGGACACTTGAACACACATTCAATCTATCACATCCAAGAACACACACACCACCAAAAAGCTCTCTCTCAAACTCTCTCTTTCTCTCACGGTTTGAAGGATAGTTAGAGCTGAAATTTCAGCATACAAAAGAGGATTTTGTTGCTGAAAATTTGTGTCAAGAAGCCTAGCAATCAAGGTGTTTGTACAAGCTTGGGGTATCACCTCTTGAGGACTTCTATTTTGAAGTTTCAGCCACGATTTCATCTTCTTTCTCCTCTTGAATTTCGTCTTTGATCTGCTCCAAAGGTTGTGTTCTTTACATCCTATGTTTTCTCCTTTGTATGTATTTCGTATATTGATCCATGGCTTTGGGGTTTGCTTATTAAAATGGGTTTAATAATCAACATATTAACATGTTTTAAAACTATATTCCGCTGCGTTTTTCATATAAATGAAGATGATATGAACTTTGATAAACATGTTGAATCCCAACAACATCATCATGTGTCTCATCCTCAAGTGATAATGCAAAATCAGAGGATGAAGTCAGTAATAGTACCTCAGCTAATCAATCTGCTGATGGTCTCACTGCTGATAAACACATGATCAAAGAAAAGCTGAGCACTTTAGGTGTTGTCTCACAAAGTATTCAAAGTACTAAAGAGCAAGTAACAACACCTGAAGAACATTTCAAACCAAATGAAAACAAATATGGTTTGACAACTGCTGAAGAGTCTATCAGGAAATCCAAAAGTACTGATAGAAAACTTCTGAAGAACAAGTCTTCAGTTGTTACAAATCCTTCCGTACTTAACATAAGTACTGAGAGGAAGAAAGTACCGAAGAACACACCTTCAGTAGTTTCATCTTCTTCAGCAGTTGTACAACAGAAGATGAAGAAAAAGCCATGTGAAATATGTGGTCTATTCAATCATCTCACTGATGAATGTTGGTACAGAAAGAGTTCAAAATTCAACAAAGATAAAATCATTAAAAAGAAAATTACTAAAATGAAAGATGAATTTGAAACCAAGTTTGTGCCACAATCATCTCAATCTGATAACCCAAAGTTCTTACAAAAATCTAAAAAGAAGGAAGGGGTTTATCATAAAACAGCTGAAAATATTCCTCCTGGAATACCAAAACACCAGACTAAGTCTGTGTCTTTCAAAAAGAAGGACATGGTGAGTCATAGGAACCAATCAAAAACAAGTACTGATGTGTCTGCTGAACTGAAGGATTTAACAACCAATCAGACACAACTTGTTATGATGGTTCAACATCTGCTTGGGAGAGTTAACCAAATAGATGTACCTGTGATTAAACCACTGAAAAGGAAAACTAAGCCAAAATCAAAGGAATCCTTTTCAGCACCATCTCCATCTTCAAAGGCTGTTAATCATGACAAATCAGTTAGTATAAAATCTGTTGATGAGAACAAACCAAAACCAAAATGGTTTGGGTCTGAAAAGCTAACTAGTTTGTTATGACAAATGCAAGGTTCTTCAACATGCCATAGAAGCATCTGGTATGTGGATAGTGGAGGATCTATGCATATGACAGGGAGCAGTTCTCTTCTTCATGACTACTCTCAAGGAAAGAAGGATTTGTATCTTTTGGTAATGATGCTAAGGGTTACATCATCGGCAAAGGCTTTGTGTCAAATGGTGAGATAAGATTTGATGATGTTAACCATGTGGAGAATCTCAAGTACAACTTGTTGAGTGTCAGTAAAATGTGTGATAAAGGGCATGTTGCACTTTTCACCAGTTAGAACTGTCGGATTCTGTCTTTCAATGTTTTGAGAATGATTGACAAGATATTGGATGAATATACTCTCCTGAAGGCCAACAGGATTGGAAGAGTATATGCCTTAGACTTATCAAAGAAAATTGATCTAAAAGGCCATCCATGTCTGTTCTCCAAGGCCTCTCCTTAGGAATCTGAACTATGGCACAGAAGGCTTGGTCATGTGAATCTTAAAAACATGAACCAGCTTATTCATCAAAGTTTTGTGAGAGGTCTACCATTAAAGGAGTTCAAATGTGATGACAACTGTTCTGCTTGTTTAAAAGGAAAGCAACACAAAGTATCATTTCCTCCAATAGAAGAACCAAAGTCCACTGCCTGCTTGCAATAAATGCATATGGATCTTTTTGGACCAGTAAGAGTGATGAGCATGGCAAAGAAAAAATACTGTCTCGTAATTGTGGTTGATTATTCTAGATTTGTATGGACCTTCTTCTTACATTCAAAAGATGAGGCTGGTCAAATCATCATCTACTTTGTGTGCATGTGGAAAAGCAGTACTCCCTTTCTGTCAAGTGTGTGAGGAGTGATAATGGCATAGAATTTAGAAACCACACACTTGATGAATTCTGTTTCTCTAAGGGAATCAAGAGGCAGTATAGCATTCCAAGAACTCCTGAACAAAATGGAGTGGTGGAGAGAAAGAACAGGACCCTTATTGAAGGCGCAAGGTCAATGTTGGCTGATTCTCGTTTGCCACTAACCTTTTGGGCTGAAGTTGTCAACACAGCTTGCTATGTGCAGAATAGAGTGTTAGTAAATCAGAGATTGATGAAGACTCCTTATGAAGTGTTACATCATTGGCCCCTCTGATTTCCTTCTTTAGAGCATTTGGGTGTCCCTGTTATATTCTTAACACAAAGGATCCACTTCAGAAGTTTGAATCAAAGGTGGATGCAGGGTACTTTGTTGGGTATTCATCTACTTGCAAGGCATACAAAGTTTTTAATTGCAGAACAAAGATAGTTGAAGAAACCTTGCATGTAAAGTTTAATGAATCTCCAAAGGAGAAAATCCCACAAAACCCTGTGGAATTATTTGATTTGGACATACTACAATATGTTCCTTATCAGCCTTTAGCTGTTACAGATTTTGTGAATCTATCATCTCTTGCAACTAGTCATTCATCTGGTGATACAAATACAAGGTTTAGTGATCACCTGCCTGAGTCTACTAACCTTGATGTTCCTGTAGCTTCAGCAGTTCCATCCACAACAAATGCTGATGAGATCTCTGATTCCTCTACTTCATTTGAATTTCCATCTTATTCTAGGTTTCAAGAGTCTGGATCAACATCTGTTGCTACTGAATCACCTACAAACACTTGAACAGATCTTATTGAGTACCAAGAACTGAAGAATCACCCCATGTCTCAGATCATTGGTGACATCAATGCTGGTGTTTTAACTAGAAGTGAATTGTCCAATTTCTGCTTTTATGCTCTCTTCATCAGTCAGCAAGAGCCAAAAGAACTATCATATTGCATTAAGAGACAATGGATGGGTTAAAGCCATGCAACTTGAGCTTCTTCAGTTTCAAAAGCAGCAAGTGTGGGAATTGGTTCCTCTACCCCAAGGTAAGTGTGCAATAGGCACTAAATGGGTGTTTAGGAATAAAACTGATGAAAAAGGTCAAATTGTCAAGAACAAGGCTAGACTGGTTGCACAGGGGTTTTCACAAGAAGAAGGTATTGATTATGATGAAACCTTTGCCCCTGTAGCCAGACTGGAGGCAATCAGATTGTTCTTAGCTTATGCTGCTTTCGATAATCTTAAAGTTTTTCAAATGGATGTCAAAAGTGCATTCTTATATGGTAAAATAAAAGAAGAAGTTTATGTGTGTCAACCACTAGGTTTTGAAGATCATAAACATCCAGATTGGGTGTATAAGCTTGATAAGGCTCTTTATGTGTTAGAAAAAGCTCCCAGAGCCTGGTATGAAACACTGTCTAACTTTCTTCTTTAAAATAATTTCACTAGAGGCTCCATAGATAAAACTTTGTTCATTAAGAAAGTAGGCATGCATAAGCTCCTTGTTCAAATTTATGTAGATGATATTATTTTTGCATCCTCTAATCCACAGTTGTGTGATGCCTTTACTAAGTTGATGCAACAAAAGTTTGAAATGAGTGCCATGGGAGAATTACAGTTCTTTCTGGGTTTGCAAATCAAACAAATGGCTGATGGAACTTTCATTCATCAGTCAAAATATACAAAGAATTTGTTGAAAAAGTTTGATTTACAAAACTGTAAGCCCTGTTCTACTCCCATGTGCAGCACCACACAACTGGATGCTGATCAGAAAGGTAAAGCAATTGATGAAACTCTTTACAGATGTATGATTGGTTCCTTGATGTACCTTACAGCTTCTAGACCAGACATTATGTTTGCAACTTGTGTCTGTGCTAGATTTCAGGCCGCACCTAAAGTATCCCATATGATTGCAGTCAAAAGGATCTTTAGATATTTGCAAGGAACTCAATCTCTAGGACTTTGGTATTCTACTGGGCACTTTTGCAAATTAAGTTGCTTTCTCTGATAGTGATTATGCAGGGTGTAAATTAACCAGAAAATCAACCTCTGGTGGATGCTAATTTCTAGGCAATAGTTTAGTTTCTTGGTAGAGTAAGAAACAAACTTCAATTGCTACATCCACTGCTGAAGCAGAGTACATTGCTACTGCAAGTTGTACATCTCAGATACTCTGGCTTGAGAATCAATTACTGGATTATGACATTATAGAGACTAAGACTCCTTTATTGATGGACAATGCTTCAGCTCTTTGTATTGTTAAGAATCCTGTCTAGCATTCTAGGACCAAACATATTGATATTAGACATCATTTTATCAGGGAGTGTTATGAAAAAGGTCTGATTGATCCAAAGTTTGTTCCTAGTGCTGATGAGCTTGCAGATATATTACTAAGCCTTTGGACAGTGCAACTTTCCAAAATCTGGTGCTAAGGCTTGGTATGCTGCAACTTGAATGATTTGACAACTACTGATGATCTCGGTTCACAAGTACTGATGAGCATTAGTATATAGCTGTCAAAAATAAGTACGGATAAGTTATTTTATCTTCAGTAGTTTTCATAACTACTAAAGACTAAATTACTTAAAAGTACTGAAATACTTTATTTGTTGAAAAGTACTGATGTAGTTACAACTACTGATGTGGTTAAAACTACTGATGTCTGTTTTAACAAATAAGTACTGATGACCAATGAAACATCTGAAAATTAGATAATCTGCTGAGTAAGGGGCTGTTTGATTTGTTTCTGACCCGGTCAAAATGTCTGACCCACTGACCCGGTCAGACATTTTGGCCGGTCAGCGTGTTTGATTATCACATTTTTGCGTCTGACCCGGTCCGAAGCCACTGACCCATGCCTATTTTCCCTCTTACCGGGTCAGTTTTGAAACAAGCTCTTACCCGGTCATCACCTTCTGACCGAGTAAGAGCAATCAAACAGCCCCTAAGTGTTAAGGTCAAATGAAACAACTGAGATTTGTGAATTGACGACAACAACTGATGAGTAATTTTACTCTTCAATTGTTTCAAACAACTGCTGTTTCATTTCAAAATCCCTGAAGCCAAACCCAAGTATTCAGTAGTTTCAAACTACTAATGACTAACACCAAGTCTTCAGTTGTTTACAACATCTGAAAGTTAAAACCATGTCTTCAGTCGTTTTCTAACAACTGATGACTAACACCAAAACTTTCAGTTGTTTTCTTTCAACCGTTTCATAACCTATAAATACCTAACCCTAACTTCAAACTTTTCATAAGTGGTTTTCCGAACATTCATCTTCCATTAATGGCGACCATGCAAATCAAACCACGACACAACTGTGTTGCCTACTTCACACAATCGGCCTTTTGGAATAAGTTTGATGCTGCCATTGATCTGATGGTTGATTCCCCGTATCAAACTGCTTTTCTTCTAAATCCAACCATCTATCCCGATACCCTTCGCCAATTCTGGACAAATGTCACTGTCCATACTGGTGAGAATGATGTCGCGATCACTCTCCAGTCTTTTGTAAACCAGAAGAAGGTGTTCGTCACTCCTGCTATCATTTGCCAAACCCTAGATCTGAATGATGCCACCTTCGTCACCAAATACCCGAAGGGCACCACTGATCTATCATTCATCAACCATGGATATGAGGGCGACCTAAGTGCTACAACCATTCTAAAGAAGCACTTGCTGAACGCCTAATCTTTCACATGATCAATGTCTGCCTTGCCCCCAAATCCTCTTCATGGGATCAAATGTCATCCAAGTGGCAGCAGGTATTGTATTCTATCCTTAAACGCAAAAGCTTAAATTTTTCTGAAATTATATTTTTGTAATTAAAAGATCTGGCAATGAAACCTGTGGCTAACAGATGGATATTATATCCAAGGTTTCTTATGGCCATAATCATAAATCAATTAAAATCTGATGGCCCTGTTGGCCTTGGAGTCCCTGCTGTGGTGGTTTTACCTGAGGTATACTCCAGGCACAACTCTAACCCACAACTTAAATAGGCTGCCAAACTACTAAAACCCAAGCAGAAGGAACCCACATCCTCATCCTCCAGATCCAAAGTCCCCTCCAAATCACAATCCAAACAAACCAAAAAGGCTACTCAGGGAGTTGAGTCCCCTGATGATGCCCTTGCAACACAAAGGCAGGATGAAACTACGGGTAGTAATCCCCCTGTAGTTTCCATGACTCTACCAGCTGAAACCGCTCAGGTACCTCTCAACAGGATCCTGATGCAACCAAAAATGGGGAAACCACATTACTGGAATCTCTCTCACTTGAGAAGATTGCCATTGAAAAGCACCATTCACCCCAGGTGCAATCTTCTTCACCCTTATCTCCCACTGAAGCCACCCCTACAAGCCCAACAGTGGTTATTGCACAAGTGCTGACTCAACTACATTCCTCTAACCCTCCTTAGAAACCTATTACCAATGGGAAAACCTCAACAGTTGAGGGAGAGGATTATAATGTGGCTGATAACCCACAACACAGGGATTACAGAGTTCAAACTCCCTGTGTAGAGGAGGAGATTCGAACATCTGGTAAGGCTGTCTCTTCTCCTGTTTCAGCACATGAACAGGATGAAGTTGGTATCATCCCTAAGACCTTACCAGAGGCAACTGCTAATGAAGGACATAATCCTGAGCCAGGAAGTCCCCAGTTCCAAGAAATAGGGGCACGTGTGAATACTGATATACACTCAGCACATGTTCATCCTAATTTAATTAGGAGGTCAGATGATTCAGTAAAGACTGATGATGACCTGGGTTTTTTCTTTGATGTTTTAGCCCACAACACCATTCTTGAGGCTGAGGTTTGCAGACTACAAGAACGGCTTGCCAAAATGTCACAAGAATCAAGTCCATCTGCCCCCATTCACCCACACATGGCAGTTTCTTCTAAAGCTCTCCCAAACACTGAGCCACTCCCACCAACAATGCCACCAGCCTCTAATTCAGGCACCATTTATCAGGGACAGAACCGCACTGAGCAAATGGTTGCTGCCTTTTAATCCTCCTTACCTCTCATCACTTCCATCATCATTAACATTGTGCATGAAGCCATTGATGAGAGGCTTTCCTCAAATCTTCAAACCTTACTTGATGGTGCTGTTTCTAAGAGACTTTCTGACATTCAAACCCCTGAACCCAATGCAACCAAAAAGGGGAAGTCTAAGTCAGTGAAAGCAGACAAAAGAAAAAGAGTTGAAGAGGAAGAAGAAAAAGAGAAGAAAGAAAAGGAGATGATCACCTACAAGAGACAAAAGAGTGCTGAACAGACTGAAGGTGAGAAAAAGTTAGAAGAACTGATCAAAGAAGCTGATGAGCAACATAGCAGATCTATGGATAAGATCATTGATCAACTCTTTAGACAAGGTTTTGACACAGCCAAACTTGACTCTGAAATCAGAAGGCTAGAGATTCAAGAGATTGAACATAGATGGGCAAGTTGGAGTGAGAAAGAAAGGGAAAGGCTGGAAGCTATGACAAGATTCATATCAAAGCATTTGGGAAGATCAATCATTGAAGTGAAGTCATGGTTCAGAGATAGTATTTTGGAGATAACCACCAGAATCTGTTCTTCTGAAGTATTCAACAAAGGATTGATCATATAAGCTCTTGATGAAGCTGGTGCTGGGAAAAGGTCTGATATGGAAAAGTTATCCAAAGCTTCACTCACAACCAAGATGCTAGAGCAGCCTGCACAATCTCCTACACCAAAACAACCAACTTCACAACCCTCAAAACCAACTCCTTTACCCAAGAAACCTACTCAAACCACTACCAATGATGCACCCAAGAGGAAGAGAAGGGTGTTAAGGATGGAAGAAGAAGAAGATGATGAGGATGATAGTCTGCCAATCTCCGCTGTTCATAAAATAAAGATGCCTGAGCCCAGGAGTCAACCAACAACAATCACACCTGACATCCAAAGGAAAATGGTAAACGTAAAACTTGAAGAAGAAGAATAGCACAAACAACATGATGAGCAGTTGTTAAGAATGGTTGATAAAGAGTTTCCTAAGTCTTCATCCATACAAGCTATGAAGAAACATGCTTAGAGGTTGTATGCTCTCAGATTCATATTTCAATATTAGAAAGAGAGAGTGAGAATTTGGCATGACCCCAGAGTAAGTGACAGAATTCATAAAAAGAAGATTCCAAGTAGATACAATGGCCAAGTAAAGAAGATTGTAGATGCTGTGATAATGCTTGCCATTGTAGTGTCACCCTGGGAAATCCTTGATGACTTCAAGAGAGCTTACAAGTCTAAGATGACTCCATAAAATTTACTAGAAAACAAAATGGTAAAGAAGGGGTTGATCTACAAGAAGCTTGAAGAAATAAGAAGAAATAAGCTCTAGTTGTTACTTGAAGATACTCATCCTGATGAGTTTGCATACAGAGAAATAACTATTGTGGAGCTGAAGAATGGAAAGAATGTTAAGTACTTATCAGAGTACTGTGGGCATGAGTTCTTCTTTGAAAGTGAAACTAAAGAACTCATAATGGAAGAACAAGTTGTATTCCTTGAGACCTATGTCAAAGAGTCTTACAGACTCATATTAGGAAGTAGGTCTCATGGATGGGGTAACAACTCTGTGTCCAATTCCCCAAGACAGAGTTCCCATTCATCCTTAGCCAATCAAACTTTTTGAAACCTCTTCCATGGCCTGAGCTTAATTTGAAGATTTCTGAGCTGATCCAGAAAATGTTTCTGCCAATAAGTGGGACTTCAATAATCTTAAAGGTTTTGGCTGCATTGGTTCAGGGGGAGTTTGTTGGATCAAAAGAACCAATGAGCCAGATCAGAAAAACCTTTAAGTCCCATAGACATCAAAACAACTGAAGTGGTCTACAAAGTCTGAAGACAAAGTCTGAAGACAAAGTCTGAAGACAAGTCTGAAGACAAGTCTGAAGACAAAGTCTGAAGACAAAGTCTGAAGACAAAGTCTGAAGACAAAGTCTGAAGACAAAGTCTGAAGACAAAGTCTGAAGACAAAGTCTGAAGACAAAGTCTGAAGACAAAGTCTGAAGACAAAGTCTGAAGACAAAGTCTGAAGACAAAGTCTGAAGACAAAGTCTGAAGACAAAGTCTGAAGACAAAGTCTGAAGACAAAGTCTGAAGACAAAGTCTGAAACAAAGTCTGAAGACAAAGTCTGAAGACAAAGTCTGAAGACAAAGTCTGAAGACAAAGTCTGAAGACAAAGTCTGAAGACAAAGTCTGAAGACAAAGTCTGAAGACAAAGTCTGAAGACAAAGTCTGAAGACAAAGTCTAAAGACAACAGCTGAATACAAAGTTTGAAGACAAAGTCTGAAGACAAAGTCTGAAGACAAAGTCTGAAGACAACAGCTGAAGACGAAGTGTTGGACCAAAAGAACCAATGAGCCAGATCAGAAAAACCTTTAAGTCCCACAAGACATCACAACAACTACTGAAGACTTGATCAGCTGTTTGACAAAGTCTGAAGATTAACAGCTGAAGATTAAAGTACTGAAGACTTCAACAGCTAAAGACCAAAGTCTGAAGATCAACAGCTGAAGACTAAAGTACTGAAGATCAACAACTGAAGTACAAAGACTGAAGAAAACATCTGAAGACATCAGCTGATGACAACAACTGAAGTTCAAGAAGTCCAAGTACTAAAGCCTTCAGAGTTTGTCACAATAGCTGAAGAAGCATTCTTCAGTTGTTGTGATGGTTTCCTTTCAGTTGTTTTCTTTTCTATTTCAGTACTTGTAAAACAACTGAAGAGCATGTTCTTCAGTTGTTGTTGTTTCAGTAGTTTCTTTTCAGTAGTTGTAGTGATAGTTAACACTTGGTATTTTTGTAAGAAGATGTCAGCTGTTTGACATCTTCAGTAGTTGTGTTAAGTTTCAATTGTTAAATAACAGTTAGATGTCACTGTCAAGTGACATCAGCTGACGTCAGCTTCCCTTATAAAAGGAAAGATGACCTAATTGTAACTATGCGTGGAAGCCAGCCGAAGCGTGTATTGAATGAATATATTCCTTTTGGCAGAAATTCTCTCTCTATAACAAACACTGTTTCATTGATAAATTTCGTGTGTTCTTGTTTAAATTTGTTAATTCCTGGGCTCATTTCGCTGCAAATCCAATCTAATTGATCAAACTAGATGCTGAGATCCTAACAAATGGTATCAGAGCCGGTTAATCGTTGATCGATTTAACAATTGATCATTGAAAATGTTCTTTTGCTATCTACGTTTGATCGAATTAGCAAATTTGCAAGAATCGGTTATAGAGATTGAGTTTCTGTTGCTTCTGGCCATTTTGTTTGAGGTTCTAAGTGGTTTTGAGCTAGATTTACTTTGTTTACCTTGAATTTGTCTGAATTCTGAATATGACTACTCCTTCTAATGACCCTCACAATACTGGTTCCTCAACCAAGCCTCCGATGCTAGTTAGGACTGAGTATAACATATGGCAACGAAGAATGCTCCATCACCTGTCTGTTAACAGTTCAGGTTGTTGGACATCTGTGGTACATGGTCCACATAATCCTATCGTGAACAATCCGGAAACCAACCAAATGGTTCCGAAGAAAAAGGAACAATACTCTGACGAGGATAAAAAACTATTTGAGATTGATGCTAAAGCTCATGGAATTCTGGCCATGGCACTACCTAATGAAATCTATTCTAGGCTTATGCATCATGAAACTGCTCATGACCTCTGGAAGGCACTGAAAGAACAATTTGGTGGTACTGATAAGGTCTTAGCAAACAATAGGGAAATACTTGCCCAACAATATGAGACATTTGCTCATAGGAAGGGTGAGACTCTCACTCAACAGTTTGAGCTTTTTTTCATGTTTGATCTCTGAGCTGAAAATGGTCAAACATGAATACACTAATAGCCAGATGAACCACAGATTCCTCAGATCACTGTGACAGGATCAGTGATCTCAAGTTTGATGGATTAGAGTGTAACGCAGCGGAATAAGAACAAGAATTAGACAAATTATAGCAAGAATTTGATATTCGTATGCATTAAGAACAAATACGGTTGTAACAAGAGAATATATTTCTGTGAAAAGGAATGTTTCAATAATATCAAATGTTTCTGCTCATCATTCACCAATTACAATTAGGTTGACACTCCTTATATAGAGTGCAATCACTGCTGATATCACGGATAGTGACGTTTCTGCTCAATCATTCACCGATTACAATTAGGTTGACACTCCTTATATAGAGTGCAATCACTACTGATATCACGGGATAGTGACATCTGTCAGATTTATTACAAAAATAACTAAAACTTAACAAACTACTGAAATGTTCACAACTACTGAGAACATATCAGAGTGCTAAGTATAAAACATAAAACTACTGATACAAAACTACTGAAACTACAACGACTGAAGAACAAGCTCTTCAGTCGTTTTACAAAACTACTGAAAAGAAAAACATAAAACTATTGAAAGAAAACCGTCACAACTACTGAAGAAGACCTCTTCAGCTGTTGTGACAACGTCTGATACTTGGTCTTCAATACTTGTCTTCAGCACTTGTCTTCAGACTGTCTTCAGTACTTGTCTTCAGACTTTGTCTTCAGCACTTGTCTTCAGACTTTGTCTTCAGCACTTGTGTCTTCAGACTTTGTCTTCAGCACTTGTGTCTTCAGACTTTGTCTTCAGGACTTGTGTCTTCAGACTTTGTCTTCAGCACTTGTGTCTTCAGACTTTGTCTTCAGCACTTGTGTCTTCAGACTTTGTCTTCAGCACTTGTGTCTTCAGACTTTGTCTTCAGCACTTGTCTTCAGCCTTTGTCTTCAGCACTTCTCTTCAGCTGTTGTGGACTTCAGCAGTTGTTGTGACATCTGTGGGACTTAAGGTTTTTCAGATCCGGCTCATTGGTTCTTTTGGTCCAACAAACTCCCCCTGAACCAATGCAGCCAAAACCTTAACTTTATTGAGGTCCCACTTATTGTTGGCGATAAGATTGGTCTTTTTCCTTCTTGATCAGCTAAGAAGATGACCCAATTAAGCACTGGCCTGGGAATAGATTTCTGAAATTTGGTTGGCATAGTATGGATAAGAGCCCAGACTTTGAGGAACTAGACATAGGGCTGTGGTCCTATCCATGAAATCTACTTCCCATGTATAAGCCTGTAGGATTCTCTGGTGTATGCTTTGAGAAACATAATTTGTTCTTCCATGGTAAGATTTTCAGCTCCACCATCAAATAGTCCTTCACGCCCATACAGCTCTGAAATGTACTTAGCCTGTTTGCCATTTTTGAGCTCAACTGTTGTAATCTGTCTGTATGCAAACTCATCTGGGTGAGTACCTTCAAGTAACAGACTGAGCTCATTTTGTTTGAAGTTCTCAAGCCTCTTGTAGACTAACCCCTTTTTAATTACTCTGTTCTCTAACATCTTTTGGGGTGGCTGTTTAGTTTCATAGGCCTTCTTGAGATCTTCTACAATTTCCCAGGGTGATACTACAAGGACCACAATGATCTCTTCATCTACGATCCTTTTTACTTGGCCCTTGTATCTCGAAGGAATATCTTTCTTCACAATTCTGTGAGCCACCCTAGGATCAGGCCATATTCTCACCTTTTCCTTTTGATATTGAAATATGTTAGCAAGGGTGTACAATCTCAGAGCTTCTTTCTTCATACTGATTATTGATGAAGAAGCAGCATAAGTTTTGTCTATGCTTTTCAGCATCTCATCATCATGAGGCTTTTGCTGCCGTTCTTCTTCTATCTTTACTCTCACAGCTTCCATCTGTGAGGTGGGAGTGATGGGCATAGGTTTGGCTTTAGGCAAAGTTAGGACTGCGGAAAGAGGCAGCCTATCTTCTTCCTCATCATCCTCTTCTTCTTCTTCTTCTAGCCTCAACACCCTTCTCTTCTTCTTCTTGGGTGCATCATCGGCTGTTGGTTTTAAGGGTAAATGAATTGGTTTAGTGGGTTGTGGTAGTGGTGATTTTGAAGTGGGAGGTTTTGCAGGTTGTTCTAGCATTCTTGTAGTGAGTGAGCTTTTGAGTGTTTTGCTAGTTCCTTTCTGTTCCCAGCACCTGCCTCATTTAGTGCTTCAATCACCAATCCCTTAGTGTATGCTTCAGACGAACAGATCTTGGTGGTTATTGCAAAGATACTGTCCCTGGTCCATGACTTAATCTCGATCAATGATCTCCCAAGGTACTTTGCAATGAATCTGATCATGATCTAGGCTTTCCCTTTCTAATGCATCATAACTTTCCCATCTTAAGTTAATTTCTTCAACTTCAAGTCTCCTAATCTCTGAGTCAAGCTGTGCAGTATCGACCCCTGTCTATACAGTTGATCAATAATGGAGTCCATTGATTTACTGTGTGTAGCATCCGCCATTTTGATCATCTCATCGAGTTCGAGTTCTTTTTCTTTTCCTTCAACCTTCCTCTTCTTATATGTGACATGAAAGTCTTTGTGACTTTCACCCACTTGATCAATGTCAGCTCCCTTCACAAACTCCTCTTCCTTCTCAGTCTCCTTCTTTCTTCCCCTCTATGCTCTTCCTCTTTGCTTTCACTGACTGACTCTCCCCCTTTTTGGTTGCATTGGTTGCAAGGGTTTGAGTAGTAGAAAGCCTTGTGCTCACAATCTCCTCCACCAGGGTTGTATGATTGAGGGAAGCCTCTCATCCATGGTTTTGATCACAATGTCTGTGATCATTGGGGTGATGAGAGGTAGGGATTGCTGAAAGATAGTAGCTGTTTGCTCAGAGGGGTCTGTCCCTGAGAAGCAGTGCCAGAAATAGAAGTTGGTGGCTCGGAAGTTTTGAGTGGCTGAGTGTGTGGGAGACCTTCAGGTGAAGGTGCCATCTGTGGGTATATGTTGGTGGCAGATGGACTTGCTTTTTGAGAGAATTAGTCAAGTAGTCTTTGTAGTCTACTGACTTCTTCCTCAAGAATTGTGTTCTGGGCCAGAACATCATAAAAGAAGCCCAGGTCATCATCAGCAGATGCTGAATCACCTGACCTCCTGCTTGTAGCAGGATGTACATGCACTAGGTGTAGACCAGTTTTAGCATGTGCCCTTTTTTCTTGGAACTGGGGACTTCCAGCCTCAGGACGATGTCCTTCATCAGCTGTTGCCTCTGGTGAGGTCTTCGCTATGTTACCAGCCTCAGTCTGATCATGTGCTGATACAGAAGAGGTGGAAGCCTCACCAGATGTTCGTATCTGCATATCCACACCAGGAGATAGAATAGTTAAACCGTGGTGTTGTGGGCTGTCAGAAGCATGTTGATCCTCTTCCTCAATTGCTGTGGTTTTCCCTTTTGTTGGTTTGTTGGGGAGGAGGAGAGGCATGCAGCTGAGTCAGCACGTTTGCAACAATGAGAGTAGGACTTTGTGGGGCGGTTGCAGTGGGAGATGGGGTAAAAGCAGTATGCACCTGGGAGAATGGTGCTCTTCAATGGCAATCTCCTCAAATGAGGAAGATCCCAGATTAGTGGGGACCCCTTCTTTGGTTGCTGCAGGCTCCTTTTGAGAGGAATCCTGAGCGGCTGTGGCTGGTGAAGTCCTTGTATCCACTAGGGGGTTATAACTAGTGGATATAGCCTGCGTTTGTGTTGCAGGGGCATCCTCAGGGGGCTCATTTCCCTGAGTAGCCTTTTTTGACTTCTTTTTAGTGGGTTTGGTGTGGACTTTGGATTTGGAGGTGGTGGCTGTGGGTTCCAGCTGCGTGGGTTTGCGCAGCTTGGCAGCCATTTTTAGTGATTGGTCAAAGTTGTGCCGGGAGTATACTTCAGGCATACAGCCGTAGCAGGGACTCCCAGGCCAACAAGTCCCTCAGCTTGAAGCTGGTTTTCAATTATGGCCATTATGAACCGAGGATATAATATCCAACGGATAGCAAGTTGTTTTGGGCCATATCCTTGAGCTCTAAAAATAGTATTTCAGAAAAATTTAAAGGTTGTTGCTCAAGGATGGAGTACATTACCTGTTGCCACCTTGTGGACATTTGATCCCATGATGAAGTCTTGGGGGCAAGGCAGACATTTACCATGTGAAAGATGAGACGTTCGGCATCCTGGAAATGTTTCTTCAATATGGTAGATGCACTCAGGTTACCCTGGTATCCATGGTGAGCAAATGATTGATCTATTGTGCCCTTTGGATAACCAGTTGGGAAAGTGGCATCATCCAGATTGAGGGTTTAGCGAAGAGTGTCTGGAGTAATGACCATTTTTTGACGATGGAAAAACGATTGAAGAGACTCTGTGTCATTCTCCTCAGAGACAAGAGTGACGTTTGTCCAGAATTGGTTAAGAGATTCAGCATATATGGTGGGATTTAACAGAAAAGCCGTTTTGTAAGGTGACTGAACCATTAAACCAATGGCGTTGTGAAACTTGGTCCAGTATGGCGATTTTGTGAGATGTGTGACACAGTTGTGTCGTGGTTTTAGTTGCATGGTCGCCATTGGTGAAGAGAGGTTACAGAGTTTTGAACGTTAGGTTTGAGAAGAGAAGAAAGTAAAGACTCTGAAGGTGGGATAAGGTATTTAAAGGGTAGGGTTAGAAAACAACTGAAGGGTTTGGTGTTAGTCATCAGTTGTTGAAACTACTGATGACGTGGTATTAACTTTCAGAGGTTTGGAATGACTGACCGTATTGGTGTGATCAGCAGTTGTTATAAAACAACTGAAGACTTGTTTTAACCGTCAGACGTTGAAACAGCTGAAGTCTCAGATTTAGTCATGAGTAGTTATAAAACTACCGAAGACAGTTTGACTTCAGGTGATGAAACAATTGAGGACTTGGGTTAGTCATCAGTAGTTGGGAAACTACTGAAGACTTTGGTTTTACCATCAGTTGTTGTAAACAACTGAAGACTTGGTGTTAGTCATCAGTAGTTGTGAAACTACTGAAGACATGGTTGCTTCAGTTGTTTAGAAAGAAACAACAGGGGAAACTACTGAAGAGAAAAAGGCTCATCAGTAGTTGTCATCAATTCATTGCCTTTTAGCTGTTTCATACTGTCCTCAACACGTACTCATCAGACGTTTTCATCTGTTTTCAGATGTTTCATAGGACATCAGTACGTATTTGTATTTCTGACAACAGTAGTTGTAGCTACATCAGCTGTTGTAACTACATCAATTGTTTTAACAAATAAAGTACTTGAGTACTGAGAAGTTAAGCTCTAGTAGTTTAAAGAAAACATCCGGAGGGAAATAACTTAGTACTTATACATGTGACAATAATAAACTAATGATCATCAGTACTTGTGAGCTGAGATCATCAGTAGTTGTCACTTATTCTAGCTGCAGCATACCAAGCCTTAACACTAGGTTTTGGAAAGTTGTGCTATCCAAGGGCTTAGTGAAAATGTCTGCAAGCTCATAGGCACTAGGAACAAATTTTGGATCAATCAGACCTTTTTCAAAACAATCTCTAATAAAATGGTGTCTGATTCAATATGTTTAGTCCTAGAGTGCTGGACAGGATTCTTGACAATACAAAGAGCTGAGGAGCTATCCATTAACAATGGGGTCTTAGTCTCTGTTATGCCATAATCCAATAATTGTTTTGAAGCCAGAGTACCTGAGATGTACAGCTTGCAGTAGCAATGTACTCTACTTCAGCAGTTGATGTAGCAACTGAGGTCTGCTTCTTACTCTACCAAGAATCAAGCAGTTGCCTAAGAATTGGCATCCTCCAGAAGTGGACTTTCTTGTCAACTTACACCCTGCATAGTCACTGTCAAAAAAAGCAACTAATTTACCAGAATGTCTAGTAGAATACCATAAACCTAGAGATGGAGTGCCTTGCAGATATCTAAAGATCCTCTTGACTGCAATCAAATGAGACTCCTTAGGTGCAGCCTGAAATCTTGCACAAACACATGTAGAAAACATAATATCTGGTCTAGAAGCTGTTAAGTACATCAAGGACCCAATCATACATCTGTAAAGTGTTTCATCAACCACTTTACATTTCTGATCTGTATCCAGTTGTGTGGTGTTGCACATGGGAGTAGAATAGGGCTTACAGTTTTGTAAATCAAACTTTTCCAAAAGATCTTTTGTGTATTTGGACTGATGAATGAAAATTCCATCAGCCTTTTGTTTGATTTGCAAACCCAGAAAGAACTGTAATTCTCCTATGGCACTCATTTCAAACTTCTGTTGCATCAACTTTGTAAAGGCATCACACAACTGTGGATCAGAGGATGCAAAAATAATATCATCTACATAAATTTGAACAAGTAGATTATGCTGCCCAGCTTTCTTAATGAATAAAGTCTTATCTATGGAGCCTCTAGTGAAATTATTTTCCAGAAGAAAGTTTGATAATGTCTCACACCAGGCTAGGAGCTTGTTTCAACCCATAGAGAGCCTTATCAAGCTTATACACCCAATTAGGATGTTTATTGTCCTCAAAACCTGGTGGTTGACATACATAAAACTTCTTTAATTTTCCCATACAAAAATGCACTTTTGACATCCATTTGAAAAACATTAAGGTTGTGATAAGCAGCATAAGCTAAAAACAATCGAATTGCTTCCAGTCTCGCTACAG
The DNA here is from genome assembly GCA_025506515.1 of Flaveria trinervia. Taxonomy (NCBI): domain Eukaryota; kingdom Viridiplantae; phylum Streptophyta; class Magnoliopsida; order Asterales; family Asteraceae; genus Flaveria; species Flaveria trinervia. The sequence continues at coordinate 65,992,218 of CM046443.1, forward strand.
GGGCAAAGGTTTCATTATAATCAATACCTTCCTCTTGTGAAAACCCCTGTACAACCAGTCTGGCCTTATTCTTAACAATAAGCCCATGTTCATCAGTTTTGTTCCTAAACACCCATTTAGTGCCTATTGCACACTTACCTGGAGGTAGAGGAACCAGTTCCACACTTGCTGTTTCTTGAACTGAAGAAGCTCAAGCTGCATGGCTTCAACCCACCCATTGTCCCTTAAAGCAATGTGATAGTTCTTTGGCTCTTGCTGACTAATGAAGAGAGCATAGAAGCAGAAATTTGACAATTGACTTCTTGTTGAAACGCCAGCATTGATATCACCAATGATTTGAGACATAGGGTGATTCTTCAGATCTTGGTACACAATAAGATCTGTGCAAGTGTTTGTAGCAGGCTCAGCAGCAACAGATGGTGATGGTGAAGCATTTCCTTGAAACCAATTAGTAGATGGTAATTCAAAGGAAGTTGAAGTTGTAGAAATCTCATCAGCATTTGTTGTGGATTGTGCTACTAAAGCTACAGGAACATCAGGTCTAACTGAATCAGGCAGTTGATCACTAAACTTGAAAAGGTGATTACTGATATCATCATCATCATCAGTAACACCAGATGGATGACTAGCTACAGAAGATGATGGATTCATATGATCTGCAACAACAGGTGGTTGATAAGGAACATATTGCAGAATGTCCAGATCAAATAACTCCACAGGGTTTTGTGGAATTGTATCCTTAGGGGATTCATTGAACTTCACATGCAAGGTTTCTTCAACTATCTTTGTCTGAAAGTTGAATACTCTATAAGCCTTGCAAGTGGATGAATACCCAACAAAATACCCTGCATCCACCTTAGAATCAAACTTTTGGAGTTGATCCTTTGTGTTGAGAATGTAACAGGGACACCCAAATGCTCTAAAGAATGAAATCAAAGGGGCCAAATGATGAAGAACTTCATATGGAGTCTTCATCAACCTTTGATTTACTAGAACTCTATTCTGTACATAGCAAGCTGTATTGACAGCTTCAGCCCAAAAAGTCAGTGGCAGACCAGAATCAGCCAACATGGACCTTGCAGCTTCAATGAGGGTCCTGTTCTTTCTCTCCACTACTCCATTTTGCTCTGGAGTCCTTGGGATGCTATACTGCCTCTTGATTCCCTTTGACAAGTAAAACTCATCAAGAGTGTGGTTTCTGAATTCAGTACCATTGTCACTCCTCACACACTTAACTGGTAGGGAATACTGCTTCTCAACGTGTAACACAAAGTTCATAATGGACTGAGCAGCCTCATCCTTTGAATGCAAGAAGAAGGTCCATACATATCTAGAGTAATCATCCATAATTACCAGACAGTATTTCTTCTTTGCCATACTCATTACCTTCACAGGACCAAAAAGATCCATGTGCAGTAGTTGTAAGCAGGCATCAGACTTGGATTCTTCTATGGTTGGGAATGAAACTTTTTGTTGTTTCCCTTTTAAGCATTCAGTGTAGATTTCATCACAATTGAACTCCTTTATTGGAAGACCTCTCACTAAACTCTTGTGGATCAGCTGATTCATGTTTTTAAGATTAACATGACCCAGCCTTCTATGCCACAGTTTAGATTTTTGGAGAGAGGCCTTGGAGAACAAGCATGGATGGCCTCTTAACTCAATTTTCTTTGACAGATCCAAGGCATATACTCTTCCTATCCTGTTGGCCTTTAGGAGAGTATTATCATCTAGTACTTTGTCAATCAGGCTCAGAACCTTGGAAGACAGAATCCTATAGTTCTGGCTTGTGAAAAGAGCAACATGTCCTTTGTCACACATCTGACTGACACTCAACAATTGTATTTGAGATTCTCCACATGGTTGACATCATCAAATCTAATATCTCCATTAGACACAAATCCCTTTCCAATGATTTAACCTTTAGCATCATTTCCAAATGAGACAAATCCCTTCTTTCCCTGAGAGTAATCATGAAGAAGAGAGCTGCTCCCAGTCATGTGCATGGATCCTCCACTGTCCACATACCAGATGATTCTTTGGCATGCTGAAGAACCCTGCACAATCATAAGAAACTAGTTAGCTTTGGAGACCCAAACCTTTTTGGTTTGGGACTGACTTTATCAACAGATTTAACCATAGCTGGTTTCTCATGATTAACAACTGATGAAGATGGAGATGGTGCTGAAATAGATTTGGACCTGGAATTCCTCTCCAGTGGTTTGGTCACAGTGGCTTCAAGTTGGTTAACTCTCCCCAACAGATGCTGAACCATCATAACAAGCTGTGTCTGATTTGAAGCTCGAGCTTTCAGTTCATTTGACACTCCAGAGCTTGTTTTTGATGAGTTCCTGTGACCCACCATTTCCTCCTTCTTAGATTTCACAGACTTAGTCTTATGTTTATCATGAGGAACAATATCAGCTGTCTTCTGATAAACCGTATCCTTCTTAGTGGATTTGGGTAAGGCCTTGGGTTTATCAGGTTGAGATGATTGTGGTACAAACTTGGTCTCAAACTCATTTTCATTTTATTTATTTCTAGTTTAATGAGCTCATCCCTTTGGAGCTTGAACCCTTTTTGTACCAACATTCATCAGATAGATGATTGAATTTACCACAAATTTCACATGGTTTATTCTTCATCTTGGACATCTTTACTGCTGAAGTGGAAACTACTGAAGGTGTGATCTTCAGTACTTTCCTCCTATCAGTACTAGGTACTAAAGGATTTGTAACAGCTGAAGACTGGTAATTCAACTGTTTTCCATCCGTCCTAATAGACTGTTTGATGGATTCCTCAGCAGTTGTTAGTCCTTGTATTTTAACTGATTTGAAATGCTTTTCAGATGTTGGGTCTCTTTCAGTACTTGGGGTACATTGAGGAACAACATCTGAAGTACTCAGCTTCATATGAGTCTCAGTAGTTAGACCATCAGTCAATTTATTTGTTGAGATCTTAACACTAGTTTCATTCTCTGATCTTAGATTATCATTGGAGAATGACTCACACGATAATGGTTTGGAGATTGCTTTCACTTTCAGACTTAACTATGGAGTTAGGAGTAAAGTCTGTTGGTGGAGCAGTATGGTTGTAACCAATGCCAAACTTCACATTTGAAGCAGTTTGCTTGCTAAGAAGCATTTCAAATCCCTTGCATGATGAGACCCACGTTCACACTCAACTTGGGTCACTGCAAGTTTTTCTTTGAGACTCCTGTGGTCTTCCAGAAAACCTCTAGCTTGGCCTTTTCATCATTTAATTGGCATTTAAGCTTATAAATCTCATCACTTTTACTGTTAAGAGCAGACTCATACTCAGCTTTTCTTTTGAAAATGGTTTTCTCAAACTCAAGTTTTTGATTTATTAATGCTACATTTGCCTCTCTAATAGAGACAAAGGCAGCTATGCATGATTCAGAATATAACTTGGCTTTAGCCTCTGAAGATACCTGAGTTACCTGTGAAGATGATGCATTTGAACAGGAACCCTCAGTAGACTCAGGGCCATGAGAGCAAGATTTCCAAAAGGGTGTTCATCACATGTTGACTAGGACCAGCATAGTATTGCTCAATGTGACCAGACAAGTTATCAGGTAAGCTACTCCAGTCAACGACTCCAGGTGTGAAGAAGCTGTGATGAGGTTGTGATTGAGATGGAGATGGTTGAGGTTCTGGTAGTGCATGAGATTGTGGTACTATAGGAGCTTGAACTTGATTTGACTGTGGCATATAATAGCAGGGATAAGGATATGGCATTTGACCCTGAGGAACAAAATATGCAGGAGATTGAGGGTGTGATGAATGACTAGAACCAGCAGAATGTTGCCCTTTGGATTGTGGATTGTTATTTGGAAAAGTCAAAAAGGGTGCAGAAGTGTTAGATCCAGTTGATCTACACTCTCTTGCAAAGTGTCCAAGCCTATGGCATTTGTGACACTTCAACTTGCTCTTGTCAAAACCGACTTTTGTTTTGTCAGAGAGTCCAGGAAATTTCCTGCCAGTTCTCTTGTAGAATTTCTGAGATCTGATATCAAGCCATTTGGCTCAAAATATCCATCTCTCTAAATCATCATCAGCAATGCCCTTCAAATCATCCATGATAAAGCATAGATTGTCACTATTATTACCAGAATGACAATCAACACTCATAAAGGCATAATTAGAATTGTTTGAGGTGAAATCAATATGCTCATCATATTGGCATTCTGATCCTGCATACTCTGACTCATGACTTACCAAGGCAGTGTTTCCTGGTACAAAATCATCAGTGAGCTTTCCAGATGATGACAATTTTCGTTTCTGTTCTATCTCTCTCTCAAATGTGAGCAATTCCCATGGAGTGGGCGAGAGATAGTTTGTCCAAATTTGCACTGGAGCGTAGGACAATAGTATATGTGTCCCATCTCTCCAGGCAGTGATCTGAGAAATCTGTTATTCATCTGGCTATTGTGTACTCATGTTTGACCATTTTAATTCAGAGATCAAACAAGAGAACCGCTCAAATGTTGAGTCAGTGTCTCACCCTTCCTATGAGAGAAGGTCTCGTATTGTTGGGCAAGGATTTCTCTATTATTTTCCAAGACCTCATCTGTTCCTCCAAATTGTTCTTTCAAGGCATTCCAGAGGTCATGGGCAGTTTCATAATGCATTAGCCCATAATAGATTTCATTGGGCAGTGCCATGGCCAGAATTCCATGGGCTTTTGCATCAATCTCAAACAATTTCTTATCCTCATCTGAGTATTGCTCCTCCTCTTCGGAACCATTTGATTGGTTTCCAGGTTATTCACCATAGGCTTGTGTGGACCATGTACACTGATGTCCAACAACCTGAGCTGTTAACAGACAGGTGATGGAGCATTCGTCGTTGCCATATGTTATACTCACTCCTAACCAGCATTGGAGGCTTGGTGAGGAACTAGTATTGTGAGGATCATTGGAAGGAGTAGTCATTAAGGTCCAAATACAAATTAATTCAAGCTTTTAAAATATTTTACACAGACCACAACAGACACAATGAAAACTAAGAAAAATCTCAGGATGAATGACCAAAAACACAGAAAATCAATCTCTATAACCGTTTCTTGCAAAAATGCTAATTCAATCAAACTTGGATCTTGGATAGCAGTTTCAATGATCAATTATTAGATCGATCAATGATGAACCTGCTCTGATACCATTTGACAGGATCAGTGATCTCAAGTTTGATGGATTAGAGTGTAACACAGCGGAATAAGAACAAGAATTAGACAAATTATAGCAAGAATTTGATATTCGTATGCATTAAGAACAAATACGGTTGTAACGAGAGAATATATTTCTGTGAAAAGGAATGTTTCAATAATATCAAATGTTTCTGCTCAATCATGCACCGATTACAATTAGGTTGACACTCCTTATATAGAGTGCAATCACTGCTGATATCATGGGATAGTGACATCTGGCAGATTTATTACAAAAATAACTAAAACTTAACAAACTACTGAAATATGCACAACTACTGAGAACATATCAGAGTGCTAAGTATAAAACATAAAACTACTGATACGAAACTACTGAAACTACAATGACTGAAGAACAAGCTCTTCAGTCGTTTTACAAAACTACTGAAAAGAAAAACATAAAACTACTAAAAGAAAACCGTCACAACTACTGAAGAAGACCTCTTCAGCTGTTGTGACAATGTCTGATACTTGGTCTTCAGTACTTGTCTTCAGCACTTGTCTTCAGACTGTCTTCAGTACTTGTCTTCAGACTTTGTCTTCAGCACTTGTCTTCAGACTTTGTCTTCAGCACTTGTGTCTTCAGACTTTATCTTTAGCACTTGTGTCTTCAGACTTTGTCTTCAGCACTTGTGTCTTTAGACTTTGTCTTCAGCACTTGTGTCTTCAGACTTTGTCTTCAGCATTTGTGTCTTCAGACTTGTCTTCAGCACTTGTGTCTTCAGACTTTGTCTTCAGCACTTGTCTTCAGACTTTGTCTTCAGCACTTGTCTTTAGTTGTTGTGGACTTCAGCAGTTGTTGTGACGTCTGTGGGACTTAAGGTTTTTCTGATCCAGCTCATTGGTTCTTTTGGTCCAACACACTTCCTGAGAGATGGGCCACATATACAATTGTCCTATGCTCTAATGCAAATCTGGATAGCCTATCTCTCACCCAACTTCATGGGAAACTACTTACATTTGAAAGAAAGATAGAGCAGAAAAGGAAACTGGCATCATCAGGAAAGCTCACTGAAGACTTTGTACCAGGGAACACTGCATTGGTTGTCATGAGTCAGAATATGCTGCATCAGAAAGTAATTATGATGTGCATATAGATTTCTCTTCAAACAGTTCTGATCATGCATTTGTGAGTGTTGATATTCAGTCAGGCTGTAATAGTGACAATTTGTGCTTCATTATGGATGATTTGAAAGGTATAGTTGATGATGACTTAGAAGAGATGGATATTCTGAGCCAAATGGCCTTGATTAATATCAGATCTCAAAAGTTCTACAAGAGAACTGGTAGGAAATTCCCTGGACTCTCTGGCAAAACCAAAGTTGGTTTTGACAAGAGTAAGTTGAGGTATCACAAATGCCATAGGCTTGGGCACTTTGCAAGAGAGTGTAGATCATCTGGATCTAACTCCTCTGCACCCTTTGTGACTTTTCCAAGTAATATTCAACAAAACAAAGTGCAACATCCTGCTAGTTCTGGTCATCAATCACAACCTCTATCTCCTGCATATTTTGTCCCTCAGGGTCCAATGCCATATCCATATCCATGCTATTACATGCCACAAACCAGTCAAGTTCAAGTACTCATTGCTCAACAACCACCTGCTCTTCCTAAGCCTCAACCTTCCCAATCTCATCAACAATCTCAACCTCAACAACACAGCTTTTTCACCCCAAGAGTTGTTGACTGGAGCAGTTTACCAGATGATATGTCTGGTCATGAACAACTGTTTTCTGGTGCTGGTCAACATGGTGGTGACAATCCTTTTGGAAACCTTGCTCTTATGGCCTTGGAGTCTGCTGATACCTCATCCTCTAATGCCTCCACACCACAGGTATCACAGGTATCCTTTGAGGCCAAAGCCAAGCTATGTTCTGAAACATGCATAGACGCATTTGCATCTATTAAAGAAGCAAATGTAGCTTTAGTTAACAAGAACATTGAGCTAGAACAAATAATATCCAAAAGAAAAGCTGAATTTGAGTCTGTGCATAATGATAAGAATGATGAGATTTACAAACTTAAATGCCAAATCATTGATGATAAGGATAGGGAAGAGGTACTTCTAGAGAAGTACAGAGACCTCAAAGAAACACTTACAGCTACCCAGGTAGAGTGTGATCGATGGGTACATTCCTGCAAGGGTTTTGAAATGCTTCTAAGTAAGCAGTTTGCTTCCAATGTGAAGTTTGGCATTGGTTATAATCACACTGCTCCTCCTACAGATTTTACTCCCAGAGCAGAGGTAGAATCTGATGGAGAAAGCAATAACCAATCCTTTTCATCATGTGATCTACTATCTGATACAACACTATCAGAGGTTGGAGTCAGCATTAGTTCCTCCCAAAACCTATCAGCTGATGTTGATGGTTCAAATGCTGACACTCACATGATCAAAAGGTTGATCATTCCAGGTGGTATTTCACAAAGTACTGAAAGTACTAAAGAGCAAGTCATAACACCTGGAGAACAAACCCAAACTACTGCATGTATGAAAGGATAGAAAACTGCCAGTAGAAAGGGTGGGAAAACTACTGAAGAAGATATCAAGAAAGCATGTACTGCAAGGAAGAAAACTGCTAGTACTGGTCGCAAACTGTTGAAGAATAAGTCTTCAGTAGTTTCATCTTCTTCAGCAGATGATCAACTTAAGATGAAGAAAAAGCCATGTGAAATATGTAGCTTATTCAATCATCTTACTGATGATTGCTGGTATAAAAAGGGCTCCAAACTCAAACACAATGAGAACATTAAAAAGAAAATGGATAAATGAAAACTGAGTTTGAAACCAAGTTTGTACCAGCAACATCAAAACCTGTAACCCCAAAATCCAAAAAGAAATCCAAAAAGGAAGGGGTTAATCAGGCAACAGCTGAGGTTGCTCAAAGGGAGATGGTACAACACAGGAATCCATCAATCTCAAGCACTAATGTGTCTGATGAGCTGAAGGCTTTATCACAGAATCAGACACAACTTGTTATGACGGTTCAACATCTATTGGGGAAAGTCAACCAATTAGATGCTTTTATGCTGAAACCACAGAGAAGAAAATCCATGCCAAAGGATTCTTCTTCTTCACCATCTCCATCCCCTCAAGCACTAATGTGTTGCCTACCTTACCAAATCACCCTTCTGGACGAAGTTTGATACTGCCATTGATCTAATGGTCCATTCTCCATACAAAACGGCCTTCCTTATCAATCCTACCCTTTATGCCGAATCGCTAAATCAGTTCCAGACGAATGTCACCCTTACCACTAGGGAGAATGACACCGAGTCTCTCCAGTCATTCGTCAACTACCGTAAGACGGTCATCACTCCAGAAATCCTTCGCCAAACCCTACAACTGGATGATGCCACCTTCCCCGCTGGATATTCAAAGGGCACCACTGATCTATCCTTTGCCCACCATGGATACCAGGGTAACCTCAGCGCTTCTACCGTCCTAAAGAAGCATTTCCATGACGCGGAACGCCTTATTTTTCATATGGTGAATGTCTGCCTAGCCCCTAAGACTTCTTCTTGGGATCAAATGTCAACCAGGTGGCAGCAGGTATTCTTCTCTATCCTTGAGCAACAAAACTTAAATTTTTCTGCAATAATATTTCTTGAACTTAAGGATATCGTCTCAAAACCTATTGCTAACCGATGGATATTATATCCACGGTTCATAATGGCCATTATAGAGAACCAGCTGAAAGCTGAGGGACTTGTTGGCCTTGGAGTCCCTGCCATGGCTGTATTGCCTGAGGTATACTCCAGGCACAACTCAGACCAGTCACTCAAACAGGCTGCCAAGCTGCGAAAACCCACACAGCTGGAACCCACAGCCACCTCCTCCAAATCCAAAGTCCCCACCAAACCCAAACACAAGAATCCCAAAACGGCTACTCAGGGAAATGAGTCCCCTGAGGATGTTCCTGCAACACAAACGCAGGATATATCTACTGGCCATAATCCCCCAGTAGCCACAAGTACTCACCCAACCTTAACCGCTCAGGCTTCCTCTCAACAGGAGCCTGCAGCAACCACATTCGGGGCACCTATACATCTGGAACCTTCCTTATTTGAGGAGGTTGCCATTGAAATGCACCACTCTCCCCGGGTGCATACTGCTTCTACACTATCTCCCACTGCAACCGCCCCTCAAAGTCCTACCATAATAGTTGCAAAAGTGCTGAGTCAGTTGCATTCCTCACCCCCTCCCCAGAAACCAATTAATACTAGGAATACCTCAACCATTGCGGGGGAGGATCAAAATGCTTCTAATAACCCACAGCACTGGGTTACATTGTTCCATCTCCAAGTGTAGAAACAGAGATTAGAACATCTGGTGAGGCTGCCACTTCTCCTGCTTCAGCATATGATCAGGATGCAGTTGGTAACATCCATAAGACCTCACCAGAGGCAACTGCCAATGAAGGACATAGTCCTGAGGTAGGAAGTCCCCATTACCAAGAACAAGGGGCACATGCTGATACTGATCTACACTCAGAGCATGTACATCCTGATTCTATCAGGAGGTCAGGTGATTCAGCAAACACTGATGATGACCTGGGCTTCTTCTATGATGTTTTAGCCCAAAATACCATCCTAGAGAATGAGGTAAGCAGACTCAATGAGCTGATTGCTAAAATGTCTCAGGATCTAAGTCCATCTGCCCCAATACACCAACAAATGCCACCTTCCTCTGAAGGTCTCTTATACACAGAGTCACTCCAAAACACTCAGCCACCTGCCTCTACTTCTGGCACTATCTTTCAGGGACAGAACCCCCCTGAGAAAATAGCTGCTATCTTTCAAAATTCCTTACCTCTCATCACACCAATTATCACTGATATAGTGATTAAAACCCTTGATGAGAGGCTTCCCTCGGTTATCCAACCCTTGGTAGAGGATGTTGTGTGTAAAAGGCTTTCTGACAATCAAACCCTTGCAACCAAAAAGGGGGAGATTCAGTCAGTGAAAACAAAACGAAAGAGGATTGAAGATGGCAAAGAGAAAGGAAAAGATATAGAGGTGGAAAATGAGAAGGAGTTGGGTGTAGAGACTGAGAAGGAGAAGGAGAAGGAAGCTGAAATGGAGAAAGTGACTGAAAGTACTAAAGACTTTCATGTCACATACAAGAAAAGGAAGAGTAGAAAGAAGGAGAAGGAGTTGGAGAAAATGGTGAAGGAGGCTGATGCCCAACACAGCCGATCAATGGATAACATCATTGATCAGCTGTTTAGGCAAGGTCATGACACTGAAAAACTTGACTCAGAAGTTAGAAGATTGGAGATTAAAGAAATCCAAGCAAGATGGGCAAGTTACAGTGTGTTGGAAGGGGAAAGGCTGGAAATCATGATCAGGTTCATAGCTAAGTATCTTGGAAGATCATTGATTGAAATCAAGTCATGGTCCAGGGACAGCATCTTGGCAATAACCACCAAGATCTGTTCGTCTGAACTATATACCAAAGGGCTGGTCATTGAAGCCTTGAATGAAGCTGGTGCTGGGAGCAAGACTGAACTGGTCAAACAATCTAAAGCCTCACTTACATCGAAAATGCTAGAACAACCTGTCAAAATTCCCACACCAAAACCACCACAACCACAACCCACTAAACCAATTCCCTTACCCATAAAACCAATAGCCGATGATGTACCCTAGAAGAGGAAGAGAAGGGTACTGAGGCTAGAAGAGGAAGAAGAAGATAATGATGAAGATGAAGACAGGCTACCAATCTCAGCTGTTATATAGTTGCCTAAGGCCATAAGTCACCTTTCAACAATTACTCCTGAATCTCAAAGGCAAATTGTGAAAGTGAAGTTAGAAGAAGAAGAGCTTCACAAACAACATGATGAGGAACTGTTGAGAAGAGTCGACAAAGCATACGCTGCCACATCTTCAATCATCAATATAAAGAAACATGCTCAGAGATTATACACTCTCAGACATACCTTTCAATATCAAAAAGAGAGAATGAGGATTTGGCCTGATCCCAGGGTGTCTCATAGGATTCAAAAGAAAAATATTCCATAGAGATACATTGGCCAAGTAAAGAAGATTGTAGATGAAGTGATGTCACTGGCCTTTGTAGTATCACCTTGGGAGATCCTAGATGACTTCAAGAAAGACTATAAAGCTAAACTGATCCCACAAAAGATGCTGGAGAATAAAGTGGTGAAAAAGGGGTTAGTGTATAGGAGGCTTGAGGAAGTTAGAAAGAATGAGCTCCAATTGTTCTTAGAGGGTATTCACCCAGATGAATTTGCATATAGAGTCATAACAACTGTGGAACTAAAAAATGGGAAGCAGGTCAAATACCTCTCTGAGTATTATGGGCCAGAGTCACTCTTTGAATGAGAAGCAGAAGAGCTTACCATGGAGGAAGAAGTAATCTTCCTTGAGGCCTATACAAGGGAGTCTTACAGACTCATAGTTGGGAAGTAGATCTCATGGATGGGATAACAGCTCTGTGTCTAGTTCCCCAAGACAGAGTTCCCATCCACCCTTTGTCAAACAGATCATGGAGACTTCTTCCCAGGCCTGTGCTTACAAGTGTCACTTCTGAGCTGATCTAGAAGACAAAAAGACCAATCTTTCTGCCATAATAAGTCGGACATCTTCAATAAGCTTAAAGGTTTTGGCTGCATTGGTTCAGGGGGAGTTTGTTGGACCAAAAGAACCAATGAGCCACATCAGAAAAACGTTTAAGTCCCATAAGACATCACAACAACTGCTGAAGACTTGATCAGCTGTTTGACAAAGTCTGAAGATCAACAGCTGAAGACTAAAGTACTGAAGACTTCAACAGCTAAAGACCAAAGTCTGAAGATCAACAGCTGAAAACTAAAGTACTGAAGACTTCAACAGCTGAAGACCAAAGTCTGAAGATCAACAGCTGAAGACTAAAGTACTGAGACTTCAACAGCTGAAGACCAAAGTCTGAAGATCAACAGCTGAAGACTAAAGTACTGAAGACTTCAACAGCTGAAGACCAAAGTCTGAAGATCAACAGCGGAAGACTAAAGTACTGAAGACTTCAACAGCTGAAGACCAAAGTTTGAAGATCAACAGCTGAAGACTAAAGTACTGAAGACTTCAACAGCTAAAGACCAAAGTCTGAAGATCAATAGCTGAAGACTAAAGTACTAAAGATCAACAGTTGAAGTACAAAGACTGAAGACAACATCTAAAGACATCAGCTGATGACAACAACTGAAGTTCAAGAAGTCCAAGTACTAAGCCTCCAGAGTTTGTCACAACAGCTGAAGAAGCATTCTTCAGTTGTTGTGATGGTTTCCTTTTAGTTGTTTTCTTTTCTATTTCAGTACTTGTAAAACGACTGAAGAGCATATTCTTCAATCGTTGTTGTTTCAGTAGTTTCTTTTCAGTAGTTGTAGTGATAGTTAACACTTGGTATTTTTGTAAGAAGATGTCAGCTGTTTGACATCTTCAGTAGTTGTGTTAACTTTCAGTAGTTAAATAACAGTTAGATGTCACCATCAAGTGACATCAGCTGACGTCAGCTTCCCTTCTAAAAGGAAAGATGACCTAATTGTAACTGTGCGTGGAAGCCAGCCGAAGCATGTATTGAATGAATATATTCCTTTTGGCAGAAATTCTCTCTCGATAACGAACACTGTTTCATTGATAAATTTCGTGTGCCCTTGTTTAAATTTGTTAATTCATGGGCTCATTCCGCTGCAAATCCAATCTAATTGATCAAACTAGATGCTGAGATCCTAACACAAAGTGTGAAGACAAAGTCTGAAGACAACAGCTAAAGACAAAGTCTGAAGACAACTGCTGAAGACAAAGTCTGAAGACCAAGTTCTCAGAAGTTGTCACAATAGCTAAAGTAGTTCTCTTCAGTAGTTGTGATGGTTTACTTTTCAGTAGTTTGTAATCAGTAGTTTTATATTATGTAAAACATCTGAAGGTCTTACACTTCAGATGTTATAACTTCAGTAGTTGTAATGGTAGCTTGTACTTAGCTTTTTCTGAAGGTGTCCTCAGTTGTTGTGACATCTTCAATAGTTTAGTTTACTTTCAGTTGTTTGTATAAATCAGTTAGCTGTCACTATCAAGTGATGTCAGCTGATGTCACATTCCTTTATAAAAGGAATGTCGACCTAATTTCCTTGTAACCAAAGCATGTGCATGAATGAAAACATTCTCTTTGTAGAAAACTTTCTCTTTATAACCATCACTGTTTGATTGAATATTCATATTATTCTTGCTTAAATTTCGTCTACTTCTTGTGCTATTCTACTACAAATCTTAATCTAATTGATCAAACTAGATCTTGATCCTTACAAGTCACCTATAAAGTAAAGGAGTTAAACAAGAAAATGCCGCACAGTCTTCCTGAAAGCTGGAAACAAAATGTGACCATGCTGAAAAACACTCTTGATCTTGGGAGTACTATTTTGGATATCATGATTGCCAAGATAGAAGCATTGGAGCTTGATGAAAGAAGCAGAAATCTAGGAGGACCAAGAGTGATTGAAGCATACAAATTTCCATCTAATTCTCATACTGTGGAAAATGTCTTCATTACTGAAGAAGATGATTTTCTATCCTCAAAGGATCAAGTCAAGACCACTGGATTCATTGCAGCTCCATCTATCAACAGACTATCAACATCATCCCAATCACCAGGATTCTTAGCAACTCTTCTAAACACCCATGATGATACAAGATCAGAAGAACAAAAGGCTACTTACAATGCCTTTGTTGTAAGTTTTGAAGCTTATTTGGGAGGAAGACTCACATCTACACATCTGATCCAGGAAGACTTGAAGGGAATGGATCCAGATAATTAGAAGAAATGGATTTACAATGGCAAATCGCCATGATTGCTGTGAGAGCAAAGAAGTTTTTGAGAAAAGGTAGAAAGCTAAGACTTAATGAAAACACAAAACTTGGATATGACAAATCCAAGGTGAAGTGCTTCAACTGTGGCATGACTGGCCACTTCTCTAGAGAATCCAATGCTCCAAAAGAAACAACAACTACCAGAGTAATTCACAGAGCCAGTCATCTTCACAACCAAATTCAAGCTATCATTCCAACAATCATCAACTTCAGTATCATCATCAACAACAATAGTCATACCAGACTCAACCTCAACTGACTAACTAAGCTTATGGAAGCAGTCAATCATCTGGAAATGCTCTTGTGATCAAACAAGATGGAGTATGTGACTAGAGACTATATGCTGAGGAAGTAAAGCCTCAATTTCAAAATCATGCACTCATGGCTCACATCAATGATGGTCCATCTCCCATGACATCTAAGGTAAAATGTAACCTATGTAGTGATAAATGCATTATTGAACTGCAAGGTTATAGAGAACATAATCATAATCTGGAAGATAAAATAAAAAAGGAAAAGGAGAAGTTAGAAATGATGAAAAGAGGAAAAGAAGCAAACTTGGATTTCATGGACGCAGAATATGCAAGAAAGATTCTGATTGCTTCTAATCTGGAAACAGGTGCAAACACTTCGTCATAATTATTTCCTTTTTCTTGAGTGTATCCCTATGCCACTAATCTTGCTTTATTTCCAATGATGATCCCTCTATCACCAGTCCTGTTCCTGTACAGCAATCTGGTACCTATAGGGTATTGTCCTTCGAGAAGATCTACCAGTTGCCATACTTCTTGCTTCTTGAATTGGCGCAATTCTTCCTGCATTGCTTCAATACATCTATTGTCTTGAAGAGCCTTTTGATGTTCTTGGGTACTGTTTGACATAGAAAGCATGAGAACAAACAGATGTTTGCAATACTAGACTTTCTTCTTGTTACCCTTTCATTAAGTTCACCAATAATGGTTTCAACTGGATGATTCTTGTGTATTCTAGTGGTTGGAATGGAGTCACCAGCAATGGTTACATCAAGATTGGAGACATTTAGCTCATTATGGTCAAAGGCACCTTCATCATGTACTGTTGGGGAGTTATGATAATAGTCTGATTGAGTTTCTGTGACTGCTTCAGCATCTGCAGTACATTGATTTCTTCCATCATTTGACGTTCTTTCTGTTTCAACCTGAGGTGTAGCTTGATCTTGAGCTCTTCCTCCAGTTAATGGATCTTCTGATGGTGAGGGTATCAATCTTGGACCCGTTACAGTTGATAAACTTTGATTTTGTGATGATTGCCTCATGGGATCAGCTTGTAGTGGAACATCTTCATTCAGATGTGGAGTGGATGATGGAGGTATCATTGGAAAGTCATCATTTTGTTCTACTCCCGAATAAGGTTCAGCTGAATGTTTGTTTCCTGCATCAGACAAATGAAATTTATCAAATGATTTTGTAAAAGAGTCAATATCAAACGACCAGTCGGGACCATTTGTAGATTTGGGAAATGAATGTTCCTTGAAATAAACATTAGTTGATTCATCAATAATGTTTAATCTGGGATTAAACACTCTGTAAGCCTTTGAAACTGAAGAAATAACCTACAAAGAATCCTTCATCAGACTTGGATGAAAATTTTCCCAAATAGTCTTGAGTGTTTAATATTGGGACAGGACTACCAAATGACTTGAAAAATCCAATAAATGGTTTTTTGTGAAAAAGTAGTTCATATGGAGTCATGTTACTTTCTTTTACAATCAGAGTTTGATTTTGCAGAAAACACTATGTGTTAACTGCCTCTGCCCAAAAGGTAATAGGCATGTTAGGATCTGGTATTTGAACGAAACACCAACTGATTAACATGTTAAACCAAATCAAATAGTGCGGAATCCTATTTGATTGGCGATCCAATCAGTGAGGACGCACGTAGTAACAATAATGTATTGAAACCAGTGTCAAGAATCGATTAGGAATCCATCTATAGCGTTCTATGAACTTGGAGTACGAAATTAGAGGCTTATGGATGGCTAGGGTACGTCTGGAGTTGAAGTGGATTGAATGCTTCTCAATTGTTATGTTTTTCCACGAATTAAGTGGTATTTACAGGTTAGGGTTGCTCATTCAGGCGACTGAACCATTAGCATGGTTCATTCGTGCGATTGAGCCATACGGTTGATCCATTCGCACGACTGAGTGTTCAGTTGTGCGACTGAGTCAGTTGCATGAAGTTGTTCAGGCGTATGGACTATTAGGCGCATGGACACTTAGTCGCATGGCCATTCGGACGCATGACCACTGTTAGGGCGCATGGTCTAGTCGGATGTATGAGAACTTCACTTCACCAAGTTTGAATGTATTCATTATTATAACATTATGCATATCAATTCAAACAATCACAAACCTATATAATCAAGTCAATGTGCTTTAAACAACTCATTAATGAAATATTAAACATTATAAACACAACCAATCATTTGTATTTCTTAAGTACCTAACTATTACATAAGTGTAAGACAACATAGACATATTACATTAAGATTAGAATCAAGGTAAACATGTATCAACAAGGCAGTTTAGCATCGGCTAGCATTGTCCTTGCCGCTTCAATCAGTGTTCTATTCCTCTTTCAGCTACCCTATTTTGTTAAGGAGTTCTAGCTTCACTGAATTGATGAGCAATGCCTTTGGTTGCATAAAAAGAATTTAGATTTTCATTTTTAAACTCTGTGCCGTTATTACTTCTATTATTTTGACCATATGATCAAGGTGATTTTCTATTTTTGTGATAAGGTCATTTATTATTTGGAATGCCTCATTTTTATGAAGTAAGAAGAAAACCCATATGAATCTTGAAAAATCATCAATGATCACCAAACAATACTATTTCTTTCCAATGCTCATGACATGAGTTGGTCCAAACAGATCCATATGAAGTAACTTCAATGGAGTATTGTTGGTGTTCATCTGCTTGGTTTGTGAGAGGATTTATGTTTTTTTCCTTCGAGACACACAGAACAGTGGTCTAAAAATGAAATTCTTTTTGTGGAAGACCAATGACATGGTTTCCTTTCACCAATCTGTTCATGTTTTTAAAGTTTGTGTGCCCCAAACTTCTATCCCAAAGCTAAGACTCATCAAATGTTGCTTTTGATAATACCCCAACTGTATGCGTGATGGAAAACGGGTGATGGGCCATCTATATCCCTCGAAAGGTTCAACTGTATCCCTCGAAAGGGTCAACTATATCCCCCGAAAGGGTCAACAATATCCCCCGAAAGGGTCAACTATATCCCTTGAAAGGGTTCTGTGTACTGTGTACAAGACCAACCCAATCACCCAGAGCATGCTACAAAGGTCCTGCCAATCTCAATTGATTGACCCTGTGTGCATAATAGGGTAGCTAACCCGCAGCACAGTTGAGCTAACGACAACATGGTCGTGTACCTCCTGTAAGCTTGAAAGACTTGTTAACATTTTCATTAATGTTCCTCTTCTTTTCTTTATTGCTCTTTCACTTTATTATTATGATATACTTTACGTTACGATAATAACATACCACGTAAAGTCACATACTATACGTGACAGGATCAGTGATCACAAGTTTGATGTATCAGAATACAAAGCAGCGGAATACAAACTAGAATTAGACAAACTATAGCAAGCAATGATACTGGTAAGCATTAAGATCGCATACGGTTATAGGGAGAGAATATGTATTTCTGATTTCTAGGAATGTTTATAGATGTAGAATATTTCTAATCAAATCAATCATTCATTCCATTCATTCACTCATTCATCATTGATTACAATAGGTTGTCACTCCTTATATAGAGTGCAAGAGTCACTGCTGTTATCACGGAAAGTGACAACTGGCAGATCCAATACAAAAATAACTATTCTTAACAAACTACTGAAATGTTCACACTACTGAGAACATATGAGCATGTTAAGTACAAAATATAAAACTACTGAAACTACAACGACTGAAGAACAAGCACTTCAGTCGTTTTACAAAACTACTGAAACATAGAAAATAAAACTACTGATATCACAACTACTGAAGAAGTACTCTTCAGCAGTTGTGACAAACTACTGAGGCTTCAGTACTTGATCTTCAGACTTTGACCTTCAGGTGTTTCATCAGCTGATGACTTTAGTAGATATCATCAGCTGATGTCTTCAGTCTTTGTCTTCAGACTTTGTACATCAGTTGTTGATCTTCAGTACTTGTGAACTCTTCAGCTGTTGTACTTCAGTACTTTGGTCTTTCAGCTTCAGCACTTGTGTTCTTCAGCTGTTGTACTTCAGCACTTTGGTTCTTCAGCTGTAAGGTCTTCAGCACTTGATCTTCAGCTGTTGTAGTCTTCAGCACTTGTCAAACTACTGATGAAGCTTTTAGCAGTTGTTGTGATACCGTGTGGGACTTAGAGGTTTTCTGATCTTGGCTCATTGGTTCTTTTGGTCCAACAAACTCCCCTGAACCAATGCAGCCAAAACCTCTAACTTATTTATTCTCCCACTTATTGATGGCAAAATGTTGGTCTTTTTCCTTCTTGATTAGTAGAGAAGATGACCCATGTAAGCTCCGGCCTGGGAAGAAATCTCAAATATTGTTTGGCAGAGTATGAATGGGAACTCTGTTTTGGGGAACTGGACACAGAGTTGTTATCCCATTCATGAGATTTACTTCCCATAATGAGTCTGTATGACTCACGAACATAGGCCTCAAGGAGAACAACTTGTTCCTCCTGAGAGAGTTCTTCTGCTCCTCCTTCGAAGAAGAACTCTGGACCATAGTACTCTGATAAGTACTTCATGGTCCTGCCATTTTTCAGCTCCACCGTAGTTACCTCCCTATATACAAATTCATCAGGATGGTTGCCTTCAAGGAGTAACTGGAGCTCATTCTTTTGGATGTCTTCAAGCTTTTTATATAAAAACCCCTTCTTAATCATCTTGTTTTCTAGTAAGGCTTGAGGTGTCTTCTTTGCTTGGTGAGCTTTCTTGAATTCATCAATGATTTCCAAGGTGAGGCTACAACGGCCAACATGATGGTAGACTCTATTGTTTTTCGTACTTGGCCATTGTATCTGTGTGGGATAGTTCTTTTATGGATTCTAGAACTCACCCTGGGGTCTGGCCATACTCTCACTCTCTCCTTCTGATACTGAAAGGTGTGCCTGAGAGTGTACAGCCTTTGAGCATGCCCTTTCATGGCTTGAATAGATGATGACTGAGGAAATTCCTTGTCAACCATCTTCAACAGTTGCTCATCATGCTGTTTCTGCTGTTCTTCTTCTTCTATCTTGACTCTGACCATTTCCCTTTGAGAGTCAGGTGTGATCATGGTTGACTTCGGGGTTTTGGTAGCTTCAGAACAGCAGAGAGTGGCAGACTATCATCTTCATCCTCTTCTTCTTCTTCTTCTTCCATCCTCAGCACCCTTCTCCTCCTTCTGGGTACATCACTGGATGATGGTTGGGTTGGTGAAGGAATTGGTTTTGAAGAATGAGGATGTTTGGATTTTGGCTTAGAGGTTGGTTGGGAGATTTGAGGGATAAGATCTGTTTGAGTGGGTGGAAGGGAAGGTTGATCTAGCATCCTTGTAGTTAGTTTCGCCTTTGTGAGTTTAGCCATCTCTAACCTTTTACCAGCCCTAGCCTCATCAAGGGCTTCCACAATAATCCCTTTGTTGAATTGCTCAGACAGACAGATTCTGGTGGCTATAGCCAGAATGCTGTCCCTGGTCCATGCGCGGATCTCCATTAATGATCTTCCCAAGTATTTTGCAATAAAGCGGATCATTATTTCCAACCTCTCTTTCTCAAGAGCATCATACCCTGCCCATCGGGTTTGTATCTCTTGTACTTCTAACCTTCTGATCTCACTATCCAGTGTGGCTGTGTCAAACCCCTGCCTGAAGAGTTGTTCAATTATTTTATCCATGGAGCGGCTGTGTGTGGTGTCAGCTTCTTTGACCAGCTCCTCCAAGGATTTGTCTTCAGCAGTGTGATCATCAGCACTTCTCTTTCGCTTGTAAGTGAGCAGAGGTTGCTTTTCTTTTTCCTCCTCTTGGGCTTGCATCACATCCTTTTCCTCGGATCTTTTCCTCTTCCTTTCTTTCACTGCAGTACTCTCCCCCTTTTTGGTTGCATTGGAGGAAGGGGTTTGTACCGCAAGAAAGAGTCTTTTGGACAGCAGCATCAACCAAGGGCTGTAATGTGGAGGAAAGCCTCTCATCAATGGCTTTGATCACTATATCAGTGATTATGGGTGTGATGAGAGGAAGGGAATTTTGGTGTGCAGCACCTATTTGCTCAGGAGGGTTCTGGTCCTGAGAAGTAGGGCCTGAAGCAGAGGCAGGTGGTTGATTTTGGGGTGGCTCGGTGTTTGGGAAACCTTCAAGGAAGGTGCCATCTGTGGGGGTATTATGGTGGCAGATGGACTTGCATCCTGAGACATCTTGGCCAGCAGCTCTTTGAGTCTGCTAACCTCATCCTCTAGAATGGTGTTTTGAGCAACTACATCATAAAAGAAGCTCAGGTCATCATCAGTTGATACTGAATCACCTGACCTCCTGCTTAGAGCAGGATTTACATGCACGGGTGTAGACCAGTTGGTGCATGTGCCCCTTGTGCTTGGTACTGGGGACTTCCAGCCTCAGGACAATGTCCATCATCAGCTGTTGTCTCTAAGGAGGTCTTAGCAATGTTACCAGCCTCACTCTGGTCATGTGCTGAGTCAGAGGAGTGGCAGCCTCACTAGATATTCTAAGCTCCTTGTCTACACCAGGAGATAGAATTGGGAAAACCCTGTGCTGTGGGTTCTCAGGTGCAATGTGTTCCTCCCCCTCAATAGTAGAGGTATCCCAGTAGTAAGTGGTTTCTGGGGAGGGGGTGAGGAGTGCAATTGAGTCAGCACTTGTGCAACTATTAAAGTTGGGCTGTGAGGGGCGGTTGTTTGGGGTAAGGGGTTAGAAGCAGTGTGCACCTGGGGTGGATGGTGCTCTTCAATGGCAATCTCCTCAAGTGAGTAAGATCCCAGATTAGTAGGTGCCCTTGGGTTGCTGCAGGCTCCTGTGGAGAGGAAGCCTGAGCGGCTGTGGCTGGAGGAGTCATTGTATCCACTAGGGGTTTAGACTAGTGGATATATCCTGCGTTTGTGTTGCAAGGGCATCCTCAGGGGACTCAATTCCCTGAGTAGCCATTTGGGTTCCTTTTTGGTGGGTTGGGTGGGGACATTGGATTTGGAGGTGGTGACTGTGGGTTCCAGCTGCGTGGGTTTTCGCAGCTTGGCAGCCAGTTTGAGTGTCCGGTCAGAGTTGTGCCGGGAGTATACTTCTGGCAGAACAGCCGTAGCAGGGACTCCCAAGCCAACAAGTCCTCAGCATTATGCTGGTCTGTAATAATGGCCATTATGAACCGGGATAAAGTATCCAACGATTGGCAGTTAGTTTTTGAGCCATATCTTTGAGCTTTGAAAATATTAATTCTGAAAAGTTTAGTGGTTGTTGCTCAAGGATAGAATACATTACCTGCTGCCATTTGGTGGACATTTGATCCCAAGACGACGTCTTAGGGGCCAAACATACATTGACCATGTGAAAAATCAGGCGCTCAGCGTCATTAAAGTGTTTCTTTCATGATGGTGGTGGCACTGAGATCGCCTTGATATCCATGCTGAGCAAAAGATAGATCTATGGTGCCCTTCGGATATCCAGCAGGAGAAGTAGCATCACTCAGTTGAAGAATTTCACGGATTGTTGCAGGAGTAATGACTACTTCTTTGTTGTTGACGACTGACGCGGAGGGGATGTGTGTGCTCTCCTCAGTTGTAACAGTAAGTTCATCCAAAATTGGTTCAAGGATTCGGCATGTAAGACGGGGTTCAGAAGGATGCCTTGTTGTATTGGGACTGAACCATAAGATCGATAGCAGTATCGAACTGAGTCCAGATCGGCGATTTTGTGAGGTAGGCACACAGTTGTGTCGCGGTTTAATTTGTATAGACGCCATGGAGAAGAGGAGTTTGGAGAGGAACGTTAGGTTTGAAGAAGATGAAGCAATGAGAGCTAAGGTTAGGGATATATAGGGTACGGGTAGGGAAACGACTGAAGGATGTGTTGTTAGTCATCAGTAGTTTTAAACGACCGTTGACATGGTATTATCCTTTCAGACGTGAAACAGCTGAAGTCGTGGTGTTAGGCATCAGTAGTTTAGAAAACTACTGAAGACCGTGGTTTTGACTTCAGAGGATTGAAACAACTGAGGACTTGGTGTTTGTCATCAGTAGTTATGAAACTACTGAAGACAGTGGTGTTGTCATCAGCTGTTGTAAACAACTGAAGACTTGGTATTAGTCATAAGTAGTTATAAAACTACTAAAGACTTGGTTTTGCTTCAGTTGTTTAGAATGAAACAGCAGTTGTACAAACGACTGAAGAGAAAGTTCTCTTCAGCTATTTTCGTCAATTCTTAGCTTTTCAGCTGTTTCAAACTGTCCTCAACACATTCATCAGTCTTTTTGGCTGATTTCAGTTGTTTCATAGAACATCAGTACTTATCTGTTTTTACTGATTGCAGTAGTTGTAACTGCATCAGTAGTTGTAACTACATCAGTAGTTTAGAACATATGAAGTACTTCAATACTTGTGAGACATTTAGCCTTCAGTAGTTGTAAAAACTACTGAGGTTAAAAGAGCTCATCAGTACTTATTGTGGATAGATAGGATATGATCATGATCAGAATATTCTAAGATCATCAGTAGTTGTCACCTATTCTAGCTGCAGCATACCAAGCCTTAACACCAGGTTTTGGAAAGTTGAACTATCCAAGGCTTAGTGAAAATGTCTGCAAGCTCATCAGCACTAGGCACAAACTTAGGATCAATCAGACCTTTTTCAAAACAATCCCTTATAAAATGATGTCTGATCTCTATATGTGGTCCTAGAGTGCTGGACTGGATTTTTGACAATGCAAAGAGCTGAAGCACTATCCATTAACAATGGAGTCTTAGTCTCTGTAATGCCATAATCCAAAAGTTGGTTTTGAAGCCAGAGTACTTGAGATGTACAGCTTGCAGCAGCAATGTACTCTGCTTCAGCAGTGGATGTAGCAACTGAGGTCTGTTTCTTGCTCTGCCAAGAAATCAAGCAGTTGCCTAGGAATTGACATCCACCAGAAGTTGATTTCCTGGTCAACTTACACCCTGCATAGTCACTGTCAGAAAAAGCAACTAATTTACCAGAATGTCCGGTAGAATACCTAACCTAGAGATGGAGTGCCTTGCAGATATCTAAAGATCCTCTTGACTGCAATCAGATGAGACTCTTTAGGTGCAGCCTGAAATCTAGCACAAACACATGTAGCAAACATAATATCTGGTCTAGAAGCTGTTAAATACATCAGGACCCAATCATACATCTGTAAAGTGTTTCATCAACCACTTTACCTTTCTGATCTGAGTCCAGTTGTGTGGTGCTGCTCATGGGAGTAGAACAGGGCTTACAGTTTTGTAAATCAAACTTTTGCAAAAGATCTTTTGTATATTTGGACTGATGAATAAAATTCCATCAGCCTTTTGTTTGATTTGCAACCCCAGAAAGAACTGTAGTTCTCCCATGGCACTCATTTCAAACTCTGTTGCATCAACTTTGTAAAGGCATCACACAACTTTGGATCAGAAGATGCAAAAATGATATCATCTACATAAATTTGACAAGTAGATTATGCTGCCCAGTTTTCTTAATGAATAAAGTCTTGTCTATGGAGCCTCTAGAATTGTTTTCCAGAAGAAAGTTGTATAATGTCTCATACCAGGCTCTGGGAGCTTGTTTTAACCCATAAAGAGCTTTATCAAGCTTATACACCCAATTAGGATGTTTATTGTCCTCAAAGCCTGGAGGTTGACATACATAAACCTCTTCTTTAACTTTTCCATACAAAAATGCACTTTTGACATCCATTTGAAAGACTTTAAGGTTTTGATAAGCAGCATAGCTAAAACAAATCGAATTGCTTCCAGTCTGGCTACAGGGGCAAAGGTTTCATCATAATCAATACCTTCTTCTTGTGCAAACCCCTGAACAACCAGTCTGGCCTTGTTCTTAACAATAAGCCCATTTTCATCAGTTTTGTTCCTAAACACCCATTTAGTGCCTATTGCACACTTACCTGGAGGTAGAGGAACCAGTCCCACACTTGCTGTTTCTTGAACTGAAGAAGCTCAAGCTGCATGGCATCACCCACCATTGTCCTTTAAAGCAATGTGATAATTCTTTGGCTCTTGCTGACTGATGAAGAGAGCATAGAAGCAGAAATTTGACAATTGACTTCTTGTTGATACTCCAGCAGTGATATCACCAATGATTTGAGACATAGGGTGATTCTTCAGATCTTGATACACAATGAGATCTGTGCAAGTGTTTGTAGCCGGTTCAGCAGCAACAGATGGTGATGGTGAATCATTTCCTTGAAACCAATCAGTGGATGGTATTCAAAGGAGGTTGAATTCGAAGAAATCTCATCAGCATTTGTTGTGGATGGTGCTACTGGCGCTACAGGAACATCAGGTCTAGCTGAGTCAGGCAGCTGATCACTAAACCTGAAGAGGTGAGTACTGCAATCATCATCATCATCATCAGCAGTACCACCAGGTGGTGAACTGTTGACAGGAGCAACAGTAGGAGTTTGATAAGGAACATATTGCAGTGTCCAAATCAAATAACTCCACAGGACTTTGTGGAATCTTGTCCTTTGGAGATTCATTAAACTTAACATGTAGAGTTTCTTCAACCATCTTTGTTCTGCAGTTGAATACTCTGTATGCCTTGCAAGTAGATGATAACCAACAAAGTATCCTGCATCCACCTTAGGATCGAATTTGTGGAGTTGATCCTTTGTGTTGAGATAAAACAGGACACCCAAATGCTTTGAAAAATGAAATCAGAGGAGCCAAATGATGGAGAACTTCATATGGAGTCTTCATCAACCTCTGATTTACTAAAACTCTATTTTGCACATAACAGCTGTGTTGACAGCTTCGGCCAAAAGGTCAATGGCAAACCTGAGTCAGCCAGCATGGACCTTGCAGCTTCAATGAGGGTCCTGTTCTTTCTCTCCACTACTCCATTTGTTCTGGAGTCCTTGGAATGCTGAAATGCCTTTTGATTCCCTTTGAAAGATAGAAGTCATCAAGTGTATGATTCTGAACTCAGTTCCATTATCTCCTAACACTTGACTGGAAGGGATACTGCTTCTCAATGTACAAACAAAGTGGATAATCTTCTGAGCAGCCTCATCCTTTTTGAATGTAGAAAGAAAGTCCATACAATTCTGAGTAATCATCCACAATTACCAGACAGTATTTCTTCTTTGCCATGCTCATTACTCTCACAGGACCAAATAGATCCATATGCAGTAATTGCAAGCAGGCAGTGGACTTGGACACTTCAATAGGAGGAAATGAGACCTTGTGCTGTTTTCCTTTTAAACAAGCAGTGCAGGTTACATCACAGTGGAACTCCTTTATTGGTAAGCCTCTGACTAAACTATTGTGGCTAAGCTGATTCATGTTTTTGAGATTAACATGACCAAGCCTCCTGTGCCACAGTTTAGATTCTTGAGAAGAGGCTTTGGAAAATAGGCAAGGATTGCCTTTGAGGTCTATCTTCTTAGAGAGATCTAAGGCATACACTCTTCCTGTCCTGTTGGCTTTCAGGAGAGTGTGATCATCCAACACCTTGTCAATCAAGTGCAAAACTTTGGATGACAGAATCCTACAGTTTTGACTTGTGAAAAGGGCAACATGGCCTTATCACACATTTGACTGACACTCAAGAGGTTGTACTTGAGATTTTCCACATGATTAACATCATCAAATTTGATTTCTCCATTGGAGACAAAGCCCTTACCGATGATGTAACCCCTAGCATCATTGCCAAAAGAGACAAATCCCTTCTTTCCTTGAGAGTAGTCATGAAGAAGAGAGATGTTCCCAGTCATGTGCATAGATCCCCCACTGTCTACATACCAGATGCTACTTTGGCATGTTGAAGAACCCTGCAATAATAAACAATCAGTTAGTTTTAGAGACCCAACCTTTTTGGTTTTGGCCTGGTCTCATCAATAGATGGTAAACTAACATGTTTATTTGTAACAACAGCCTGAGAGAAGAGATGGTGTAGAAGAGGATTCCTTTGGCTTAGACCTCCTTTTCTGTGGTTTCAACATAGGAGAATCTAGTTGGTTAACTCTTCCCAACAGATGTTGTACCATCATCACCAGCGGTGTCTGATTTTGTGATAAACTTTCAGCTCATCAGACACATTGCTAGTGGAGTTAGATAAGTCCTATGTTGCACCTTCTTCTTTTGGCACCCTCAGCTGTCACCTGTTTAACTCCTTTCTTTTTGGATTTCTTTAGGACTTAAGGGTTACAGGATTTGATGTTGCTGATACAATGTGGTCTCAAACTCAGTTTTCATTTTTATCATTTTCTCATTAATTTCTTCTTTTTGTTTGAGTTTGGAACCTCTTTTGTACCAACAATCATCTGTAAGATGATTGAACAAACCACATACTTCACATGGTTTCTTCTTCATCTTAGGTTGATCATCAACTAAAGATAGTGAAGCAACAGAAGACTTGTTCTTAATGCTTTGGAAGCATTGGTTGCTTTCTTGACTACCTCTTTAGTAGTCTTCAAACTCTTTCTACTGCCAGTTTTCTTCTCTTCAGTACTGACAGCAGTTGAATTTTGAACTTCAGGTGTTAAATCCTGCTCTCCAGTCCTTTCAGGACCTTCAGGATTAACTCCTGAGTTGATCAACCTATTGATCATGTGAATGTCAGCATTTGGACCATCAACATCAGCTGATAGGTTCAAAGAGGGCTTGATGCTGACTGCTACTTCTGATTGTGCTGTATCAGAGGTAGATCACATGATGTGATGGATTGGTTATCACTCTCACCATCAGATTCTACCTCTGCTCTTGGGGTAAAATCTGTAGGTGAGCAGTGTGATTGTAGCCAATTCCAAACTTCACATTTGAAGCAGATTGCTTACTAAGAAGCATTTCAAACCTTTGCATGATTGTACCCATCTATCACACTCGACCTGGGTAACTGCAAGGTTTCTTTGAGATCTTTGTACTTTTCTAGAAGTACATCTTCTCTAGCCTTATCATCAATTATTTGGCAATTCAGTTTATAAACCTCATCATTTTTATCTTTGCCAAACTCAAACTCAGCTTTGTTTTTGGAAATTGTTTGTTCTAGCTCAATGTTCTTATTAATTAAAGCTACATTTGCTTCTCTAATGAAGCAAATGCTGCTATGCATGTTTCAGAACATAATTTGGCTTTTGCCTCAGAGGATACCTGTGATACCTGAGGTGTAGAGGCATTGGAAGATGAAGTATCAGCAGACTCCAAAGCCATAAGAGCTAGATTCCCAAGGGACTGTCACCACCATGTTGACCAGCACCTGAGAACAGTTGATCATGACCAGACAAGTCATCTGGTAAACTGCTCCAGTCAACAACTCCTGGGGTGAAGAAGCTGTGTTGTTGAGATTGAGGTTGTTGATGATAGGGAAGGCTGAGGTTCTGGTAATGCATAAGGTTGTGGTGTCATAGGAACTTGAACTTGATTTGACTGTGGCATGTAATAACAAGGGTACTGATATGGCATTTGACCCTGAGGAACAAAATATGCCGGAGATTGTTGTTGAGGATGATGACTAGATGTGACAGGATGTTGCCCTCTGTGTTGTTGACTATTGCCAGGAAAAGTCACAAAGGGTGCAGTAGAGTTAGATCTAGTTGATCTACACTCTCTTGCAAAGTGCCCAAGCCGTTGGCATTTGTGACACCTCAACTTGCTCTTGTCAAAACCAACTTTGGTTTTGCCAGAGAGTCCTGGGAATTTTCTTCCAGTTCTTTTGTAGAACTTCTGAGATCCGATATTTATCAAGGCATTTGGCTCAAAATATCCATCTCTTCTAAGTCATCATCAGCAATCCCCTTGAGATCATCCATGATGAAACATAGATTGTCATTATTACACCCAGTAAACTGACCATCAACACTTACAAATGCAGAATCAGAAGTGCTTGAAGAGAAATTATATGCTCATCATACTGGCATTCAGATGAAGCATATTCTGACTCATGACCCACAAGGCAGTGTTTCCTTGTATAAAGTCTTTAGTGAGCTTTCCGATGAAGACAGCTTTCTCTTCTGTTCTATCTCTCTCTCAAAAGTGAGCAATTTCCCATGGAGTTGGGTGAGAGATAGTTTGTCCAAACTTGCACTGGAGCGTAGGACAATAGTATATGTTCCCATCTCTCAGGCAGTGATCTGAGAAATCTGTTATTCATCTGAATATTGGTGTATTCAAGTTTGACCATTTTTAGTTCAGAGATCAAACAAGAAAACCGCTCATATGTGTTCAGTGTCTCACCCTTTCTATGAGAGAATGTCTCATATTGTTGGGCAAGAATTTCTCTATTATTTGCCAAGACCTCATCTGTTCCTCCAAATTGTTCTTTCAAAGCAATCCAGAGGTCATGGGCAGTTTCATGATGCATTAGCCCAGAATAGATTTCATTGGGCAATGCCATGGCCAGAATTCCATGGGCTTTTGCATCAATCTCAAGCAATTTCTTATCCTCATCTGAGTATTGCTCCCTCCTCTTCGGAACCATTTGATTGGTTTCCGGGTTATTCACCATAGGCTTGTGTGGACCATGTACCACTGATGTCCAACACCCTGCGCTGTTAACAGACAGGTGATGGAGCATACGTCTTTGCCATAGGTATACTCATTCCTAACCAGCATAGGTGGCTTGGTTGAGGAACCAGTATTGTGAGGATCATTGGAGGGAGTAGTCATTTTCAGTTCAAAAACATTTAGTTCAAGCTTTTAAAAGTTTTAGACAGACCACAACAAACTCAATGAGAACCAAGAAAAGATCTCAGGATGAATGAGCAGAAATACAGAAAATTCAATCTCTATAACCGTTTCTTGCAAAAACAAAGGCTAATTCAATCAAACTTAGATCTTGAATAGCAGTTTCAATGATCATTATTAGATCGATCAATGATTAACCTGCTCTGATACCATTTGACAGGATCAGTGATCACAAGTTTGATGTATCAAAATACAAAGCAGCGGAATACAAACTAGAATCAGACAAACTGTAGCAAGCAATCGATACTGGTAAGCATTAAGATCGCATACGGTTATAGGGAGAGAATATGTATTTCTGATTTCTAGGTATGTTTATAGATGTAGAATATTTCTAATCAAATCAATCATTCATTCCATTCATTCACTCATTCGTCATTGATTACAATAGGTTGTCACTCCTTATATAGAGTGCAACAGTCACTGTTGTTATCACGGAAAGTGACAACTGGCAGATCCAATACAAAAATAACTAATTCTTAACAAACTACTGAAATGTTCACAACTACTGAGAACATATCAGCATGTTAAGTACAAAATATAAAACTACTGAAACTACAACGACTGAAGAACAAGCTCTTCAGTCGTTTTACAAAACTACTGAAACATAGAAAATAAAACTACTGATATCACAACTACTGAAGAAGTACTCTTCAGCAGTTGTGACAAACTACTGAGGCTTCAGTACTTGATCTTCAGACTTTGACCTTCAGGTGTTTCATCAGCTGATGACTTCAGTAGATATCATCAGCTGATGTCTTCAGTCTTTGTCTTCAGACTTTGTACATCAGTTGTTGATCTTCAGTACTTGTGAACTCTTCAGCTGTTGTACTTCAGTACTTTGGTCTTTCAGCTTCAGCACTTGTGTTCTTCAGCTGTTGTACTTCAGCACTTTGGTTCTTCAGCTGTTAAGGTCTTCAGCACTTGATCTTCAGCTGTTGTAATCTTCAGCACTTGTCAAACTACTGATGAGCTTTCAACAGTTGTTGTGATACCGTGTGGGACTTAGAGGTTTTCTGATCTTGGCTCATTGGTTCTTTTGGTCCAACAATAAGTAATAATAATAATAGCAATAACAATAATAAGGAACAATCATAAGTAATCATATCATGCATGAAACATCATCATTAATAACCCTTAGTCAACCTCGGTCAAAACCCAAAGCACAGACTCCCAGAAAATTTCTGTAAAAATTTCTAAGTGCTTAGGCGCTTGGGAACTATTTGGGCGCATGAGCCCTGTTCGGGCGTTTCATCACTATGTAGGCGCATCAACCAACACTTAAACATTTTCACTTTAGGCGCATGAACTATTCAGGCGCATGGGCACTATTTGTGCGTATGAACATTTAGACGCATGAGTAGTTCGGACGCATGGACACTTAGGCGCACGAGCCACTTGGGCGCATGGGCACTATTGGGGCACATGGCCCTCCACTTAGGCGTCGACTAACATTTCTAGGCGCATGGGCCACTGTTAAGGCACATGGGCTGTACTTAAACATTTCTAAGGTAATCTTAGGTGCATGGGCTACTGTTTAGGTGCATGAGCTACACTTAAATCTTTCTAAGACATTTTCAACGCATGAGCCTTATCTAGGTGCATGGACCTTATGTGTAACATGTTTCTAGTATGTTTTCGAACCCAATCATCAACCCATCTGTTCTAAGCTAACATGGCTATTCTACACATGAACAACCTATAGCATTCAAGAATCAACATCCAACAAGCATAATACATTCGAAAGACATACATATGCTTTGAAAATCGTTTTAATACATTTTCAGCCCCAAAGATAGTTTAAAACAAGTAAAAATCAAGGTCTAGAACTCACCTGGTGCAACTTGGGTGTTCTTCCTTTTTAACCCGCTTGCAAAGAGTTCAAAACACCTAGAAACAACATCCATAAACACACACACCCGAGCACAAACATAACCCATAAGCACATAAACACATAACCGGGGTAAAACCCGACATAAAAACATAAAAACCTTGGATTCACTTTTCTTCTTCCCCTTTTTCTTCAATCCGAGAGTATTCTCTGCTCTCTCTCTCTAAAACCGAGAAAAATGGTGAAAGTTTTGTCCTTTTTAGACACTTTTAGTCCCTCCTTTTGGACTTTATTGCCTTTCTTGCTTTTATTCTTTTTATCTTGTCTTTTAAAAACAATCGGGTGTTACAAGTCCACCACCCTTATATAGGTTTCATCCCCGAAACCTGTTACTCCTTGAATATATGAGGACAATGCTGCCTCATCTCCTCCTCAGTCTCCCATGTAGACTCGGATCCCTTCCTGTGCTTCTACTGTACGCACACAAGAGGAACCACTTTATTTCTCAGCCTTTTCTCTTTACAATCGATGATTGCCACTGGTTGCTCTACATAATTGAGCCGTTCGTCTACTTCGATATCCTCCAGTAGAACAATCATGTCTTCATCAGCTAAGCACTTTCTCAAATGAGATACATGGAATGTTGGGTGAATTCCACTTAACTCATCTGGTAACTCCAATCTATAGGCCACCGCTCCTACTCGAGCAATAATTCGGAAAGGTCCTATATATCTTGGGCTCAACTTGCCCCGCTTCCTGAATCGGATAATACCCTTCCAAGGTGAGACCTTCAACATGACCCGGTCACCCACCTATAACTCAATCGGTCTGCATCGTTTATCAGCAAACGACTTTTGTCTATCTTTAGCGGCCTTCATGAAGGCTTTAATCTTCTCAAGCTTCTCAGTCGTAGCCTCGATTACCTCGACGCTCCCCAATTCCTTTTGACCAATATCACCCCAACAAACGGGTGCTCTGCATCGCCTACCATATAGCATCTCGTATGGTGGCATGCCAATGCTGGCATGATAGCTGTTGTTATACGAGAATTCAGCTAACAGTAAATGGTCATCCCAACTTCTCCCAAAATCAATCACACATGCCTGAAGCATGTCTTCCAATGTCTGAATGGTCCTTTCTGACTGACCATCAGTTTCGGGATGACAAGCCGTGCTAATATGTAACCCCGTCCCCATGGCATCATGGAATTTCTTCCAGAATTTAGAGGTAAACCGGGTGTCATGATCCGACATAATAGACACCGGCACACCATGACGAGTTACAATCTCCTTGATGAATAGGTCAGCCAACCTCTCAGATGAATATGTCTCGTGAATCGGTAGGAAGTGAGCACTCTACGTTAGATGGTCCACAATCACCCATATGGCATCATACCCTTTCGGAGTACATGGCAGCGTCGTAATGAAATCCATGGTGATGTGCTCCCACTTCCATTCGATATATCCAAAGGTTGGATCTTCCCATACGGCTTCTGATGTTCCGTCTTCACTTGCAAGCAAGTAAGGCACTTACTCACATACTCCGCCACGTCACGTTTCATACCCGGCCACCAATAATCTTTCTTCATGTCTTGATACATCTTTATGGCACCAGGATGAATGGAGTATCGAGTCTTGTAAGCCTCATCCAAAATCCGCACACGTAGATTCCCGAAACAAGGAATCCACACCCGTCCAAATCGAGTTTTAACACCAAGTGTGTTTTCACCCAATTCTCCAACCAGACCTCTCATTCTTTCAGAGTTAGATGATCCTCTTTCAATACCTCATCCTGAAACTCCTTGACTTGCTTCATTACCTCAGAGGTCATAATCAGTTGGTATGCCTTCACCCGAATCGGTTCGGGCCTCTCCTTCCGGTTAAGAGCATCAGCCACCACGTTAGCTTTGCCCGGATGGTAATGGATCTCACAATCATAATCCTTTATGAGCTTCAACCATCATCTCTGCCTCATATTCAGGTCCTTCTGCTCGAAGAAGTACTATAAGCTCTTATGGTCGGTGAAGATGGTGCACTTCGTTCCATACAGATAGTGCCGCCAAATCTTTAGTGCAAAGACCACGACCGCTAGCTCCAAGTCATGAGTAGGGTAGTTGACCTCATGAACTTTCAACTGTCAGGATGCATAGGCTATAACCTTCCTTCTCTGCATTAATACACACCCCAACCCTGAGTAAGAAGCATTTGAGTATACTACCAAATCCTTTCTTCCTTCGGGTAACGACAAGATAGGAGCTTGAGTCAACCTTACCTTTAACTCCTCGAACGCCTGTTCTTGAGCTTGACCCCACGTAAACTTTACATTTTTTGGGTCAACCTGGTCAGTGGAGAAGCAATCTTGGAAAAGTCTTGGATGAATCTTCTGTAGTAGGCCGCCAAACCTAAGAAACTATGAATCTCGGATGGCGTCTTTGGAGACTTCCATTGCATCACTGCCTCTACCTTAGCTAGGTCTACCATAATCCTGTCGGGATTTACCACATGACCCAAGAACTGAACTTCACACAACCAAAACGCGCACTTGGAGAATTTTGCATACAACTTCTCCTTCTTAACGTCTCCAGAACCTCCCGAATGTGGCCGGCATACTCAATCTCACTCTTCGAATAAACCAGGATATCATCAATGAACACAATCACTGATTTATCCAACATAGGCCGACTCACATGGTTCATTAGATCCATAAAAGCAGCTGGCGCATTGGTCAAGCCAAATGACATAACGAGGAACTCATAGTGACCGTAGCGCGTGCGAAAAGCTATTTTAGGGATATCCTGCTCCTTCACCTTCAGCTGATGGTAACCAGATTGAAGATCTATCCTTGAAAACCAACTGGCACCTTGGAGTTGATCAAACAGATCATCTATTCTTGGTAGGGGGTATCGCTTCTTCACTGTCAAACTTGTTAAGCTCACGGTAATCGATGCACATCCTCATACTACCGTCTTTCTTCTTCACAAACAGGACCGGAGCACCCCAAGGAGAGATACTCGGCCTAATGAACCCCTTATCAAGCAGCTCTTGCAACTGCTCCATCAGTTCTTTCATTTCTATGGGAGCTAATCGATATGGTGCTTTGGCAACGGGTTGAGCACCGGGTATCAGGTCAATTTGGAACTCAATCTCGCGGTCCGGTGGCATGTCGGGTAAGTCTTCTAGGATACGTCCGAAAAGTCACACACAACTGGTACATCAGATAGTTGCGGTGTTGCTGCGTCCACATCCTTTACGTAGGCCAAGTAGGCACTACATCCACGCCTCATGCACTTTCCCGCCACCGCCATCAAAATCACTTTCGGGATTGTCGTGATGCAATCTCCATAAATCGTAACCAAACTCCCATCGGATGGAACTAATCGAATCATCTTCTTGCGACACACGATGTTTGCTTCATAGGTTGCTAACTAGTCCATCCCTAGTACTACATCAAATCCACCTAGGGGTATCACGTATAACCTAGCTGCAAACCTATGACCTTCTAGTTCTATGGCACAGTCCTCTATCACATTAGTAATTCTAGTGGACTTACCAATAGCAGTTTCTACATCAAATGGTGCACTGACCTTTCTACTGAAAACAGGTAACTTAGCACAGAATGTAGTAGAAATAAAACTCCTACTAGCACCAGAATCAAACAATATAGAGGCACAAGTTTGGTATACTGGAAACATACCTCATACAACATCGGGATCAGCTCTGGCTTCCTCACGGGTCATGGTGTATGCTCTAGCACCTGCCCTCTGCCCTCCTTCCTCCGGCTTATTCTTCTTCGCCCTAGAGCTCTCCCCCTTGGCTTCTTACAGTCTCCAGCGATATGGCCAGGCTGACCACACCTGAAGCATACGTTCATCCCCATCCTGCACTCACCAGTATGCTCCCTTCCACATTTGTCACACCTCCTCAGCCCTGATCCAGATGTGACCACACGTCGTTCACTCACCTTTGCCACCTTCTTGTTTGGAGCAGTTCTGCCACGTCCAAACCGTTTCCCATTCCAGTTCTGACTACCACCATCCTTCTTATCAATCTCAGCCACCACCACCTCGCGCTCATCGTATAACCTGCCAGCCAAGTCAACCGCCGACCTGAAAGTGCTCCGCCGGGCGGCAATCATATGCCTACGGATATCCGCCGCCAGCCCTTGGATGTATCTTTTAATCTTTAGTGACAGTGGTGTCACTTGATCGGGCACCAGCCGCGCCATTTCATTAATTTTGTCGTGTATTGCTGGTGTGTCATCGTTCTTGCCTCCAGCTGTAGGAAGTCTCTTTCTACCTTGTCCATCTCTCTATGAGGACAGAATTCCTTGATCACTAGCTTCTTCAGTTCAGGCCATCTCATTCTTCCAATGGCCTTGCTACCCTCGGCTTGGACAATATTGTCCCACCAGCACAACACGAGTCCACAAAAGAGTGGGTAGCAAATTTCACCTTCTGATCCTCATGACACTCACTGATATCGAGGACAACCTCCACTTCCCTTACCCACCGGTGAGCAGCAGCCACAGTGCCATTTCCATCGAAAGTAGGGGGCTTGCATATCATAAACGCCCCATAGTTACAGCCTCGAGTCGCCTCCGGCGCAGGCTCCTCTTCTTCCTCCTCATCATCAGAGAGAACCGTTTCCGGATCTAGTTGATCCCGTCCTCCTGAGGACCTGTTTCTTTCCTTTCTTTCCCCATCCCTTACGGCCTTGATCACTTCGGTCACCACAGATGGTAGAATCGTCTGCATGACCTGGTGAACCTCTTCCACCATAGCCTCCTTTACTGAGGCTCTCAGATTGGCGCTCTCGTCGCCACCCTCCGGATGAGGGGTCTCTGGTTCTTCATGAACCACTTTCTTGACTCTAGGTCTCCCTCTTTTGGGTCGCGGAGCAGCACCGTGACCTCCACCACGAGAAGCTTTTGAAGATCTACCGCTAGCCATCTTCTAACACACTATAATATTCAAACACTAACGCGGTCATTCAAGGTAACACTCAGTTTATGTCAAGTATAGTAAGTCCATAATTATAGTGGCCAGTGGTGATTAGCCACTTACTTTACTCTTCATACCCCAAGCATCTCCTATCCTGACTTGATCAGTATATAAATCTACTAAGAGCACATAATCAAATAGCATGCGCACATAATACCGGTTAACATTAGAAAAGACATACCTGATGGCACGTAGCTACTCGGGCTGACATCCCTCCATTGGTCCCATTTTCAGTTTAAGTTTAGGTTTAAAAAGTTTTACTTACACAATTCTCTTAAACTTTGGCTCTGATACCAACTTGTAAGGCCCCGCTCCTGGAAACCTTACAGTTGTCAATTACAAAACAACAGCAACATAGAATACGAATGGATGTCAGTCTTTCCCTACCGAGTAGCTTCACCCTCGTGCCATCCTCAGCAATAATTACCTGCCAACTAAAAATGTATAAAATTCAGCGTTTCTGAGTGAGCTCTAGTTTTAAAAGTAATAAAATACTTTCCATATGTTGTATATGAAAATACTCTTTTCTGTAAAATACAACTCTGCACTGTATATGCAAGCAAACATTAACCATATGAACAAGTACTGTTCGTTCTCTTTATTGTATGCCTTGTGTGTTCTATAAACTTTTATCTTTATGTTTCAATTTCTGTATGGACCAATAAGCAATACCCCAACTGTATGTGCGATGGAAAACGGCTGATGGGTCATCTATATCCCTCGAAAGGGTCAACTGTATCCCTCAAAAGGGTCAACTATATCCCCCGAAAGAGTCAACTATATCCCCCGAAAGGGTCAACTATATCCCTTGAAAGGGTTCTGTGTACTGTGTACAAGGACAACCCAATCACCCAGGGCACACTACAAAGGTCCTGCCAATCTCAATTGATTGACCCTGTGTGCATAATAGGGTAGCTAACCGCAACACAGTTGAGCTAACGACAACATGGTCGTGTACCTCCTGTAAGCTTGCAAGACTTGTTAACATTTTCATTAATGTTCCTCTTCTTTTATTTATTGCTCTTTCACTTTATTATTATGATATACTTTACGTTACGATAATAACATACCACGTAAAGTCACATACAATAAGTAATAATAATAATAGCAATAACAATAATAAGGAACAATTATAAGTAATCATATCATGCATGAAACATCATCACTAATAAGCCCTTAGTGAACCTCGGTCAAAACCCTAAAGCACAGACTCCCAGAAAATTTATGTAAAAATTTCTAAGTGCTTAGGCGCATGGGAACTATTTGGGCGCATGAGCCCTGTTCGGGCGTTTCATCACTATGTAGGCGCATCAGCAAACACTTAAACATTTTCACTTTAGGCGCACGAACTATTCAGGCGCATGGGCACTATTTGTGCGTATGAACACTTAGACGCATGAGTAATTCGGACGCATGGACACTTAGGCGCACGAGCCACTTGGACGCATGGGCACTATTGGGGCGCATGGCCCTACACTTAGTCGTCCGGCTAACATTTCTAGGCGAATGGGCCACTGTTCAGGTGCATGGGCTGTACTTAAACATTTCTAAGGTAATCTTAGGCACATGGGCTACTGTTTAGGCGCATGAGCTACACTTAAATCTTTCTAAGAAATTTTCAGACGCATGAGCCTTATCTAGCGCATGGACCTTCTGAGTAACATGTTTCTTGTATGTATTCAAATCCAATCATCAACCCATATGTTCTAAGCTTAACATGGCTATTCTATACATGAAAAACCTATAAGCATTCAAGAATCAACATCCAACAGCATAATACATTCAGGAAAACATACATAAGCTTTGAAAATCATTTTAATACATTTTCAGCCCCAAAGATAGTTTAAAACAAGTAAAAATCGGGGTCTAGAACTCACCTGGTGCAACTTGGGTGTTCTTCCTTTTTAAACCGCTTGCAAAGAGTTCAAAACACCTAGAAACAACATCCAAAAACACACACACCTGAGCACAAACACAACCCATAAGCACATAAACACATGACCGGGATAAAACCCGACATAAAAACATAAAAACCTTGAATTCTTACCTTGAATTCACTTTTCTTCTTCCCCTTCTTCTTCAATCCGAGAGTATTCTTTGCTCTCTCTCTCTAAAACCGATAAAATGGTTAAGTGAGGTGAGGGTGGGCGGCCATACTCACCTTTACACCAACTTTTGAAAGTTTTGTCCTTTTTGGACACTTTTAGTCCCTCCTTTTGGACTTTATTGCCTTTCTTGCTTTTATTCTTTTTATCTTGTCTTTTAAAAATAACGGGTGTTACACACCAAATGCCACCATAGTTCCTTGTATATTCTTGAAGTCATGAAGGGGGGAACGATCTCCAGTCATGTGTCGGGAACATCCACTGTCCAACTACCATAAGCTATTGGACCTATGTGGATGAACCTACAAGCAAAAAAAACTAATTAGAATAAGGAACCCAGGCCATGATGGTCTTGGTTTCCCATTCGTATTCATAATGGTGACATCTTGGTATTTCCCTCTAAATTGTGGTTTAGATGGAGGTGTCCTAGGAGATTTTTGGATATGACTGGGTTGAGTCATCTCATTAACATCTATTGAAGAGTCAGATGAGTAATGAAGTTAGAGTGATAAATGCATTGCTGAACTCCAAGTCTTGCTGAGGAGGTCTATGCGAGTCAACCACCTGGCTTTGAAGATCTAGATTTCCCTCACAAGGTGTACAAGCTTGACAAAGCCGTGTATGGCCTTCATCAAGCCCCAAGAAAGTGGTATGAGACTCTATCATCCTTCTTCTTGAACATGGATACAAAAGAGGAAATATTGATTAGACTCTCTTCAGAAGAAGAAGAGGAAGAGACATACTGCTAGTCCAGATTTATATGGATGACATTATATTTGGCTCAACAAACAAGCAACTCTACAAATATTTTGGAGACCTAATGCATTCAAAATTCCAAATGAGTACAATAGAACTCACTTTCTTCTTAGGAGTGCAAGTACAACAGAAAGCAGAAGGATCTTTATCAACCAATCCAAATATGTGGATACAATGCTGAAGAAGTTTCATTTTGCTGATGTCAGTCTATTAGAACACCAGTTAATACCAAAGTGAAGATTGGTTTTGATCCAGAAGGCAAATCTGTTCATCAGACTCACAATCGATCCATGATAGGCTCACTTATGTATCTAACTGCTAGCAAACCTGATATTATGTTTGGTGTTTGTGTGGGTGCCAGGTATCAAGTTGATCCAAAGGAATCACATGTGAATGCAGTCAAGAGGATATTAGATATGTGAAGGGCAAACAGCTCTTGAGTTATGGTATCCAAGGAAGGAGATTTTAATCTCTATGCCTTCACAAATAGTGATTATGGAGGATGGAACTTCAACAGAAAGTCCACATCTAGAGGTTGTCAATTTCTTGGTCCCAGATGGTTCATGGCAATGCAAGAAGCAGACAAAGTATCTGTGTCAACAGTAGAGGCTAAGTATATAGCATCAGCTTATTGCTCTCAATTTCTCTGGATTCAAAACCAGATGCTTGATTATGGTTTTAACTTCTTGCACACACCAATTCACATTGACAACATAGTAGCTGTTTTCATAACAAATAATCCAGTTCAGCACTTAAAAACCAAACATATTGAAATTAGATATCATTTTTGAGAGACTGTTCTGAAAAAGTCTTGATCAAATTGATTCAAGTACCCACCGAAAATCAATTGGCTGATTTATTTACTAAGGCATTTGAACCTGGTAGGTTTGAATTCCTAGTTCAATCAATTGGCATGATTAACCTTGAGTAAAACCAATCAAAACATCAAAAACAAGTCAAAAATAACAAAAAACCACAAAAAGAAGTAAATTGTTATGAAGAATAGAAAATCATGGGAAATGATATAATTACAGTCGTTATATCATTCACTATGCTTAAATTCAAAATTTGAGAGACTGTTATGACTTACCAGATATGTTGGTAGGCTCAACTTGGAAGAGAAGATATATGCAGTAATGAATTAAAATCCTATTCAATAGTGTAACACTCATCTCAAGGTACAGGTATGTATTGGCTTATCTGAGTGTATGTGTGTGTAGTAACTTAAACACACCAGGTAATGATACTTTATGAATCTCTTTCACCTACATCAAGTTTCATCTTTGTTTTGTTGATCAAAGACCTGATGAAA
Source organism: Flaveria trinervia (assembly GCA_025506515.1). Taxonomy (NCBI): domain Eukaryota; kingdom Viridiplantae; phylum Streptophyta; class Magnoliopsida; order Asterales; family Asteraceae; genus Flaveria; species Flaveria trinervia. The sequence continues at coordinate 66,032,266 of CM046443.1, forward strand.
CAAGCACATAGTGCAGATGCACTGATCCAAAAGATTCCCAACGAGGAACACATCCAAATTGGTTGAATCTACAAAAGCAATACATTCCAAGTGATGAACAAAGAATCCAATCATGAATCACCTTCCAAAGTGAAGTGAAAAGAATCCTAATGTGGATCATCATGAAAAGGATCAAAGTAAAGAATCCCAATGAGGATCAGTGAAAATGAGGACTCATAATTTAAGTAACCTGGTAAGGAAAGTTATGAAAAAGTTCTACCATGCAGTGTATAAGGATGGTTGCTCATTCCATGTTTTTGTGTGTGAGGTACATATTGAATAATTAAATCAACCAAAAACATGATAAATATCACTTGCATCAAAACATCAACCTGGTATGAGTTTAAGAGGACAAACATACCTACAATCATCAAGTTCATAAACATGTTCATTTTATGACAAAGGATACACATATGTAATGTAAGATTGATATGATCCCAACAAAAGATATACTTCTCTTCATTATCAATAATCAAAATTATATTCAAAAAGTTTTTAAATCTTTAAAGTTTCTATCCATATGTGGATATAAACTTTAGGGGGGTAATTTAGAATTTTTGATTAAGTCTGTGTAGATTCTTACTATCTTAAATTACTTTCTTAATAATCAAAAACAAAACAAAAAGAAAATGCGTGTGTTGATGTAGAAGTTATACCATAGTATCTCAGCCTATGCAGATTCTTGGAAACATGCAAACTCTAAAAGCAATGGGAACTTGTACCACTTCTGACATACAAGTCAATCCAAGCAAGAATTGACAACCTCAACAAATCAATCAACTTCATAAGAGAATTCAACCAAAGAGATTCTTCATAACAAGAAAAATCAAACCAAAAACATTATCTTTGATTAAGTTCAAAAGTTAATGCAGGTAAGTGCGTTGGTTAATGCGGGTGAGGTAACCCATGCATATAACCAATGCGGGTAACTATTTATTTCAAGGTGAAACTAATACGGACAAAGATTATACTCTACCGCATTGGTGCATTACAAGTATACATGAAAAATTGGAAGTGTTAAAACCTATGTGGAATAGAAGTGCTCTACCACATTTGTTAATGCAAATAAAGTGTTTTTTTAAGTGTCCAACCGCATTTGTCAATACGGATGAAATTTACACTTCTGCATTTTTTTTACTCATCCAAATTTGTGGATGTGTATCATCAGTTTTCATGTACTTTCAAACAGAAATAAATAAGCTTAATTTCTTTGTCATAATTTCTACAGTGAGCAATGCTGAACAAGTTTTGTCAACCGCATTTGCTACAGTGAGCAGATGCTGACAAGGTTTGATAAAGAGAGATAATCATAAATTGCAAGGTTATAAAGAACATAATCATAAACTGGCTCATAAAATAAAAGAGGAAAAGGTGAAGTCAGAGATGATGAAAAAAGAGATAAAAGGCTTTGAAATTAAAATAAAATCTCTCATCTCTGATATAGAGTGGATATGAGGTAAGACTGCTTGATGAATCTTACATCCACTACATATATACCAAACATTTAAGAGAAATCAACAACAAACTAGGAGAACAAGACACGCACTTCTTCCTCAGGTGCATCAAACTGCTGAAAATGGCATATGATCGTGTCATTGCCAAGAGAGATAAAAGAAAGAAGAAAAAGACCCTTTGCAGCTTAGGAATATTGTTAAGCTGGAGGTTGATGTGGATCGAAGCTTATTAATTCACAGAGATGGGCTGTCTAAAGTTTCTATTTGGGAACCTATTTCCCTCAAGAAATTGCCACTAGAAGCCATCTACAATATGAGCAAAATGAAGATCCATGTGCTGAGTAGAGAAAGGATGTAAGAAGCAACAAATTTTGTCAACATGATCGAGGCTATTTTGGATCCAACTCATGCAGCACCTTTTATGCCTCCACAAGACCCAGCAGAATCTTCACAAACTCAATCACCACCCAAACATTAAAAAAAGCATAGGTTGTATCATCCTTAGGGGGAGTATTGTTGGACCCTGAAAGGACCATACATGCCTATTCAATTGGTGAGTTGATGGTTGTTTTGCTAAGGTTCCCACAAGTCCAAAATTAATGCGGATAATGATCCTGCTAAATGGAAGAACCGAGTATGGTTAACCGCATTTGTTAATACGGAAGTCATAAAACAAATGCTGACAAGTGTTTGTTCTTCCACATTAACAAATGTGGATAGCTTAGAAGAATGCTGACAAGTGTTTATTGTTTCACATTTGCAAATACGGATGACTAGACAAATGCACATAAGTATTTGTTCATCCGCATTAACCAATGCGAATGACCAACATACTAATGCAGAAGATCAAGTAAAGAAATGCTGATCAAGTCAACTCATCCATATTTGCCAATGCAGATGAACAACAAGAAATGCAAATGAAGACTTAGACTAGTTCTGAGTTATAGGTCAGGGGTATTTAGTCATTTTGTAAAAGGAAACTTGTCTGCCTATAAATAGAATAGACAATCAGAATATTTTTGTATTCCGTAGGTGCATTATTACTTTTCTTGCTAAACCCTAGCAGTTATTGTAATCAATCACCTTTATTAATATATACAAAGCATTTATGGTATTTCTTTTGCATTGGATGTTTCTTGATTGTATGATTTTTCCATTCAATCATTAACTCAATCATTATATTCGATCCTAAGTGAGAATCTCAATCTCACTACCCAGTTAATTGGTATCAGAGCTTTGGCTCTCAGTTCTTTTTCAGATCTACCCAAGACCTGAGTAAAACATGATTGATCTGGTGATTGAGTTACTAATAGAGTATTCCATCATCTCTACTTATTAAACAATAGAAAATACTCTTAAAACAATCTTTGTCAACACGTTCTCACCTTTAAGATCTATACACAAAACCTACAAATTCATACGAAGAACATGAATATAACAAAAGCTGCGACAGAAACCAAGAAACATTAACAGATCTGATTTACTGAGCATTTGTTGAAAGATTTGGACTATTCGGACTAATTAATCTTAAAAGTTACCTAATCTATATTTATACAAGTTAAAACACCTTGTTAAAATGGATTCACATAGTTTTTCAGAACTTGGTCATAATCAAAAACCACCAATGCTTAAACATAAATCTGAATTTAAACAATGAAAAATCAGATTCATGAACTATATTACACGTGTAGATCCAGATTATTGGATTTCAATTTGCAAGGGACCACACATTCCTGTTACTCTGTCTGCAGATCAAGTTGCCACGTACAAAACATCAAGAATCCAATTGAAGACTTGACTCTGATGATGATGACTATAAGAAAATCAAGATTGATCTCAAGGCTTACTCCATTCTTACTCAAGCACTCAAGATGGATGTGCTGAAAACACTAGGAAAGTATGGAACTGCCAAAGTAGTATGGGATGCACTGCTGATCATGTGTGACGGAAGTAGTGAAGTTACTGAAATTAACAAGGATAACTTGTTAATAAATATGAAACATTTCATCACTCCAAAGGGGAGTCCATCTCTACACAGCTCCACAGATTTGTTCAGCTGTGAACGACTTAGAGATAATAGGAGTCATAACAAAGTAAAGGAGTTGAACAAGAAAATGCTGCACAGTCTTCCTGAAAGCTGGAAACAAAATGTGACCATGCTAAAAACACTCTTGATTTGGGAGTACTACTTGGATATCATGATAGCCAAGATAGAAGCATTGGAGCTTGATGAAAGAAGCAGAAATCTAAGAGGACCAAGAGTGATGAAGCATACAAATTTCCATCTGATTCTCATACTATCTAAAATGCCTTAATTACTAAAGAAGATGATTTTCTGTCCTAAAGGGATCAAGTCAAGACCACTGGATTCATTGCAGCTCCATCTATCAACAGGCCGTCAACATCATCCCAATCAACAGGATTCTCAGCAAATCTCCAAACACCTATGATGATACAAGATCAGAAGAACAAAAGGCTACTTACAATGCCTTTGTTGCAAGTTTTGAAGCTTATTTGGGGGAAGACTCACATCTGCACATCTGATGCAGGAAGACTTGGAGGAAATAGATGCAGATGATGTAGAAGAAATGGATTATAGTGGCAAATGGCCATGATTGCTATGAGAGCAAAGAAGTTTTTTAGAAAAGGTAGAAAGCTAAGACATAATGAAAACACAAAACTTGGATATGACAAATTCAAAGTGAAATGCTTCAACAGTGGCATGACTGGCCACTTCTCTAAAGAATGCAATGCTCCCAAAGGAAACAACAACTTCTAGAGGAACTCATAGAGCCAGTCGTTTCACAACCAAATTCAAGCTATCATTCTAACAATCATCAATAGGAGTATCATCATCAACAACAACAGTCACACCAGATCAACATCAACTGACTAATCAAGCTCATGGAAGTAGTCAGTCATCTAGAAATGCTCTTGTGATCAAACAAGATAGAGTATGTGATTGGAGCCTGTATGCTTAGGAAGTAAAGCCTTAATTTCAAAATCATGCACTCATGGCTCACATCAATGATGGTCCATCTCCTATGCCATATGAGGTAAAATCTAACCTATGTAGTGATAAATGCATTCCTAAACTGAAAGGTTATAGAGAACATAATCACAAACTGGTAGATAATATAAAAGAGGAAAAGGTGAAGTCAGAGATGATGAAAAGAAAGATAAAAGGCTTTGAAATTAAAATAAAATCTCTCATCTCTGACATTGAGTGGATATGAGGTAAGACGGCTTGATGAATCTTACATCCACTACATATACACAGACATTTCAGAGAAATTAGCAACAAAGTAGGAGAACAAGACATGCACTTCTTCCTCAAGTGCATCAAACTGCTGAAAATGGCATATGATCGTATCATTGCCAAAAGAGATAAAAGAAAGAAGAAAAAGACCCCTTTGTAACTTGGGAATATGTTAAGCTGGAGGTTGATGTGGATGGAAGCTTATTAATTCACAGAGATAGGCTGTCTACAGTTTCTATTTAGGAACCTATTTCACTTAAGAAATTTCCACTAGAAGCCATCTACAATATGAGTAAAATGAAGATCCATGTCCTGAGCAGAGAAAGGATGTCAGAAACAACAAATTTTGTCAACATGATCAAGGCTATTTTGGATCTAACTCAAGCAGCACCTCTTATGCCTCACAAGACCCAGTAGAATCTTCACAATCTCAATCACTACCCAAACATTGAAAAAAACATAGGTTGTATGATCCTTAAGGGGAGTATTGTTGGACCCTCAAAGGACCATACATGCCTATTCAATTGGTGAGTTCATGGTTGTTTTGCTGTGGTTCCCACAAGTCCAAGAATTAATGCGGATGAAGATCCTGCTGAATAGAAGAACCAAGTATGGCTAACCGCATTTGTTAATGCGAAAGTCACAAAACAAATGCTGACAAGTGTTTATTCTTCCGCATTAACAAATGCGGATAGCTTAGAAGAATGCAGACAAGTGTTTGTTCTTCCGCATTTGCAAATGCGGATGACCAGACAAATGCGCATAAGTATTTGTTCATCCGCATTAACCAATGCGAATGACCAACACACTAATGCGGAAGATCAAGTAAAGAAATGCTGATCAAGTCAACTCATCCGCATTTGCCAATGCGGATGAACAACAAGAAATGCGAATGAAGACTTAGACTAGTTCTGATGTATTGGTCAGGGGTAGTTTAGCCATTTTGTAAAAGGCAACTTGTCTGCCTATAAATAGAATAGATAACCTCGTACGTGAGGCGATAGATCATAGACAATCAGCATATTTTTGTATTCCCTAGGTGCATTATTACTTTTCTTGCTAAACCGTAGCAGTTGTTGTAATCAATCACCTTTATTATATACAAAGCATTTATGAGTATTTCTTCTACATTAAATGTTTCTTGATTGTCTGATTCTGCCATTCAATCATTAACTCAATCATTATATTCGATCCTAAGTGAGAATCTCAATCTCACTACCCAGTCAAAACTTCAAGAAGACCCATTTACATAGACAACAATAGTGCTATCTCAATCACAGAGAATCCTGTGCAACAATCAAGGATCAAACACATCAATATCAAGTATCATTTAATAAGAGGTAATTATGAAAAAGGATTAATTAAACTAGTCAAAGTCCACACAAATGAACAATATACTAATCAGTTTATAAAAGCTTTTGATGAACAGAGATTAAAATGTCTTGTATCAGCTATTGGAATGATAAACTTTGAGTAGGTTTTTCTTAAAACTAATTCTTATTATTTCTTAAAATCTACGTGTCATAAGTTGTCTAGTTCGTCACTGACATAACCTCTTGCTTTCTTTGGATGAAAATCTTTATGAAGATTTTCCTTAGAATTTTGAAAATTTTGATCCTTCGAAAGATATGCTTTTACCTTGAGAAGAAAATCATGTCTTCAAAACAAATAATTGTCTAAGAAATTTACCTTCGGAAGAAATTTCTAAAATATCTTCTGAAGCTTAACTCTTGTCTCAGACACTTATGTGTGTTTAAGGACCATTTTCTTCCGAAGCAAAATTAACTCTCGGAAGCTCTGTTCCTTTGAACAAAGCATTCAAGTTTTAGTTTTTTCTTCCGAAGCAAAATTTTCACAACTCTTAGGAAAATCTTCCGAAGTCATTCTAGCTTCGAAAGCTTTGTCATTAAAACTTCCGAGGATAATTTACCTTCGAAAGCTTTTTGACTTCCAAGAAAACCACTTTTTGAGCAAAAGTAAACTACTTTTTCAGAGGTGGGACCGATATCCAGATTTCAAAGTTTATCCTCTTTCATTAAACTTTATCTGAAATCCTTTTTAACATATAAACCCAAACCCAAAATTTCTCTCTAAAATTTCTTTCTTTCTTCTTTCTTCATCCTAAAGCTTCCTCAAAATGGCCAACCTTAACCGCAGAAATGATCCGGACACTCTGAGAAAGATCCTCATTTCTCAGAGGTTTGTCAATTCTTAGCTCTATCAGACTACTTCACCTCCCTTACCATTGACACTACTTTTTATGAGGATCAACTGCTAGAATTTTAGAAGACCTGCCAAGAGGTCATCAAGGATAGGGAGAAGGCACTGTCTTCCATAGTGCACGGGAGAACAGTCTTCATCACTCTGGCCATCACCAACATGCCTCTTCAGCTGGATGATGAAGAAGGTGAAGTGTTTATTCCAAAAGAAGCTTTTGACCAGTCTTTTGAGCAGATGGGCTATGAGGGAGATTTTTTTATAAAGACCTTCAGAAAAGGGAAGGTCTCATCCCAATGGAAATTCCTGCTCCATATGGTTATCCATAGCTTATGAAACAAGCATGGTGGATGGGACCAGATTCCTGAGGATCTCTCCTTCATTGTTCATGGGATGATTCAGGATTCAAGTTCAGGTACTCTCATTTTGTTTACACTAATGTGCTTGCAAACTTGGACTCCTTAGAGTAGTATATGTTCCCTAGATATGTTTAATATATTTTTAGCTGTGAACTTGGCTCATAGTTAAGGGGAACAGGTAATACTCTCAAATTGGGACAAATGAAGCCTGATATCTTTAAAATACTAAGAAAGCCCACTGTTGGCTTCTCTAGGGTAGAAACAACCCTTGTCCCAAAATTGTTAGAGCTCATTGCTCAAGGTGACAACCTAGCAGCATCAGCTAGTGTTGAACCCACACCTCCTACATCCCAACCACCTAAATAACCACAAATCACCCGCACCTACCAAAGAAAACACAAACGAACCCCTACACAGACTATTCAATGTGTGCAGGTCCCCATATACTCACCCACACAGGAAGAAGTGGACACTGGAGCTCCCACTTCTCCTGAGAAGTAGACCACTCCCATTCCTTCAATAATTAGTGCTGAGGTTCCTCATGCTCAGCCTGATGAGCTCATAAGCCCAAATGCCTTAAGCCATCACTTTGAGTCTTAACACTTAAGTCATCAACGTTCAGGGGACAGTTACCATCCCCAGCCTTTGGACTTCAACCAACCTATCCCCAACCTTGACTTTTACACTGATGAAGATCTAGGTTTCAGTGAGTACCATGATTCTCTATTCTTTTCCCCTACTCAAAAAGAGATGAGTGCCCCTGAGTATCCTACATCTATCCCATATCAGTCACCCACTATTGAGGTGAACACTTCTGAACCTGTTCAGGATGTCCATATAGAAGAGGCTCTCACTTTTGAAAGTGATTCCATCATTAAGACCTCAACCATAACAACCCAATCCACTAATATCTCAACTGAGGCTGCTAGTGAGCAGAAGAAATACAGCAGCCAAGAACCTGAAGCTGGTGGTGAGAGAGGACTCTAGTCTAATCATCTCATCCCCCAACGATTCTTCTAATCAATATGAGGGGAATTTAAGACTAAAGGTGCACAAACTGTCTAAAACATGCACGTATTTAGTCTCCAAGGTCAGTCACATTGAATCTCAAGTGACTACCTTGCAAAAACAGGGTCAATGATCAGCAACTTGAGATTTTTTTTCTTAGGGGAAAACTAGCTGGGAGACATTTAAGAGGAGCTCAACTAGGAACACAAGAATCTGTGGATGTGATTGACCTAACTCCTAGCTCACCTATGCAAGAGGGGGATGCTACCAAAAAGGGGGAGAAAGTCATTACAATCACAGAACCTGGGAGTTCTTCATAAAGTGTGGACATTGAGGACTCACCATCCTCACTTGTAATTATGCACACTCGACAACTTCCTCAAGTTCACATTGATGTGGACTCTATAGACTCCTACATACAGAGTCTGCTTGAGGAAGGAATACCAAGGGCTATGTCATCTCCACCAACTTCAAATCATATCATTAGGTGGAGGTATGGCAGCAACAGAAGAGTCCTCATCATTCTTAGAGTTCAAGGGCAACAAGAGGTCTTCAGTTTTCAGACTTTGAACTTCTATGATGGTCTAGATCTAGTCAACATGCCATTTGTCAATCAAAGCCAATCAAGACAAGCTGACAGACTGGCTCAAAGAATCCTAGACAGGATCACTGCAGAGTTCAGCTTCAGAAAGAGACTAAGGCAATCAGGTAATGCCATTGGTCAACTAGATGTTGAGGTAGACTCTAAGATTAGTTTCATAGGGGAAACCATGACTGAAGGCCTAGTGGCAGAACCTGAGAGCCCTGTCTCATTATCATCAACTGCTGCAGAGATTTATACCCTTATTGAGACACCTGCTGGTGAAGGTGCTTCTCAACCTCTCTCTGGCTAGAGCTTGGATGCTACACCAAGCAATGAAGGCCAAAGCTCTTTCCACCCTGAGTCACAAAGGTCTGTGAGTGACAAAGGGAAAAGAAAGATGACATCTAGGGAGATTGAGGTGGAGGAGAGAGAGAGAGAGAGGAAAATGATGCTAAGGGGAGAAAGTTCCTCTTCTGGGTCTGTAATACTCATGGAAACTGCTATCACGGCTACCCCCAGACCAAACACTCAAGATGATGAGTTGAGGGCAGCCAGGATTAATTACTTGCAGACCAGGAACTATGACATAGACAATGTCATCTCTCACCCCATAGAGGAGTTAAATGAATTGGTTGATAGAGAAAGGTCAAAGGAGAAGAAAGAGGCAGAAGATGTTGAGTTACTGGCACAAATGAAAGAAGAATGAAGAAAGAAGAGATAATATAATGATGTGCCTACTCTTTCCCCAGTTCAAGAAAGTCCTGTACATGAGGATGTGGTTCAACAAGAACCTCAGGTAGACAAAGAAGAAGACATGATTAAGATGATCAACTACTTGAGTGCCACAGACCTCTATGAGGCAGATGCACTTCTTCCTTTATCCTATGACTATGTTGAGTTTGACTATCTCAAAGAACTTGAACTTGAGATAGTCAAGGAAAGAAAGACAACTAAAAGGAAGCTAAGGGAAGAAGCCGCTAAGTCAAGAGCCATCATCCAGAAGAGCATGAAGAAGTCTGCAGACAGGCAGAGGATGATAAGCTTCTTGAAGCTGTATGGATTCTTTGGAAGGAGACTTGGCCCTATGTCTCTATCCACCATGGATGAGCATGTCAAGGTGATCAAGCAAATATCAAGAGTGGATAGCTGATTGACTTACACTCCCTTCCTAGTCAAGCTCCACCTGAAATGGAGGTCATGATTGAACTATCGAAAACAACCCAACCTGGACCTCCTGCTGAATCTTAGCAAGCTTCATCTTCTGATCCACAGCAGGGTCAGACTCCTTCTCCTTCTGAACCTATGAAAGAGGAAGACCCAAGTGAGAATGACAAAGAAGAACAATCAGGTGCTGTAGGCCAGTCTTCTTAGTTAAAAAACAAAGAGAAAGAAATGGATAGCTTTAAAGCCAAAGCCAAAGAAGAAGAAAGATCCATCCTTTTCTGAACCTCAGGATAAGTCAGAACATCTTAAGGATGTACAGGCAGAGGATGCTACATCAACTCCCAATCAAGTAGCTCCTGTAGCAGCAGGTAGACCCATCTTGTCCTCGACATACACCACAAATCAAGGAAGATGGCATGTCATTAGAGATCAAGGCATTGGGGATGTCTACACATGGCAGGACATGTTCAATCTGCCTTTGCATGATCTCTTTGACATGAGAAGACATTTTGAGAGTCTGAGTGATCCTGATCATCTTATGAAGAAAGGGATGGTCATCATCATAACGAGGACTATTGATATATGAAGTCTTCAAAGTGTTTTGGTAGCATCAACCTAGGGGGAGTTTGTAAGGAATACATGTTAAGGCTGATGCAACTCCAAACGCTTCAAGTCTCCTGCATGCTGCACAAGTGGATTAAAGAAGAATGCTTTAGAAGTTTCACACATGCAACTGAAATATTCTAAGTGTGAAATCTTCTGAAGCCAAGACCAATATCTTCTGAAGCCAAGACCAATATCTTCCGAAGCCAAAGATGAAGTCTTCTGAAGCTTCAGAGATAAGGTCTTCTGAAGCCAACACTTGAAGACAGATTTCTTCTGAAGACTTTTAATATACATGTTTTATCTGATGTACTTTACATAAAGTTGGACCCCTTTCCGTTGCAACTCTGTAAAGTCACCAACTTTCATGAGTTGGTGAAAAGGTCCATGCTTTTAGTAACTGTACATTGAGGTCTTGAGTCTGTAACTTTCTACTTCATGTACTTTATCCTTTTTGTAATATATTAGGATGTGATCTATGCCATGTCATAGTCACAAGTCAAAAGGCAATCTACCTTTTGACTCTACAATTGATTTTGTTTTGTGTCTAGTCAATTGTATCCAGTTGGCCTTCAAAGTATGGCTGGCTGTAGGATGTAGTATATGTATCTCAAGTACTTGTAACTTTACTTTATGCTTTGTAACACTTGTAAAAGAACTTGAGAAGGAAATATACTTCAATCTTGAAAACCATCTCCTTGTGTATTTTGCTATCTTGTTCTGACTCTTATTTACTTTTGTTCTTTGTATTATCTCTTGTGGTTAATCTAGTCTTACTGTTTGATTTGTCTAGTTAATCTCCACTTTGTGTTGTTGTATTGTAAGTGACCACCCTTCACCGGTCCTGCAACTTATAAACATATTAGTGTAAAAGGGGAACCCAGGCCATCGTAGTCCTGGAAGTTCCTTTTTCATCAATATAAGAAACCTTCTTCTACACACAACCGTTTAAACAATCAGGGATATTTGTATCCTTCTTTTTAATTTGCCAAATTTGTTTCGGTTCAATTAAATTGGATTTGAATGAATTAAATTTGGAAATCATTTTCTGTTTAAGAACGAAAGGAAAAGAATTTGGTTTGAACCTTTGGTCATTTTCATCTTTGAATCATGTGAAACCGCCTTCACATGAAAAGGTTTGGATGGAGGGTTATTCATCCAACTATTCCAAGATGTGTGTTTTTTACCTCTTGATCTAGAGAAGCAGCCCATGTTACCTTTACTGTCTGGAACATTATTTGTAGACTTACATTCAGAGAAGGAATTCGTTTTTCCTTTACCATTTGAAGCAAGTCTTTGAGGGCATTTCTTTACCACATGACCTTCTTTTCCATACTCAAAACAAGCCTTGAAGGGCTTTTGATGCTTAACTGACCACATGATCATGAGACTGTTAGAGGAGTTGAATGAGCTAAAGGTTGCAGTCGGCCTGCCCAATGTTGGAGCTATAAAAGATAGTCTATATTATCAACTTAGTGAAAGTCAACAAAATTCAACGTCACGTTCAAAGCCAACAAAATTAAAACCCGACACGTTCGAGACGAGGAACCGAGATGAGACGTTGAAGATTTAGATGACCAGGAGTTATATTGTCATAAATATATTTTGTGTGAACAAAATATATTTTATAATCTTCATGATTTGATTCAAGTTTGATCATCCTGGATTTACAATTTGGTATCAGAGCCATTTTGGATCAAATTCACTAAAGATTTGAAGATTTTTAAAGAGAGAATTTGAGGTTGCGGGTGTTTTTGTTCAATATCAAGTTTTCATCAATTTTAGATCAAATTCGAGTGTATTTGATATGGAATTTGCTTGAATTTTTTTTATGTTTTTGGTTAGGGAAGCTCTATTAATCATCAAAGTTCAAATCCATTAAGTTTTTGATGATTTCAGATTGATTTCGTGTTGAAAAAGCTTTTCAACTTCGTCCAGTGAAATTACAGATTCATCCAGCGAAACTGCCTATTCTTTCAGCGAAACTACAAGTGTTTTAGATTTTGTAGTTAATTTCAGCATCTCTACGAAACTAGTTTCATTGAACGAAAGTTCAACAGTGCTTGTGGGTGATTTACAAGCGAAATTGCTGCCGAAAGTATCATTGAACGAAAGTTCAAGCTTGTTTCGTGCAAACTTGTCGGCGAAACTAAGTTGTTTTAGGCATTTGGCTAGCGAAACTGCTACCGAAATATCTAGCGAAACTATTGTCGGCTCAACGAAACTAGAGTTCACAGCGAAACTAGCTCTACGAAACTATAATTTCGGCGAAACTATCATTTCTTCAGCGAAATTCGAATGTTAAAGATGACTTTTTTCCGGGGGAGAATTATTTTACAATTTTTGGGGGAGAATTATTTTACAATAATTCGAATGTTGCAAAAATTTACAAGGGTTTGCAACTATGAGAAGAGCTTAGCTGTAGAACGAACTATCATGGATCTTCCTTATGAGACTGTTCAGGATATGTGTTCTTCATCTTGCAAAATCCATTTATTGGGGATTTATAAGGCAAACAGATTGTTATTGGAAAATGAAAAAGAAATAAAAATAATCAATCAAGAATTAAAGAAAAATGAAATTGCTTTTTCAAGGAAACTTAATGAAGCATTGGCCAAAAATGATCTTTTAAGAAGAACTATTTTGGAGCGTAGCGTTGATATTAATATTTTAAGAGAAAGGGCTGTTTTAGCTTAATTTGAAACAACTCAGGTTCAAACGAAACTTGATAAATGGACCCTTTCACACATGAAAAGGGATGGGCTTATTGCTAAACAACAAGCAGTGCGGGTAAAACATGGGATTGGATATAAATCTGATGGTGAAATTGTATTTAATTCAGTTCCACCTCCTTCTACTTTATGTTATTCACCAATCCCCAGACCTCATTCAACAAATGATTTGATTGAAGCTGTAGAAACTAATCGTTTAAATGCAAGATTAAGCAGCGTTAATCTTAAAGAGGTTAGAGATGTGCAGGATTCTCATGTAGGTTTGGGGTTCCTCAGGCAAGGGTCTGATAAGAATATTTATGACGATTCCACTTCTGATGCTCCAAAACCAATATTAGTTGCTTCTCCAACATTCTTCAACAAATTTAAAAGAGGTAATATTCCTTTGTTTGTTCCTGTCAGGTTTTTTGAAGAAGGAACAGTTGTCGAATCATCAAGCAATCAGAATCCTATAATTTAAGCCAACACAATAGGAGATGTCAATCAAGATCCATTGGAGAAAGATCTGTGTATACGAGACTGGACAAGCTCAGATGATGAATCAATCACAGAGGTTTGTGTTGGTTCCTCATAGATCAAGAGGTCTCCTAACATTGTCAAGTATCAAAAGCTTCCAAAAGCTGAATCAAGACCAATATGAATCTCTTCTCCAATTGTAAAACTACCCAATCAGTCAGTAAAGATCTCATACCCTGTTCAGCATAGCAAACGCCAAAACAAGCAAGATTCTACAACAACCTCAAAGCAATCTTCAACTCCAAATGCTTCACATGGGTCAGTCAAGCATCAAAAGCCCTTCATGGCTTGTTTTGAGTGTGGAAAAGAAGGTCATGTCGTAAAGAAATGTCCTCAAAGGCTTGCTACGGATGGTAAAGGCAAAACGAATTACTTCTCCAGCTGTAAGTCTACAAAGAATGTTCCAGATGGTAAAGGCAACACGTGTTGCTTCTCTGGATCAAGAGGTAAAAATTACACATCATTGAATGGTTGGATGAAAAACTCTCTATCCAAACCTTTTCATGTGAAGCCGGTTTCACATGGTTCAAAGTTGAAAATGACCAAAGCTTCAAAACCAAAATCTTTTCCTTCCAGTCTTAAATAGAAAATGATTTCCAAAATTAATTCATTCAAATCCAAATTAATTGAAGCGAAACAAATTTGGAAAATTAAAAAGGAGGATACAGATATCCCTGATTGTTTAAACGGTTGTGTGCCAAAACAGGTTTCTTATATTGATGCAAAAGGAACACCCAGGACTACGATGTCCTGGGTTCCCCTTTCAAACTAATCTGTTAATGACTGCAGGAACAATTCAGGAGGACTGTTAGTAATTCGGTTTACTGACAGAGATTGTTTCTAATTCAAATTTGAGGCGGAACAAATAGGTTAAGGTCATGGTATTTTATACACAATCTGGATTTTTATATGCACAATCACAGTTCTCACTTCACAATAACTACATATTTCTTGATAATTCATTTCTAATCTTGATAATCAGTGTAGTTGGAAGGCCTTTTTTTGTACAGTTTTATAATAACAAAATAAAAAACTTTAAAAAATTAAAAAAAACAAAACAAAAAAAATTAATAATTAAATAAAACAAAAAAATTGGTTTACAAAAATAGAAATTTAGGGGGGAGAGTATAGTAAATAAAAATGAAAAGAGAACTGGGAACTTGATTCGAGATGATTGAGAAATGATTGTATATCTTCTTGAAATGAGAAATGATAGTAACTGATACTATTATCTGATTCACATTTTATTTTTAAGTGTAAATAATAGAAAAACAAACAGATTTTTTAATGATATGCTTGGTAGACTCAACATGAAGAATAAAGTAGACAGCAACATCATGATTTAAATTAAAATATATGCTTAAGGATGTCTTGATTTATGCAATCTTTTTTGGCCTGCACAAAAATTGAGTCCCGACAAAAATTGGATTGAGAATTGATCTTTCACCCACCATGATACAAATCATGTAAGCCATATCTTTGTGCCTTGATTGGTGGATATATGTGTCTTGTGTTTGTGCTTATATCCTCTGTTGTACGGTAGTACTGATCTGGAGTGATGATCTCCTCTGCTGTAGGGTAGTACTGACGTGGAGCTCTCATCAGCACATGATTAAATGGTCATCTCCTTTTTTATATGTGAGTATAGACCTAGAGCTCTCACCATCTTGATCTAAGTTATGTCAAATCATCTAAACGATGAATTCATCACAGAAGGCAATATTCTGTTGATAATCACTTGCACACTAATACACAAGCCTTGCTCTATAAAGATCATAACAAATTCAAGAAATCCTAAGGTTGGGTGAGTGTTTTTCTAAATGATTGTGGGGTCCTAGCATTCTAAAGTATCTAATTGAACCTTAACGAATCATCTTCTGCTTGTTGAAAAAGATAAGGCATGGGTTTAAGTGGACAAACATATCAACAATCATTATTGATATGTTTGAGAATTTCAAAATCATTCAAAGACTGTGATTAGATTCAGTTATCAGTGTGATCTCATTGCTTGTCGATGTTTAACTTCATCTTTGTGCTAAAGTGTTGATACATATATGTACCTAGATCCTGATCTCAATGTAATATGTCTTGAATGTCTTGCACTTATGTAATATTGGGTACTTAATGAAATGAGAATATTTGTTTGTGATTTGTCTTGTTTAATGTATCATTAATGAGTTGTTTAACGCATATTGACTTGATTATATAGGTTTGTGGTTGATTGAATTAATATAATAAGATTATGATATTTAATACATTCAAACGTAACAACATGAAGTTATCATGCAAATGGCCCATGCTAATGGACCATACGCTTGAACAACTTCATGCGAATGACTTAGTCGCCCGACTAAACCAGGAGACTGGATCAGTTTTATGATTGTCACATAAGATTGGCTTAGTCGCACGACTGAACACTCAGTGGGCGAGTGGACCAACCGTATAACTAAATCGCACGACTGAACCATATTAATAGTTAAGTCGCCCGAATGAGCAACCCTAACCTATAAATACCACTTAATTCATGGAAAAACGTAAGCATTCAATCCACTTCGAATCCAGACGTACCCTAGCCGTCCAGAAGCTTCTAAGTTCGTACTCCAAGTTCATAGAACGCTGTAGATCGATTCCTAATCGATTCATGACGTTAGATTCAGTATACAATTGTTTCTACGTGCGTTCTCACCGATTGGATCGCCAATCAAATAGGATTCCGCACTATTTGGCTTGGTTCACACGTTAATCAGTTGGTGTTTCGTTCAAATACCAGATCCTAACAAATGGTATTAGAGCCTTGGCTCTTGATTACGTGTTGATTCAGTGTTTTGATACAAAAATTGTGGTTTTTCATCAAAAACGCAATCTTTTGGTGTCTAACCGAGTCTTAGACGTTTCCTGACCTTAAAGTTTAGTTTTTCCGGTATACGGTGATTAGGTTTGTGAAAATTCGAGTTTTTACGGTCAAAACATATTTAACCTACGAATTATCAAACTTCAGCAACTTCAGTCGCACGATTGGCTCAATTGCACGACTGAGTTCATTCGCATTCTCCAACCGCACGATTGGACTCATTCGTACCCTCATTCGTACGACTGAGAACCTTATTCGGACTGTTCAACTGCATTAGTTCATTCGGATGACTTACTTATCCGCATTTGTTCAGTCGCACGATTGAACCATTCGCCTAGTTCAATCGCCCGAGTAAGCCCAATCGCATACCTTCATTCGCATACATCAGCAGTTTGTTAAATAGTAAATTTAAGTGAGATGGAGGACCAGTTTTCAGCATACATAGCAAGTAGAGATACACGTATTCAAAATCTACTGCTGTTGGAGAACGAAGTGGGAATTCATAATAAACCCCCGAAGCTTATCACGTTAGACGACTACCCACAATGGAAGTGACGTTTCGAAATCTACTTAAATGGAGTAGATACAAATTTGTCGGAGGCAATAGAGTCGGGTACAACATGCCAGTAGAAGCTGATGGATGCTCAGTGTGCAGAGATGTCCTAACTTCGGGAGCAGCATGTCCAATCAGCAAAAAGGATTGAGGAGTTGGAGACCACTAACAAGACCATCATGTTGCGTCTCAAGGGATCCAAGGAAGAGCCCCTGGAGATCAAGGAAGGGGATGGAGATGACAGTGATAATGACAGTGATGATGAGGATGAGGATGGTGATGATGATACTGATGTTGCTGGTGATGCTGGAGACGATGAGGTTGATAATGATGATGACGACTCACTTGTTGCGGGTGCCACACCTGCCTGTGAATGGAGGGCTAAAAGAGCACAAGATCAAGGTGCCTCCACATCCGCCCCGTCAGCAGTAGAGCAGATGATTCAGGATAAGAGTAATGTTTAGTTATTTATGTTATTGAAATCATATGTATTTGAATCATGTATCAACTAAATGTAATGACTGTTTATATTTATGTAAATGTTTCTGTCTTGATTATTAACTAATGATTGTTGTGTTGAATGTCTAAATCAAACAGATCCAAACTTTCAGAGGGATGAATATGATGTAGATCCCCTTCAGCAGGTCATGACTCAATTAACCATGATTCTTGATCTGCAAGGGATCGTAAGGAGATCTGTGAGTTACACCCCAGAAGAGGGGGAGATAATTCACGACTTTACTGATGAGTAGTTGGCTGAAATGTTCAAACTAAATGCCGACAAGATCGTGAAAAATGCTCCAACAGTCCCAGGTGATAGTGACGACGAACTCAATGACATTGATGAGATCAAAATTGAAGATGTCACTGAATAACATTATCCAGAGTACATTGACAACGAGGGAGATGTCATTCCTAATCTAGGAGACACTCTTGTCAGTGACACTTTTCAGACTCCGGATAAAATGGAGCAAGAGTCAGAAAAAGATAAAGAGAAGGCCCAAGCCTCAGATGCCGAAGTCAACATCAAAAAGGCTGAATGGGCAGCGTGTTTTGAAGAGATAAGAGCCCAACGCAGCGCTACAACTTCAACTGTCTACACCAAGCTGTATAAGGTCATGAAACATCAAAAGGTGGCAGGCAGGATCATAGCGTGGGCACATTTTGAAGACCACAACGTTTACGTTGTTAAACATGAGAAGGAATTGCGTACTTCAGATTCCCACATGATCTGAAGACTCTTCCAGGTTTTGAGCTTAACTAGTTAGCAAAGTTAAAATTGCTATACGCTAACCCTCGTAAGATGTTAGGTTGGTTTGCAGCAACTCTAAAGAGGGAGTACCACACCAGATGGGTCAACTTCAAACCTCAACAACCAACGAGGTACATCAGACGATTTGAGGTTGACGCCATAACTGGCAAACCAAAAGTAGTGTTGAAGTGGAGTCCACCACGTACAATGTCAAAGATCCCATTACGTGAGATGCTACAGGACTTCACTCCACACTTCAAATGGTGGTACTACGATTGGAGAACGGGAGAGGCCGTAATAGTCTTGAACAGAAATAGTACAATGGAAACCATTAGGGTGTTTGACCCAATGTGACTCACCAACTTGTAAGCAAAAGATGTTTATACTTTATACAAGTGGCCACTATTCTATGAATCACAAGATATTGTACAAGCTTTACAATTCCAAAAGGTGATACGACTCTGTTTTGCTTTCGAGATAAATACAAGAGTCACCAAAGAAGCTAAGTACAAGAAGTTTGAGGAAATTATGAAAGATGTTAGACATTAGATAGATCTAGGTCCAAGGGGGAGTTTGTTGATACATATATGTACCTAGATCCTGATCTCAATGTAATATGTCTTGAATGTCTCGCACTTATGTAATATTAGGTACTTAATGAAATGAGAATATTTATTTGTGATTTGTCTTGTTTTATATTTCATTAATGAGTTGTTTAACGCATATTGACTTGATTATATAGGTTTGTGATTGATTGAATTAATATAAATAACATTATGATATTTAATACATTCAAACTTAACAACATGAAGTTATAAGGCAAATGGCCCATGCTAATGGACCATACGCATGAACAACTTCATGCGAATGACTTAGTCGTATGACTGAACCAGGAGACTGGATCAGTTGTATGATTGTCATATAGATTGGCTCAGTCGCACGACTGAACACTCAGTCGAGTGAATGGACCAACCGTATAACTCAATTGCACGACTGAACCATATTAATTGTTCTGTCGCCTGAATGAGCAACACTAACCTATAATACCACTTAATTCGTAGAAAAACTTAAGCATTCAATCCACTTCGACTCCAGACGTACCCTAGCTATCCAGAAGCCTCTAAGTTCGTACTCCAAGTTCATAGAATGCTGTAGATCGATTCCTAATCGATTCTTGACATTAGATTCAGTATACAATTGTTTCTACGTGCGTTCTCACTGATTGGATCGCCAATCAAATAGGATTCCACACTATTTGGCATGGTTCACACGTTAATCAGTTGGTGTTTCGTTCACATACTAGATCCTAACATAAAGTATATCTTGAGGATGTGATCTCATGATCGATTCAGTTCTCGGTTATAAAACAAAAATTTAATGATGAATAATAAAAAATGTTATATTAAATATATATAATAAAAATATTACAAAATTTCATTTCAAATTCTTTTATACTGTTACAATTTTATATTTTTTCATGCATTTCACAGAAAATGTGTACAAACGAACACGGGTTTGTTTGTTTTTCACACACAGATAAACACGAGTTTATTTTGTTAAAATGAAATGATCTAATTAGAAATATCGAGATTGTGTTTGTGAATGTGTTTCAGATTTTTTCTTTAAGTGATGGCCAATCATCAGTTGAGCAGTGTACCTGATCAGAGAACCTGTTCCTCAAGTTTGTAGAAGATATTGAGCTAGGAATCCTCCTACATCTTCTGAAGCACTCAAGATTAGAGATTTGGGAAAGCTCTTCCAATATCCTTGCAAAGCTTGCACTCGAAAAGGGGGAGCTTATAACTAGGGGGAGGTTATGAGATGAATAATCTTTCTAATAAGATTATGAAAGCTTCAATTTGAAGATCTTTCTATTGTTGACTTCTCGGTGCTGATTTCCTTTGAAGACGTTGATAATGATAGACTAAGGGGGAGTATTGTTGGAGCTGTAAAAAATAGTCTATATTATCAACACAAAGAAGGTCAAGAAAATTCAACATCATGGTTAAATCCAACAAAAGTCAAACCCGACACGTTCGAGACGAGGAACCGAGATGAGGCATTGAAGAATTAGATGACTAGGAGTTATATTGTAATAAATATATTTTGTGTGAACAAATATATTTTATTTTGTTTTTAGTCATTTTTATGTTTTATATGTCGTTTCCATTAATTAGCCGAAGTCTAGGGGGTTAAGTGCAATTAGTAAATATTAGTCTAGACTATAAATAGGTTAATTGTCATTAGTGATGAAGAGGTTGAGTGACCAATAGATTGAGGGATTACTTGTGAACATTATTTGCAATCTTATTGAAGACCAAAGGGGTTTTAGTGTGTTTATTATATTTTCATCTATAATCTTCATGATTTGATTCAAGTTTGATCATCCTGGATTTACACCCAATCAGCTAACTCAGACTGAGTTATATGATTTGACTGACACTACCAAGTACTCATTTTTTTCAGGCAGGAGAGGGCATATCTGGAGCGGACATCTGGAGCAGCAACTGATGAAGCAGGAGGATTGGGAGAAAGGAAAGAAACTGTGAATGTGGAGGGACTTGAAGAGATAGTTAAAGCTGGTTTTGTGAACATGAACTTTGACTTGGAGAAAGAGTTGGTTGGAGAAGAGGTGGTGAGAGAGAAATCTATTAAATACATGGAGAAAACTACTAAGAAGGGATTGATTGATGAAGAAGAAGATGACGAGCAACTGGTTAATTATGATTCTAAACCAGAAAACTATGAGGTTGATGAGAGACCTCTCATCTATGTTTCCAAAAAGGTGATGATGATGACGATGTGTTTGAAATGGAAAAGGATGATTGGTTTGTGAGGGAGAAAGGGACTGAAGAGATAACTCCCCTGTTCCAAAATCTAGAAGGGTTGAGTAAATCTGAGGCTGATAAAAGGATTATAAGTTGGACATATAACCCGGCCTTAAAATGTTTATGATAAAGAGGAGAGGGGGAGGCATTTCTTATCTCCACAAGAGGAAGGCATTCAAGACCTTGCCTAAGTGGGGTTGGAGGAGGCTGGCTATACTGCCATTGCTTAATTCTGATCTGGGTGAGAGAGCCATGTTACTAGAGAAGGAGATCAAGAATGGACTGAACAACAATTTTAATTCATTTGGGTTCATGAAGGTTGAGAGAAGAAGATCGAAGAAGGATAAGGATTGGGAAACGGGTAAAGGAAGGATAGTGCTGAGGGTGAAACCCCCAAAAACTGTAAATAGAGTTAGATTGTCAGATCCCCTTCCCTAACAATTACAAGACTTCAAGAAGTGGTTTTATGATAACAATACGGGGGAGGATGTGATCAGAGTAAAATGTGGTGTTGAATTCAGATTATTTGATCCTATGGAGTAATTTAGATTCTGCGATGAAGACCTACTGGTTCTTTGTGAAAATCATATCAAAGCAGGAGCAGAGAGGAGACAAGGAAAGAAGTCAGTCTATTCGTGACAGTGGCTAATAAGGCTAGAGATGTGAGAAAAGAAGTAAGGGAGCTGGCAGAGAAGGTTAGAGCTCAAGATGAATTATACATGGATGTGAGGGACTTAACAAGACAGTTTAAGCAAGCTAGTGCTCGTCCCGAGGGAGCTAATGAAGCAGGAGGTGACTAGAGAGAATCAGATGCTGAAGCTCCCAAGGAAGACACTGTAGGAGCAGATTAAGACACATCAGATGCAACAGCAGAGATTGGAGTTGATCAGACAAATCAAGAGAAGTGAAGGCAGTGAGATCCAACCTAGGGGGAGTATTGAAGAAAAAGTATAGGTTGGACTCACTTTAGATTAGATTTTGTTTATATTATTTTGTAATAGGTTTTATGTTAGTTTACTTTTATATGTTGTTTATTTTGCTTAGTTTTGTGGTGTTGATACATATATGTACCTAGATCCTGATCTGAATGTAATATGTCTTACACTTATGTAACTATTGGGTACTTAATGAAATACAGAATGGTTGGTTGTGTTTATAATGTTTAATATTTCATTAATGAGTTGATTAACACATATTGACGTAATTATATAGGTTTGTGATTGTTTGAAGTGTTATGCATAATGTTATAATATTGAATACACTCAAACTTGGTGAAGTGAAGTTCTCATGCGTCCGACTGGACCATGCACCCCAATAGTGGTCATGCGTCCGAATGGCCATGCGACTGAGTGTCCATGCGCCTAAATAGTCCATACGCCTGAACAAGTTCATGCGACTGACTCAGTCGCACGACTGAACACTCAGCCGTGCGAATCGATCAAACGCATGGCTCAATCACACGAATGAACCATGCTAATGGTTCAGTCGCCCGAATGAGCAATACTAACCTATAAATACCACCTAATTCATGGAAAAATGTAAGCATTCATTCCTATTCAACTCCATACGTACCCTAGCCGTCCAGAAGCCTCGATGTTCGTACTCCAAGTTCATAGAACGCTGCAGATCGATTCCTAATCGATTCTTAACGTTAGATTCGATACCTTATTGTTTCTACGTGCGATCTCACTGAGTGGATCGCCAATCAAATAGGATTCCGCATAATTTGGTTTGGTTTACACATTAATCAGTTTGTATTTCGTTTAAATACAAGATCCTAACAAGTGGTATTGGCTCTTGATTTCGTGTGATTCAATCAATTTTGATACAAAGGTTGTGTTTTTTCACTAAAAACACAATCTTTTTGTGTCAAAAGTTGTCTTGGACGTCCCCTGTTCATCACGTTTTGGTTTCTACAGCATCAGGCGATTAGGGTTGGTGAAATTTCGGGTTTTTACGGCCAAAACACGTTAAACCTAGAAATTTTTGAAAAACAGCAGCTTCAGTCGCACGATTGACCCAATCGCACGACTGGATTTCATTTGCATCCCCAGATGTACGACTGGACTCAGTCGCATCTTCATTCGTACTACTAAGCCTACCGGCCGCATTGTTCATACGCATCAGTTTCACTCACACGACTGGACCAATCGCTTAGTTCTGCTGCACAATTGAACCAACCGCATAGTTTCATTCGCACGGGTAGCCCATTCGCATCGCTCCATTCGCACCAGTTAACAAATTGTTTAAGAGACTTAAAGTTAATCGAGATGGAGGATCAGTTGTCAGCGTTTACAGCTGGGAAGGACTCATGGATTCAGAACTTACTGCTACTGGAGAGTGAGGTGGGGAATCATAATAAACCCCCAAAGCTTATAACATTAGATGATTTTCCCCACTGGAAACAATGTTTTGAGATCTACCTCAATGGAGTGGATCCAAATATGTGGGAAGGCATTGAGACGGGATACAGTATGCCGGTGGGAGCCGATGGGGTGAAACTTACTTTAGGAGGAATGACTGATGCACAAAAAGTTAAATATAATGCTGAAAAGAGAGTATATGCATTGCTAACATAGTCTATCCCTAAGGATATTTCTCACCAATTCTCAGAGAATAAGCAAGCCAAGAAGTTATGGGATGAGCTGGAGAAAAGATATGACGGGAATGCTTCGTTGAAGGCCATTAAAGCTAAGGAGTTGAAGAAAGAATTTGACAACTTTTCATCGACGGGAAATGAGAGTTTAGACGATGTCACTGATAGATTCTACCATTTGATGAGTGAGCTGCACACACATGGTGTCACAACTACCATGGAAGATAAAGTGTTAAATTTTGCAGACGGGTTGCTAGAAAGTTGGGCTTCTTTTGTTTCAAATCTGAGACAGAATGGATTGCTATCAAAGTTGGACATCAATGATTTCATACTAAAGATGCGAGAAGAAGCACTGAGGATGAAATATCGAGCTCAGAAGTCTTCGTACACTCAGAATCCAACTTTGTACAATGCCAATCCTCAAGTTAAGACGTCTGGAGCACCTCTTCAGACTGCCTTTGTGTCAAGCTCATCTGGTCCTTCCCAAGTCTCTCCTTCAGGATCAGAAACATCAGGGTCTTCTAGTACCCAATATATTGGATCTGAAGCAAATGCTACATGACTTAAGACTGAGAATCTCAGAAACATGACTGCAGAAGTAGCTAAAGAGCACATGGATCTCTTGGCAGCAGTGGTCCAAACCTATGATGGACTTGGTGCTGGGAAAATTGGAAACTGCCATATGGCAGATGAGGACTACGAGCAGGTTGATAAGACTGAACTGGAGAGGATGGATATTATGTGGGCCTTAGCAAGTGCTGTCCAGAGGGCAAAGAAGTTCGTTAAGAAGACCGGACAAAACTTGGTTCCTACTAAGGACACTATTTTTGGCGTTGACAAGAGCAAGGTCTGCTTTAACTGTGGAGAAAAAAGGCACTTCAAAAGAGAATGTGTGAAGCCAAAGAAGACTGGAAACAGGAATCCATTCTCGTCTTTCACTCGTCAAGATAAGCAAGCTAGCAGTTTTACTTCATCAAGCAAGGATCCAAAAGCCTTAACCGCCCATGATGATGAAGGACAGGACTGGAGCTTTAGGTTTGTATCTTCAGGAGAATCAAATATTGCGAGCGTGATGACTTAGATGATGACTCTGCGAGTGAAAGAGATAAAGCAGTTGAGATAGCGATGTCAAACAGTGAAGGTACTGCAACAGAGATAAGCTACAAGCCTGAAGAAGGGACGTCTACAACAAAGACAGAATCACCAGAACCAGAGACATCTGATGCTGCGTTGATGAATAATTCATCAAAACCTCCTCAGGTAAGTACTGCTGACCAACTGTTCAAAAATCATGCTTGTTCTGATTGTAATAAATTTAGAGAAAGCATAGATCAGAAATTTGCTAGGTTATTAGATCATAATGACAGCTTAGTAAAGGATTTGCAACTGTGCACTGAGGCAAATAGAGTTTTAAAACAAAATGAGCATAGTTATAAAGAAAAGATAGACCTTTTGAATAAACAGCTTAGGGAAACTGAAGTAGTAGCATTTAACCAAGCTAATGACATTAGGTACTATCTTAACTCCCTAGAAGACACTAAGAAACAAAAAGCAGTTTTAGAAGTAGAAGTCAACTCTTTAAAGCAAAAACTGCACAGTTGGACAAGCTCATCTCATATTGTCCAACACTTAGTGAGAGAGCGTAACAATGGGGTGGGTTTAGGTTATAAAGTGGTTCCACCACCACCTGAGACCTTGTGTTCAAATAACCTAACTAAACGACGTCAACAGATGAAATTAAAGACGTTAGGTGTTAAACTAATGGATTGAGAGTCTAATGAACCAGATCATGAAGTCTAAAACTCGAAATTGGTGAAAAATTAAATTTGAATTGAACAGTCCGAACAACATGCGAATGGACAGGTTGATGAACCTCAATCGCATGACTGATGTGTGCGACAAGCTAAACCACACGACTGAACCATGCGTACGAGTTCAGTCGCACAACTGGTGTAACCGCATGAGTTTACATACGCATGAGTCTAGTAGCACACTCAGTCATACGTATGGGTTAATTCGCACGACTGGAGTTCAGTCGCACTGGTAATGCGCACGACTTCATCTCAGTCGCACAACCTTATTCGCATGATAGAACAGAAGGTTTTCAAGTCCAAATGATTCAAGACATTCTTAGCCAATGGATACTAATGTTTACTTTCATTGTGTAACAGATGGCGAGTTGATGAACAATGAGTACGAAGCACAACATATGTGCTCATCTAGATCTGACCTCAAGAAATGCTTCAGACTTTTTTGGCATTATCACCTTTCTACGGAGATCGAGAATTGCACATGCTATATCTGCTCCATGCACTCCATATCGTTCTATACAGCAGGCCTTCTGGGAAGTGCAGTAGTTGACCGATCTTCTAAGTCTCCCTGTATCAGGAGTACTATCTTTGGAGAGTCGATTGAGATCACAGAGGAAGATCTCAGGATTGTGCTGCAGTTGGGGGAAGATGCTGACTGTCCTACTCGACTACACCCCCTTACTGTCAGAGGATGTTTTCTTTGAGCTAAGTACTCTGGGGACATCAATGCAGGGGTGCTCAACAAGAGCAACCTGTGTCCCCAGTTCGAGTACCTTGCTCACGTACTGCTGAAGTGCATAGCGTCCAGGAAGGGAGGATTTGATGAGTTGTCAGATCAGATCCAGAACGCCTATGTAGCGTTGGTGCTGAACCATCCGTTCAGCTTCTCCAGGATGATCTTCACCTACTTAGTATAGAACATTGAGGGGAAAGGGAAGGAGGGCTTGTGCATGTACCCCCGATTCATGCAGATGATTATAGACCAGAAGCACCCTTCCCTACCGAAGGAGAGGAAGATGCAGTAGTGCTTGAGGTAATGGATGATACCACCTTTGGCCGGATGAAGGTGTACAGGGGGAAGCAAGTGAAACCCTCTGCCAGGAGACTGTTCGGGCATCTGGCCTGTGAGGACTATGCGGTGCCAACTCGGAGGAAGTGGCACCACGATGATAGTGATTCTGATGTTGAGTAGATTGCTCTACCATCCGATGACTCTGATCATGATGACAGCGGGGATGCTGGAGATAGCATGCCCATTCCACCAAGGGGCACAACGACTGATGGTACACCTCCAGTATCTACCCCCATTGGAGATATAGCAGAGTCGACTGGGTTTCACTAGGATTTTATACCTGGTGAGGATGATGAGGAGTCAGATGAGGAGCCACTGACTAGGACTGTGGGAAGCAAAGTTGTTCCCACAAAACATGTACTCCGGGCGGTTGGTGAACGCCCTAGTGGATCGGGAGAGACTGCCGCTGACCCGACCTATGCTCCAGAGCTGTCCAGCCGTGTTCTAGGGGGAGCATCCTCCTCAATAGGATCGAGGAAGAAAAGGATGGCTCAGCCTCACGGCATGAAGAAAAAGAAGCGTAGACACACCTACATCACCACCTCAGCCACCACCATAAACACCTTTACAGCCACAGCCACCACCACGGCCACCTCCACAGCAAGCACTACCATTCCCACACCCCCTACCACTGTCACCACACCACCCACCACTACATATATCCCATCCACCACCATATCATTCACACCTACATCACCACCACTATCATCTAGACCTAACCCAATCTTCACTACTACCCCCACTACTACCACTAGCCACCAAGCCGGGCCATCATCACATCCCACCCACCTATCTGGATCACCTCTACCTCCCATCGGGGTAGAGGAATAGCTATCAACGCTAAACCGTATGGTGATGCATCTGTTAGCAGCCAATGACGAGAAGACTGCACAGATTCGTCAGCTGACAGATCTCACAGCTGCATAGTTGCAGCAGATCTCTCAGCAGGCTCAGCTGATTGAGCAGCAGGCACAACAAATGGCTGCTCAGAGCGAAGAGATTGCCCAACTTCAAGAGCACAGAGTCATATCAGCAAAGAAGATTGAGGAGTTGGAGGATGCTAAAAAGTCTATCATGCTCAAGCTCAAAGGAACTAAAGTTGAGCCTCTGAAGATAAAGGAAGGAGATGATGATGAGGGTGAAGATGATGATGAGGATGAAGATGAAGAGAGTGATGATGATGAAGGGGATGAGGAAGAAATAGCAGAGGACAGGCAGAGGATGATGATGATGAAGGAGGAGATGTAGCTGCATCTGCCTCAGCTCAGGGTCAAGAAAGAAGATCAAAGAAAAATCAAGACCAACGACCTTCGTCTTCTGCCTCACCAAGTGATGATCCAGTGATTCAAGATAAAAGTAATGATTAGATGATTATGTATTTGATAGCTTTTGTACTTGAGTCATGTATTAAACTTATGCATTTGATGTTTATATTAAGATTAATGTATTTCTGTCTTGATTATTAACTAATGTTTGACGTGTTACATGTTTACAACAAGCAGATCCAAACTTTCAAAGGGACAAATTTGATGTTGCTCCCCTTCAACAAATCAAGACTCAATTGACTATGATTCTTGATCTGTAAGGGATCGTCAGGAGATCTGTGAGCTATACCCTTGAAGAATGGGAAATAATTCATGATCTTTCAAATGAGCAACTGGCTGAAATGTTCGAGCTGAACCCAGATGAGATCTTTAAGGGTGCTCCAACTTTTGAGTCTATCAGTGAAGAAGAGCTAAATGACATTGATGAGATAGAGATAGAAGACATCACAGCAGAGCACTATCCTCAGTACGCTGACAACAAGGGAAATATGGTCCCCAATCTGGGTGAATCCCTAGTCAGTGATACATTTGAGGTATTGGATCAGATGGAGCAGGAGTCTGAGAAGATTGAAGGAAAAGCCCAAGCCTCAAACGACGATATTGATATCAGAAAGGCAGAATGGGCTGCTTTTTTCGAAGAAATCCGAGCCCAACGCGCAGCTCCTAAACAGAATGTCTACGCCAGACTCTACAGAGTGAAGAAACATCATAAGGTGTCAGGCAGGATTATAGCGTGGGCACATTTCGAGGATCTAAATGTTTATGCAATAAAGAGAGAAAAGGGCATAGAGTACTTTAGATTTCCACATGATCTAAAGACTCTACCTGGTTTTGAGCTTAACCAGCTGGCGAAATTGAAGTTATTATATGCTGACCCAAGGAAGATGTCAGGCTGGTTTGAGGCTGCCCTAATAAAAGAGTACCAGACCAGGTGGGTCAACTTCAAACCTCAACAACCTACGAGGTATATCAGACGATCTGAAGTTGACTCCATCACTAGTAAGCCCAAGATAGTGCTGAAGTGGAGTCCCCCAAGAACAATGTCTAGAATCCCTCTCAGGGAGATGCCACAGGAATTCACTCCACACTTTAAGTGGTGGTACTATGATTGGAGAACCGAGGAGGCGGTCATAGTTCTAAATAAAGAGGGACAAATGGATACCATCAGGGTGTTTGACCCAATGTGGCTCACTAACTTGCCTGATAATGATGTCTACACATTATACAAATGGCCACTATTCTATGACCCGCAAGATATTTTACAAGCCCTCCAATTCCAAAATGTCATAAGACTCTGCTTTGCGTCCGAGATATATGCAGGAGTCACAAGAGAGGAAAAGTACAAGAAGTATGAAGAGGTGATGCAGAAGCTAAGACATTAGATAGATATAGGTCCAAGGGGGAGTTTGTTGATACATATATGTACCTAGATCCTGATCTGAATGTAATATGTCTTACACTTATGTAACTATTGGGTACTTAATGAAATACAGAATGGTTGGTTGTGTTTATAATGTTTAATATTTCATTAATGAGTTGATTAACACATATTGACGTAATTATATAGGTTTGTGATTGTTTGAAGTGTTATGCATAATGTTATAATATTGAATACACTCAAACTTGGTGAAGTGAAGTTCTCATGCGTCCGACTGGACCATGCGCCCCAACAGTGGTCATGCATCCGAATGGCCATGCGACTAAGTGTCCATGCTCCTAAATAGTGCATACGCCTGAACAACTTCATGCGACTGACTCAGTCGCACGACTGAACACTCAGCCATGCGAATGGATCAAACGCATGGCTCAATCGCACGAATGAACCATGCTAATGGTTCAGTCACCCGAATGAGCAATACTATCATATAAATACCACCTAATTCATGGAAAAACGTAAGCATTCATTCCTATTCGACTCCAGACGTACCCTAGCCGTCCAGAAGCCTCGAAGTCCGTACTCCAAGTTCATAGAACGCTGCAGATCGATTCCTAATTGATTCTTAACATTAGATTCAATTCCTTATTGTTTCTACGTGGGTTCTCACTGATTGGATCGCCAATCAAATAGGATTCCGCACTATTTAGTTTGGTTTACATGTTAATCAGTTTGTATTTCGTTTAAATACAAGATCCTAACAAGTGGTATCAGAGCTTTGGCTCTTGATTAGGTGTGATTCAATCAATTTTGAAGCAAAGCTTGTGTTTTTTCACTAAAAACACAATCTTTTTGTGTCAAAAGTTGTCTTGGACGTCCCCTGCTCATCAAGTTTTGGTTTCTACGGCATAAGGCGATTAGGGTTGGTGAAAATTTGGGTTTTTACGGCCAAAACATGTTAAACCTAGAAATTTTCGAACAACAGCAGCTTCAGTGGCACGATTGACCCAATCGCACGACTAGACTTCATTTGCATCCCCAGACGTACGATTGGACTCAGTCGCATCTTCATTCGTACTACTAAGCGTACCGGCCGCATTGTTCAGACGCATCAGTTTCACTCGCACGACTGGACCAATCGCTTAGTTCTGCTGCACAATTGAACCAATCGCATAGTTTCATTCGCACGGGTAGCCCATTCGCATCGCTCCATTCGCACCAGTTAACAGATTGTTTAGGAGACTTAAAGTTAATCGAGATGGAGGATCAGTTGTCAGCGTTTACAGCCGGGAAGGACTCACGGATTCAGAACTTACTGCTACCGGAGACTGAAGTGGGGAATCATAATAAACCCCCAAGCTTATAACATTAGATGATTTTCCCCACTGGAAACAATGTTTTGAGATCTACCTCAATGGAGTGGATCCAAATATTTGGGAAGGCATTGAGACGGGATACAGTATGCCGGTGGGAGCCGATGGGGTGAAACTTACTTTAGGAGGAATGACTGATGCACAAAAAGTTAAATATAATGCTGAAAAGAGAGTATATGCATTGCTAACATAGTCTATCCCTAAGGATATTTTTCACCAATGCTCAGAGAATAAGCAAGCCAAGAAGTTATGGGATGAGCTGGAGAAAAGATATGACGGGAATGCTTCGTTGAAGGCCATTAAGCTAAGGAGTTGAAGAAAGAATTTGACAACTTTTCATCGATGGGAAATGAGAGTTTAGACCATGTCATTGATAGATTCTACCATTTGATAAGCGAGCTGCACACACATGGTGTCATAACTACCATGGAAGATAAAGTGTCAAATTTTGCAGATGGGTTGCGAGAAAGTTGGGCTTCTTTTGTTTCAAATCTGAGACAGAATGGATTGCTATCAAAGTTGGACATCAATGATTTCATACTAAAGCTGCGAGAAGAAGCACTGAGGATGATATATCGAGCTCAGAAGTCTTCGTACACTCAGAATCCAGCTTTGTACAATGCCAATCATCAAGTTAAGACGTCTAGAGCACCTCTTCAGACTCCCTTTGTGTCAAGCTCATCTGGCCCTTCACAAGTCTCTCTTCAGGATCAGAAACGTCAGGGTCTTCTAGTACCCAATATATTGGATCTGAAGCAAATGCTACATGACTGAAGACTGAGAATCTCGGAAACGTGACTGTAGAAGTAGCTAGAGAGCACATGGATCTCTTGGCAGTAGTGATCCATTCCTATGATGGACTTGTTGCTGGGAAAATTGGAAACTGCCATCTGGCAGATGAGGACTACGAGCAGGTTGATGAGACTGAACTAGAGAGGATGGATATTGTGTGGGCCTTAGGAAGTGTTGTCCGGAGGGCAAAGAAGTTCGTGAAGAAGACCGGAAAAAACTTGGTTGCTACTAAGTACACTACTTTTGGCTTTGACAAGAGCAAGGTGACCTGCTTCAACTTTGGAGAAAAAAGGCACTTCAAAAGAGAATGTGTGAAGCGAAGAAGACGGGAAACGGGAATCCATTCTCGTCTTTCACTCATCAAGACAAGCAATCTAGCAGTTCTACTTCATAATCAAGGATCCAAAAGCCTTGACCGCCCATGATGATGAAGGACAGGACTGGAGCTTTAGGTTTGTATCTCCGGGAGAATCAAATATTGCAAGCGTGATGACTTAGATGATGATTCTACGAGTGAAAGAGATATAGCAGTTGAGATAGCGATGTCAAACAGTGAAGGTACTGCAACAGAGATCAGCTACAAGCTTGAAGAAGGGACGTCTACAACAAAGACAGAATCACCCAAACCAGAGACATCTGATGCTGCATTGATGAGTAATTCATCAGAACTTCCTCAGGTAAGTACTACTGACCAACTGTTCAAAAATCATGCTTGTTCTGATTGTAATAAATTTAGAGAAAGCATAGATCAGAAATTTGCTAGGTTATTAGATCATAATGACAGCTTAGTAAAGGATTTGCAACTGTTCACTGAGGCAAATAGAGTTTTAAAACAAAATGAGCATAGTTACAAAGAAAAGATAGACCTTTTGAATAAACAGCTTAGGGAAACTAAAGTAGTAGCATTTAACCAAGCTAATGACATTAGGTACTTTCTTAAATCCCTAGAAGACACTAAGAAACAAAAAGCAGTTCTAGAAATAGAAGTCAACTCTTTAAAGCAAAAACTACACAGTTGGACAAGCTCATCTCATATTGTCCAACACTTAGTGAGAGAGCGTAACAATGGGGAGGGTTTAGGTTATAAAGTGGTTCGACCACCACCTGAGACCTTGATGAACACTAAGTGTAAACCAATAAATAACAATCCCATCAAGGATCATGTGGTGTCTACTCCACTTGTAAGTGATCTAAATTCCTCATGTTCTTCAATTGAATTTGGAACAAAACAAAAGGAGGCCACTTCAAAGGCAAAGGGTAAAATGCCTTGTGTTAATCTGGAAAAAGAATTTGAAAAGGCTAATATAAAGTCAGGGTTAAACAAAGTCAAATCTGAACCTAAAAAGACTGTTAATGTTAACCTTTCATAAGTCACATGTCAAAGTCCAGTTAACCAAAATGGAAAAGGTGTTAAGAATGTCAAAACAGTTAAGTTTGTTAAACAAGAGCATACATCAAAAGAAGTAGAATCTAAACCTAAACAAAATGATGTCACTAGGATGTCACACACATCTCCACAATGAAAGTTTAATCATAAAGTTGATAGCAGGTCATGCTACAACTGTGGAGAGTGTGGACACATTGCTTCTTTTTTTCATTACTTTCAGACACCTAGGAAGAAAATTGAACTTTAGAACTCAAAACCTAGGTCTTCTAAGAGGAGTTCTTTAACTCCACCTTGAAGAACTAGTGAACCCAAAGTTCAACCCTTTAGCTAGTCGTCTGTTTATCACCAACAAGCCTTACATAAATCTGGCTTATGGAAAGAAAAGTCATCCTCTGTGTCTGATAATGATGACAAGAAGGCACCTGAGCTACCCTCACCTTCTAAAGGTCAATGGGTTGAATTCATGATGTGTGATGCCTCTGGGAAACCCAAGCCAGTAAAGGCTTGGGTTCCGAACTTAAACTGATGCTTTAAATTGTACGTGCAGGGTGTTCGCTACAGTGCTAAAACCAACACGTGGATTGTAGATAGTGGGGCATCCAAGCACATGACAGGAAACAGGGCTCTTTTATCAAACGTCAAACAAATAAAAGGCAGGCATGTTTCGTTTGCTGGTAACAAAGGAGGTTATATCACAGCTCAGGGAGAGGTTGGAAATCAGAAAGTTAAGTTTGATAAAGTGAACTACGTTCAACAACTTCAAAACAACTTACTTTCTGTTTCCCAATATGTGACAAAGGATTTAAAGTCATATTCGACAACAAGAAGTGTTACGTCCTAAAGAAAGACTATGTGATTCCGGAGGACCAAGTTCTGATGACAGCTTCAAGATATAAAGACCTTTATGTTTTGGATCTCTCAACGGCTTCTACAACGGATCATGACGTTCAGTGCTTCCTATCAAAAGCTACTGAGAAGGACTCCATTTCCTGGCATAGGAGAATGGGACACATTAATCAACGGAAGATGAATCACTTGATTCAGAAGGATCTAGTGAGAGGTGTTAACGTCAAAAATTTCCAACTTCCAGATTTCTATGTAGCATGCAAGAAAGGCAAACAGACGAAGAAGTCTCATAAGGAAAAGAAAGTTCATTCTATCGAGCTTCCTCTTGAACTTCTTCACATGGATCTGTTTGGTCCAGTCAGTACAAAGAGCATTGCAGGTGACTTGTACTGTTATGGGGTTACTGATGACTACTCAAGATTCTCATGGGTAATGTTTCCGAAGTCCAAGTCAGAAACATTTGAGTCATTCAAGGAATTAGTAACCACATTGGAATCTCTCTACCAGCTGAAGGTGAGACAGGTATGCTCAGACAACAAGACTGAATTCAAGAATCAATGGATGGAGGCTTACTGCAAGGAAAAGGAATTGTGCACCAGTTCACTTCTCCTTACACACCTCAGATGAACGATGTTGCCGAGAGGAAGAATAGAAGCTTGATAGAGACAGCCAGACAATGCTAGCAGACTCAAAACTGCCTATCCAATTCTGGAATGAGGCAGTGGCAAATGCATGTTATACATTAAATTGAGTTCTGGTAGTCATGCGCTATGGCAAGACATGTTACGAGTTACTACAATGACGTAAACCTAATCTGGAGTATCTCGAACCATTTGGTGCGTCGTGCACACTTCTGAAGAAGACTCAAGAAGGAAAATTCAGCGGGAAGGCTGATGAAGGGATCTTCTTAGGATACAACATACCGAACAAGAGAGTTTACAGCAACTCAACGAGTTTAGTAGAAGTGTGGTGTAATGTTGATGCTCAGAGATATACCACACCACCTACTGGAAAAGGACCTGCTTACTTTTTCAACTATGATGGATTCTTCAAGTCCTTCAACATCCCTATCTCTCCTTCTGTTGACGAGTTAGCTACATGAATGATGTATGATATCTTGAATACACCATATATTGATCCAACATCATCGAGCTCACAGGGAGAATCATCTCATCACTCAGGGGGAGCACTAGAAGACAGTGACTCCTCCTCAGAAGATGAAGCTGAAGAAGATGACCAGATCAATCAGGAGAGACATGTTCAAATTCCTGCAAGTCCACAAACATCTAACAGTGATGTGTCTTCAACTTCGAAACCTCAAACTCCTTCTACCTCAGATGCAGAACCAAAGTTCATAATCTTGGCTCTGAGGTAGTTGTTCCTACCACTCTAGGATCACGTCTAAATGTCTATCATCCCCTAGACAATATCATTGGGGATGTCAGATCAAGAGTGCAGACCAGAAATCAGCTGTACTCAGCTGATTATGCCTCGGTAATGGAAAAAGGATACATGCACGATGGTTCTTATCGGTGTTTTGTCTCGCAGGTTGAGCCAAAATACTTCAGTGAAGCACTGAATGATGAGGCATGGGTGAGTGCCATGCAAGAGGAACTTCTTCAATTCAAGAAGTTAGGTGTATGGACACTGGTAGATAGACCTAAAGGTGCTAAGGTCATTGGCACCAAATGGGTCTTGAAATGCAAGAAGGATGATCAAGGTGTCATTATCAGGAACAAAGCTTGACTGGTAGTTTAGGGATTTCGACAAGTCGAGGGGATTAACTATAATGAAGTGGTTGCACCCGTGGCAAGGATGGAAGCCATCCGCATCTTCCTTGCCTATGCATCGTATATGAAGATCAAAGTCTATCAATTAGATGTGACGAGTGCGTTCCTTCATGGTGAAATTCGAGAGACAGTTTATGTCAGTCAAGCCAAGGGATTTGAAGATCCTTCTCATCAGGACAGAGTTTACAAACTTGACAAGGCCTTATACGGGCTTCATCAAGCTCCAAGGGCTTGGTATGAAAAACTCTCGACTCATTTGGTGAAACACGGCTTTCACAGGGGAGTCAGTGACTGCACACTGTTTATCAAAGAAAAGGATGGAGACTTATTGCTAGTACAGATCTATGTCGATGACATAATCTTCGGTTCAAAGAATGAAGAGTTATGCAAAGAAATTGAAGCAGTAATGAAGGCGGAGTTTGAGATGAGTGCCATGGGGGAAATGAAATTCTTTCTCGGATTACAGGTGGATCAGACACCCAAAGGGATTTTTCTACATCAGACCAAGTATGTGGGAGACATTCTCAGTTGGTTTGACATGGAGAATGCTTCCGTAGCTGGAACTCCACTTGCTACAAACCATGATATAGCACCTGATGAAAATGGAGTTCTGGTAGATGCAACAATGTATCGAGGAATGATTGGATCTCTCATCTACCTTACTGCCTCTAGACCTGACATCATGTATGCTACATTTCTATGTTCTAGATATCAGGCTAAGCCAAAGGTTAACCATCTGATCAGGGTAAAGAAGATACTTCGTTATCTGAAGGGCACACCCACACTTGGGTTGTGGTATCCTCATGATGATGACTTTGACCTCACGGCGTATAGTGACTCGGATTACGGGGGCTGCAAGATGAATTACAAGTCTACATCAGCAGGGTGTCAATTCTTTGGGAGGAGATTAGTGACCTGACAGTGTAAGAAGCAGACCTCAGTTGCGCTGTCAACCTGTGAAGCCGAATACGTTGCAGCTGCAAGTTGCTGTTCTCAAATCATTTGGATTCAATAGCAAATGCGGGACTACAGTTTAAATTTCTCTTCTACTCCTATTTTTGTTGATAACTCTGCTGCAATTGCAGTAACTAAAAATCCAGTACAACATCCTAAGACCAAACACATCGGTATAAAAAATCATTTTATACAGGATTGTTTTGAAAAGAATTTAATCGACGTGGTAAAAATAAATACGGATTTTCAACGTGCTGACCTCTATACAAAAGCTTTTGACAAACCATGTTTTCTATATCTGTTATAGGTCAACGAAGTTAAAAAGAAAAGTGATGTTATTCCTGATGATGATCATTTGTAGTCTGATACAGTTTAGACTATTTTCCTTTTTATTTTCTTTATTTATTCTATTTTTTGTTTTAAATTAAATTCATGTTATTTAGATTTCTATTAAAATCCTAAAATATTGGTTATGATTTTAGAATTTTAGGGGGAGAATAGGTCAGCCAGTAACATTAAAAAAATTGAGAAGGAGGAGAGGCTAGCAGACATAAGGTAGATCGTATCTGTGATACCGATTCAAATACTTTGGAAAATGATAGTACACAGGAACAAATCAAGAGGGACTTTAATATTTAATTTAGAAAAGATGCAAAATTCAAAGTCTAAGTCTGTGTAGTCTGAGCAATATAAAAGGAAATATGACAGAAAAGCTGGTGTCTACTAAGGTAACACAATGAAAGTAGACCTAGAGGTTGCTAGACCACAGATGATATGTCTGTAGATTCAACACAATAGATAATTAGACCTGGCTGGTGATCTCAAGATCAAATTAAGTTGTTCAACTGACTGTGGGCTCCCATCTTATCACTGGTTAACACAATCAACAATATTCCAATAAGGGGTAACGAGCATGTAAATGACACAAATGTGTGCGGATGACCATAACTAGAGCAAAGCACAAAAAAAATAAAAGGCAAATGCTATAAAGCTAATAACTTATGTTGTTGGTGCATTATGTGCTAAAGAATTAACGATGCTCTAACAAGAAGATAGGTTGTGTGCCTCTCTGCTGTGCGATGGCACCGACCTGAGGATAAGCATAACCTAGATATTCTAGAATCCATTGTTGTTTGCTGCCTCTTTGATGTGCGATGGCACTGACCTGAGGATTGGCTTCTCCTTGAAAGCTCTAAGAATAGTCTCTTCTTGTCAAAATGCCATAGACCGCTCAAAAGCTGCTGAGGAATGTTAATTATCATATAAGCGTGGGATCCACAAATGTTGGTTGAAATAATAAACCTTAAACTATCACCAATCTATGTCAAAAGTCTGTGTATGGATTTAAGAGGACAAATATACTGACAATCATCATGGAAACAAATTCTTGAAAGTCCAAATCAATGTGGGAATCTATTAGTACCAATATGATTTCCTAAATCTGCTAACGACTCTGGATGAAAACCGAGAAGTGAGCATCAAATGGTTTTGATAACAAGTCCGAAATGATTTGACTTGCCTGTATGATTCCAAATTTGATTTGGTCCAGGTATGGTCAAACTAAATAGAAGCTGCCTATTCTAGAAACGAATCTAGTAGATTTCTATCTTAGGATTTACCTCTCACAAAAAGTTAAAAACAAGTTTAAATTATTTTACTTTAGTTTAATTTTCTATTTATTTAGTCATTTCAGTTTATTTTTTGTCGGACTACATTATGGAATTCAGTAAGGGATTAATTCACCTAAAAGGGTCACGTCTGAGGTGACAACATGTGCTTTCAAGAGATAAATGGGTCACTTCTGAGGTGACAAAGTGTTTAAAATGATCACGTCTGAGGTGATCAAAAGTTTTTCAGATAAAAGGATCATGTCTCAGATGATCAAATGTGTATAATGTTGATTCTAAAGCTTACAAAGGGTTTAAATGACAAATGGTAAGAAATGCAGAAAATTTCATAAGTATGACCCATTCGCACGAATGGACCATGAGTATGAACTTATCATGCGAATGGGAGCTATTCGTACGAATGGACCATGTGTATGGACCATTCAACCGAATGACCCATACGAATGACCCAGTCGGATGTTTAAGAGGGAACGAATGAGTAAGTCGCACGACTGTACTTCAGTTGGATGACTGAAGGGCGCCAACTGAACCAATCGCACGACTGAGGCCATACGCCTGAATGAAATGTGCGTATTAGCCTAGTTGTACGATTGAATTTAGGTTGAGTATAAATAGAGGGTGAATCGGTCACATAGACTCATCACTCCAAAATTTGCCCTAATTCGCACGACTAACGTTACTCTACCCAAATTTCGTTTGATCACCATTTGAGCCTTCAAGACTATTGTTTGTTGTGTACTGACGATTTCTATTGACTTTACAGGTAATTTTCGGTGCAGAACCATTGTTGTACCACTCACATTGCTATAGAATCTTGACAATCGGACCCCTTAGAAAAACCATAACAATTGTGTTCAAATAACCTAACTAAACGACGTAAACAGATGAAATTAAATAAGTTAGGTGTTAAACTAATGGATTGAGAGTCTAATGAACCAGATCACGAAGTCTAAAACTCAAAATTGGTGAAAAATTAAATTTGAATTGAACAGTCAGAACAACATGCGAATGGATAGGTTGATGAACCTCAGTCGCACGACTGATGTGTGCGACTAGCCAAACCGCATGACTGAACCATGCGTATGAGTTCAGTCGCACAACTGGTGTAACCGCATGAGTTTACATACGCATGAGTCTAGTAGCACACTCAGTTGTACATATGGGTTAATTCGCACGACTGAAGTTCAGTCGCACTGCTAATGCGCACGACTTGATCTCAGTCGCACAACCTCATTCGCATGACAGAAAAGAAGGTTTTCAAGTCAAGTGATTCAAGACATTCTTAGCCAATGGATACTAATGTTTACATTCATTGTGTAACAGATGGCGAGTCGATGGACAATGAGTACGAAGCACAACATATGTGCTCATCTAGATCTGACCTCAAGAAATGCTTCAAACTTTTCTGGCATCATCACCTTTCTACGGAGATCAAGAATTGCACATGCTATATCTGCTCCATGCACTCCATATCGTTCTATACAGCAGGCCTTCTGGGAAGGTGCAGTAGTTGACCGATGTTCTAAGCCTCACTGTATCAGGAGTACTATCTTTGGAGAGTCGATTGAGATCACAGAGGAAGATCTCAGGATTGTGCTGTAGTTGGGGGAAGATGCTGACTGTCCTACTAGACTACACCCCCTTACTGTCAGAGGATGTTTTCTTCGAGCTAAGTACTCTGGGGAGATTAATGTAGGGGTGCTCAACAAGAGCAACCTATGTCCCCAGTTTGAGTACCTTGCTCACGTACTGCTGAAGTGCATAGCGTCCAGGAAGGGAAGATTTGATGAGTTGTCAGATCAGATCCAGAACGCCTATGTAGCGTTGGTGCTGAACCATCCGTTCAGCTTCTCCAGGATGATCTTCACCTACTTAGTGGAGAACATTGAGGGGAAAGGGAAGTAGGGCTTGTGCATGTACCCCCGATTCATGCAGATGATTATAAACCAGAAGCTCCCTTCCCTATCGAAGGAGAAGGAAGATGCAGTAGTGCTTGAGGTGATGGTTGATACCACCTTAGGCCGGATGAAGGTGTACAGGGGGAAGCAGTGAAACCCTCTATCAGGAGACTATTCGGGCATCTGGCCCATGAGGACTATGCGGTGCCAGCTTGGAGGAAGTGGCGCCACGATGATAGTGATTCTGATGTTCAGCAGATTGCTCTACCCTTCGATGACTCTGATGAAGATGACAGCGGGGATGCTGGAGATACCATGCCAATTCTACCAAGGGGCACAACGACTGATGGTACACCTCCAGTATCTGCCCCCACTGGAGATATAGCAGAGTTGGCTAGGTTTCACCGGGATTTTATACCTGGTGAGGATGATGAGGAGTCAGATGAGGAGCCACTGACTAGGACTGTGGGAAGCAAAGTTGTTCCCACAGAACATGGACTCCGGGCAGTTGGTGAACGCCCCAGTGGATCGGGAGAGACTACCGCTGACCCGACCTATGCTCCAGAGCTGTCCAGTCGTGTTTTAGGGGGAGCATCCTCCTCGACAGGATCGAGGAAGAAAAGGATGGCTCAGCCCCACGGCATGAAGAAAAAGAAGCGCGGACACACCTACATCACCACCTCAGCCACCACCATAACCACCTCTACAGCCACAAACACCACCACGACCACCTCCATAGCAACCACTACCATTCCCACACCCCCTACCACTGTCACCACACCACCCACCACTACATATATCCCATCCACCACCATATCATTCACACCTACATCACCACCACTATCATATAGACCTAACTCGATCTTCACCACTGCCACCACTACTACCAGTAGCCACCAAGCCGGGCCATCATCACATCCCACCCACCTATCTGGATTACCTCTACCTCCCATTGGTTTAGAGGAATAGCTATCAGCGCGGAACCGTATGGTGATGCATCTGTTAGTAGCCAATGACGAGAAGACTGCACATATTCGTCAGCTGGCAGATCTCACAGCTGCACAGTCCTAGCAGATCTCTCAGCAGGCTCAGCTGATTGAGAAGCAGGCACAGCAAATGGTTGCTTAGAGCAAGGAGATTGCCCAACTCCAAGAACATAGAGTCATATCAGCAAAGAAGATTGAGGAGTTGGAGGATGCTAAAAAGTCTATCATGCTCAAGCTCAAAGGAACTAAAGTTGAGCCTCTGAAGATAAAGGAAGGAGATGATGATGAGGGTGAAGATGATGATGAGGATGAAGATGAAGAGAGTGATGATGATGAAGGGGATGAGGAAGAAATAGCAGAGGACAGGCAGGAGGATGATGATGATGAAGGAGGAGATGCAGCTGCATTTGCCTCAACTCAGGGTCAAGAAAGAAGATCAAAGAGAAATCAAGACCAACGAGCTTCCTCTTCTGCCTCACCAAGTGATGATCCAGCGATTCAAGATAAAAGTAATGATTAGATGATTATGTATTTGATAGCTTTTGTACTTTAATCATGTATTAAACTTATTCATTTGATGTTTATATTAAGATTAATGTATTCCTGTCTTGATTATTAACTGATGTTTGACGTGTTACATGTTTACAACAAGCAGATCCAAAGTTTGAAAGGGACAAATTTGATGTTGCTCCCCTTCAGAAAATCAAGACTCAATTGACTATGATTCTTGATTTGCAAGGGATCGTCAGGAGATCTGTGAGCTATACCCCTGAAGAAGGGGAAATAATTCATGATCTTTCAAATGAGCAACTGGCTGAAATGTTCGAGCTGAACCCAGATGAGATCTTTAAGAATGCTCCAACTTTTGAATCTATCAGTGAAGAAGAGCTAAATGACATTGATGAGATAGAGATAGAAGACATCACAGCAGATCACTATCCTCAGTACGCTGACAACGAGGGAAATGTGGTCCCCAATCTGGGTGTATCCCTAGTCAGTGATACATTTGAGGTATTGGATCAGATGGAGCAGGAGTCTGAGAAGATTAAAGGAAATGCCCAAGCCTCAAACGGTGATGTTGATATTAGAAAGGCAAAATGGGCTGCTTGTTTCGAAGAAATCCAAGCCCAACGCGCAGCTCCTAAACAGAATGTCTACACCAAACTCTACAGAGTGAAGAAACATCATAAGGTGTCAGGTAGGATTATTGCGTGGGCACATTTCGAGGATCTAAATGTTTATGCAATAAAGAGAGAAAAGGGCATAGAGTACTTTAGATTTCCACATGATCTAAAGACTCTACCTGGTTTTGAGCTCAACCAGCTCTCAAAATTGAAGCTATTATATGCTGACCCAAGGAAGATGTCAGGCTGGTTTGAGGCTGCCCTAAAGAAAGAGTACTAGACGTGGTGGCTCAACTTCAAACCTCAAAACCCTACGAGGTATATCAGACGATCTGAAGTTGACTCCATCACTGGTAAGCCCAAGATAGTGCTGAAGTTGAGTCCCCCAAGAACAATGTATAGAATCCCTCTCAAGGAGATGCCACAGGACTTCACTCCACACTTTAAGTGGTGGTACTATGATTGGAGAACTAGGGAGGCGGTCATAATTCTAAATAAAAAGGGACAAATGGATACCATCAGGGTGTTTGACCCAATGTGGCTCACTAACTTGTCTGATAATGATGTCTACACATGATACAAGTGGCCAGTATTCTATGACCCGCAAGATATTGTACAAGCCCTCCAATTCCAAAATGTCATAAGACTCTGCTTTGCGTCCGAGATACATGCAGGAGTCACAAGAGAGGAAAAGTACAAGAAGTATGAAGAGGTGATGCAGAAGGTAAGAAATTAGATAGATCTAGGTCCAAGAGGGAGTTTGTTGATACATATATGTACCTAGATCCTGATCTGAATGTAATATGTCTTACACTTATGTAACTATTGGGTACTTAATGAAATACAGAATGGTTGGCTATGTTTATAATGTTTAACATTTCATTAATGAGTTGATTAACACATATTGACGTAATTATATAGGTTTGTGATTGTTTGAAGTGTTATGCATAATGTTATAATATTGAATACACTCAAACTTGGTGAAGTGAAGTTCTCATGCATCTGACTGGACCGTGCGCCCCAACAGTGGTCATACGTCCGAATGGCCATGCGACTGAGTGTCCATGCGCCTAAATAGTCCATACGCCTGAACAATTTCAAGCGACTGACTCAGTCGCACGACTGAACACTCAGCCGTGCGAATGGATCAAATGCATGGCTCAATCGCACGAATGAGCAATACTAACCTATAAATACCACCTAATTCATGGAAAAACGTAAGCATTCATTCCTATTCGACTCCAGACGTACCCTAGCCATCCAGAAGCCTCGAAGTTCGTACTCCAAGTTCATAGAACGCTACAGATCGATTCCTAATCGATTCTTAACGTTAGATTCAATTCCTTATTGTTTCTACGTGGGTTCTCACTAATTGGATCGCCAATCAAATAGGATTTCGCAGTATTTGGTTTGGATTACATGTTAATCAGTTTGTATTTTGTTTAAATACAAGATCCTAACATGTGGTCCAGCAAAACTATGAGTGAAACTATAATTTCGCTCATAGTCAGCAGTTTTAGTTCACCCGACGAAACTGTTGTTTTTGCCGGGCGAAACTATAGTTTTGGGATTACAGTTTTGCTGACAGTGAAACTGTCTTCAAAACTAAGACTGCTATATATAGATTTGATCATTTTCTTTGTTGGGTGATCTTGTAAAACTGTAATCGTTTATCATTGTTGGAAGAGAACTTTGTAAGTAGTTTATTCACAGAATATCATTATGTTTTTTTATTATTGAATGTATTGATTCTCATTGTTCTTACTTTGATTCAATTGTGATTGTTCTTAATCATCTTCATTTTTGTTGTCTATTATTTGTATTTGATATGGAATGATTCAACATCTCATTTGTACTGTAATCGATCAAATGGACCAAGAGAACCTTGCTAAGCCTGTTGAGATCTTGGAGTCTCAGGAAATATGATGTAGGGTCCTGAAGAGAAGGATGGCTACTAA
Source organism: Flaveria trinervia (assembly GCA_025506515.1). NCBI lineage: Eukaryota > Viridiplantae > Streptophyta > Magnoliopsida > Asterales > Asteraceae > Flaveria > Flaveria trinervia. The sequence goes on from CM046443.1 coordinate 66,076,599, forward strand.
GAGTAAGTTAGGTACTATTGAGAGTAAGTCAGGTACTTCTGAGGTTGGTTGGGTCCTAAGCCTTCAGCAACCATTAAAGCTGTTGATACATATGTGCCTAGTTTATGTGCTTAATGTAAAAGTCTTTCATGTCTTACACATATGCAATGAATGGGTTAAATGAAATATAATATGTGATTGATGTTTATAATGTTTAATATTCATTGTATTATTGTGTGTTAAAGTATAATGAACTTACTATATAGGTTTGAGGTTGTTATGCATAGTTCTTCATCAATAATGATTGAGAAAAGTGTTCAAACTTAGTCGTATGAGTCTTCATGCGAATGGACCATGCTTATGGACCATACACATGAATACATCATGCTAATGGACCAGTCGCATGACTGAACCAGGAGACTGGATCAGTCGCATGATTGAGACATAAGATTGACTCAGTTGTACAATTGAACCTTCAGTCCTGCGTATGGATGAATCGCATGATTCAGTCGCACGACTGAACCATGCTAATGGTTTAGTCGTATGATTGGAAACCCATAACCTATAAATACCACTTAATTCATGGAAAAACAATAGCACTTGAGAAACACTTGATACTCTTACGAACCCCTAGCCGTCTAGAACGTCCAAGGAATCCTGTCCAACTTCATAGATTAATCCTGATCGATCTCTACTCATTCATAACATTTAGTTTCAATCTTATATCGATCGGGTAATTATCCTCACTGATTGGATCGCCAATCAAATAGGATTCCGCACTATTTGATTCGGTATAAACGCATAATCTGTTAGTATTCCGTATGTAAACGGTCCTGACAAGTGGTATCAGAGCTTTGGCTCTTGATTTTGCATTTGATTCAATTAGAATTGTGTCAAACCTCATGTGTTAACTCAAAAGAGGATGTTTACAGGCATTCAAGTTGAGGTTTTTCGTCATATAGTAGATTAGGGTTTCTGGGTAAATTGTAATTCATGTCAAAGTGTTAAAATTCTAAAGTTTTCAAACACAGCAGCCTTCAGTCGCACGAATAGCTCATTCGTACAATTGAGTCATCCGCATTGTCCATTCGTACGACTGAGCCATCCGCATTGGTCATCCGCATTGTCCATTCACATGACTGAGTCAGCCGCATTGGTCATTTGCATTTGTCCATTCACAAAATTGAGTCATCCGCATTGACTCATCCACATTTGTCCAATCGCACGATTGACTCATCCGCATTTGTCCAATCGCACGATTGACTCATCCGCATTTGTCCAATCGCACGATTGACTCATCCACATTTGTCCATTCGCACGACTGAACCAGTCTTGTTCTAAAGTTCAATTTAATAGAAATGGAAGATCAATTCGCTGCCTTTACTGCTGGAAGGGACTCTCGCATCCAGAACCTTTTGCTTTTGGAAAATGAAATTGGGAATCATAATAAACCACCAAAGCTTATGATGTTAGATGATTGTCCACAATGGAAGCAGAGGTTCGAGATCTATCTAAATGGAGTTGATCCTAATTTATTGGGCATCCATTAAGACCAGTTACACTTTGCTAGTCGGTCCTGATGGAGTAAAGCTGACTCTGGGAGAAATGAATGACAATCAGAAGGTTAAGTACAATGAAAAAAAGAAAGTGTATGCCCTGTTGACTCAGTCGATACCGAAAAACATCTTTCATCAGTTCTCTGAGAACAAACAGGTGAAAAAGTTATGGGAAGCATTGGAGAAATGATATGATGGGAATGCAACATTAAAGGCTCTAAAGGCTAAGGCTCTCAAGGAGTTTGATAACTTCTCTTCAATAGGGAAGGAGAGCTTGGATGACATCATTGACAGGTTCTACCATCTGATGAGTGAGCTGCACACTCATGGTGTAACAACGTTTATAGAAGATAAAGTGTTATGTTTTGCAGACGGTTTGCCAGATAAATGGGATTTGTTTTTGTCTAATTTGAGACAGAATGATATTCTTGCAAAGTTAGACATAAATGACTTTATCCTGAAATTAAGAGAAGAGGAACTAAAAAAGAAGTACAAGTCATAGAAAGGATCCTATGATTAGAATTCTTCACTTTACAACTCAATTCCTACTCCAACCAGTTCAGGAGCACCATTGCAAACTACTTTCGTGTCCAATTCCACAGCTCCTACCCAAACCAACGCTTCAAGACTAGAAACGTCAGGGTCATCTGGAACCCAATATACAGTTCCTGAAGCCAACACTACATAGTTAAAGACTGAGAATCTCAATAATGTCACAGTGGAGGTTGCAAAGGAGCACATGGATCTTCTTGCAGCTGTTGTCCAATCCTATGATCGTTTAGTCACTGGGAAGATTGGGAATTGTCATCTTGCAGATGAAGATTACGAGCAAGTTGATGAGAATGAGCTAGAGATGATGGATATCATGTGGTCTCTTGCAAGTGTAGTTAGACGAGAGAAAAAGTTCGTTAAGAAGATGGGACAGAATTTAGTAGCCACTAAAGACACAACCTTTGGTTTCGACAAAACCAAAGTCACTTGCTTTAATTATGGTTAAAAGGGGCATTTTAAATGGGAATGTGTAAAGCCCAAGAAGACTGGAAATGGAAATCCATTTTCCACCTTCAACCATCAAGACAAACCCATGAGTAGAGCTACCTCTTCAAGCAAAGAGACGAAGGCCTTGACTGCTCAAGGTGATGAAGGGCAAGACTGGACCTTTCGCTTTGTGTCTCCGGGTGACTCAAACATTGCCTTTGTTGAGGAACTGGATGATGGTTCTGCGAGTGAAGGTGAGATCACAGTTGAGAAAAGTAATGTCAGATACTGAAGAAGTTGTGAAAGTGGTACATCACTTGGCTGAGGAAGAGCTCAGAGCAACAAGTTCAGAATCTCTAGCATCCGAAGAGTCTAACTCTGCATTGATGGCTGATTCAGTCAAATCCTCACAGGTAAGTACTAAAGACCAACTGTTTGAAAAACATGCTTGTGATGAATGTAATAAATTTATAGAGAGCATTGATTTGAAATTTGCTAGGTTATTAGAACACAATGATAACTTAGTAAATGATTTACAACTGTGCACTGAATCTAATCGGATTTTAAAACAAAATAAGTGCAGTTACAAAGAAAAAATAGAACTTTTAAGCAAACAACTAAGGGAAATCAAGATTGTTGCTTTCAATCAAGCAAATGATATAAAGTTTTATTTAAATTCTTTGGAAGAAACAAAGAAAGAAAAAGCAGTTTTAGAAGTCGAAGTTAATTCCTTAAAACAAAAACTGCACAATTGGATTAGTTCTTCTCACATAGTTCAACACTTAGTGAAAGAACGAAATAATGGGGAAGGGTTGGGTTACAAGATAGTTCCACCACCACATGAGATCCTGTTGAATGCTAAATGTAGACCAATAAATAACAACCAAGTAAAGGATCATGTGGTGTCCACTCCTCTGGTTAGTGATCCTGATTTGACAAGTAAACCTATGACGGAAAGTACTAAACAAAAGGAGTCTACTTTCAAAACAAAAGGAAAGATGCCTACTATAAATTTGGATGATAAATTTGAAAAGGTTAATGTAAGGTCAGGTTCACACATGTCTTTTTCTGAACCTAAAATGACTAAACCAATTAACCAAATCCGTGTTACACATCTAAGTCCAAATAAACTAAAGGCTAAAGATGTTAAAAATGTCCGAACAATTAATTTTGTTAAAGAAGTAGAAACATCTAAACGAGAAGTGACTAAACCCAATCAGACTCATGTTGCACCTGTATCACACTCAACCCCACATAAACAGGTTCCTCAACATGTAGAAGGGAGATCATGCTATAGTTATGGAAAGAGAGGACATATTTCTTCTATTGTCCTTATTATCAGAATCCTATAAAGAAAATTGAACTTAATGACACAAAACAAAGTTCTTCTAAAAGGAGTTCTAGTACCCCTCCTAAGAGAACTAATGAACCTAAAGTTCAAAAAATAAGCCAGTCTTCTGTCAGCTTCAAGATATAATGATTTATATGTCTTAGATCTATTAAAAGCCTCCACAACTGATCAGAAAGTTCAATGCTTCTTGTCAAAGGCAACATAGAGGGTCTCAATCTGCATGCATAGGAGAATGGGACACATAAATCCATGGAAGATGAATCACTTGATACATAATGATCTAGTGAGTGGAGTGAATGTCAAGAACTTCCAGCTTCCGGATTTTTGCATAGCATGCAAGAAAGGCAAACAGACTAAGAAGTCTTACAACGCAAGTAAAGTTAAATCCATTGACCTGCCTCACGAGCTTCTACACATGGATCTGTTTTGTTCCGTTAGCACTAAAAGTATTGCAGGTGATTTGTATTGCTATGTAGTTACGGATGATTACTCAAGATTTTCTTGGGTGATGTTTCTAAAATCCATATCAGAGACATTTAAATAATCCAAGTAGCTGGTAACTACTTTGGAATCACTCTACAAGCTGAAAGTTAGACAGATTCGATCAGACAACGACACAAAGTTCAGGCTCTGGTGGATGGAGGTATTTAGTAAAAAATGGGGATTGTACATCAATTTACGTCTGCCTACACCCCACATATGAATGGAGTTGCTTAGCGAAAGAACCGGAGCTTGATAGAGACAACAAGAACAATGTTAGCCGACTCGAAACTGCCTATCCAATTTTGGAATGAGGCAGTGGCCAATGCATGTTACACCCTAAATCGGGTCTTGGTGGTCAAACGTCATGGTAGAACATGTTATGATTTGCTCCAGTGATGTAAACCTAACCTGGAGTATCTCGAACCATTTGGTGCACCATGTATGCTGCTGAAGAAAACTCAGTCTGGGAAACTCAATGAGAAGGCTGAAGAAGGGATCTCTCTCGGATAAAATATACCGGAAAAGAGAGTTTATAACAATTCAACAGGTCAGATAGAAGTGTGGTGCAACGTTGATGTTCAGAGATACACCACCCCCTGCTGGAAAGGGACCTTCATTCTTCTTCGATTATGATGAATTCTTTAAGTCCTTCAATATACCTATCTCCCTTCCTGATCATGAGTTAATGACCAGAATGATGTTCGATGTCCTAGACACACCGCCACTAGACTCAATAGCATCAAATCCATAAGGTGAATATTCTAATCCTTAGGGGGAGCACTTGATGTAAGTGATTCCTCCTTCGATGATGAAGAAGTGGAGACTGAACAGGTGGATCAGGAGGAACATGTTCCTACAAATGAAAGTACACAAGCATCAAATCCTGATGCCTCTAACATTTCAGAACCTCACACTCCAACAGCTACAGATCCTGATCCTGAGTTTAACAATCTGGATAATGAGGTGGCTATTCCAACAACTCCTGGATCTCTGCTAAATGTTTATCATCCCTTGGAAAATCTCATTGGGGATGTTAGATCGGGAGTATAGACCAGAAATCAGCTATACACAGCTGATTATGCCTCGATAGTGGATAAGGGATAGCTTCATGATGGAGCATATCGATGTTTTGTGTCACAATTTGAGCCAAAATACATTAGTGAAGCGTTAAACGATGAGGCATTGGTTAGTGCAATACAAGAAGAACTCATACAGTTCAAAAAATTAGGAGTGTGAACCCTTGTGGACAAACCAAAAGGTGCTAAGGTGATTACCACTAAATGGGTACTATAATGCAAGAAAGATGACCAAGGGGTATTAATTAGGAATAAGGACCGACTTGTAGTTCAAGGATTTCGACAAGTCGAAGGCATAGATTACAATGAAGTGTTTGCACCAGTGGCAAGGATGGAAGCAATATGTATATTTCTAGCTTATGCATCCTACATGAAGATCAAAGTCTATCACCTAGATGTCAAGCGTGCGTTCCTGCATGGTGAAATCCGTGAGACAATGTATGTCAGTCGACCTAAAGGATTTGGGGATCCTTATCATCTAGACAGAGTTTACAAGCTTGATAAGGCTCTCTACGGGCTCCATCAAGCTCCTAGAGCATGGTATGAGAAACTCTCAACTCATCTAGTGAAACACGGCTTTTGTCGAGGAGTTATTGACTATACACTGTTCATCAAAGCAAAAGATGGCGTGTAACGCCTGGTTATTTTTCATGACAAAGAATGAATGAATAAAGCGAAGAAAAAGAAGGAAAAGAAATAAAACCCAAGTCTAGGGGTTAAAAGTGACAAAAAGGACAAAAAGTTTAAAAGTTGGTGATAAAGGTGGTATGGCCGCCTAAATGGTCACACCACACCTTTTCATTCAGATCTTGATAGAGAGAGAGAGAGAGAGAAGGAGCTGAAACTCTCGATTTTGAAGGAAGAACAAGAAAGAATTTGAATTCGAGGTAAGAATTCATGTTTTATGGTGTTCTTAATCGGTTATGTCCTCGGGTTTATGCTTATGTGTGTTTGTCTATGTTCGAGTGTGTTTTAGTGGGTTTCTAGACGGTTGAACTCAATTGCAAACGAGTTTGGAAGAAGCCATACTCAAGAGCTGCTAAGGTGAGTTCTAGAACCCCTCTTTACTAGTTTTAAACTGATTTTGGGGCTGGAAATGTATGAACTGATGTTCTTATGAAACTGGGTTTTTAGCCGTGTGTATGAATGTGTGTATGTTGATTTTATGATGTAATGAATGGATATGTTCATGCTTGATGATATATGATTGCGTTTCTAAGGCTTAGAAGGTAAGATTTAAGCTTAGAACATGATAGATGGTGATTAGGAATTGAGATCTGATCTTTAGAGCTCATATGTTTAAGTTTTAGAATCTGCCTAAGTATGCAGAAGAAACACGGATGAGAATTAACTATTAAGTAACTCAATGCGGATGAGTAATGGAAGTCAATACGGATGAGTAATGGAAGTCAATACGGGTGAACAGTTAAATGCGAATGAGCATTAGCTATTAAGTAAGTCAATGCGGATGAGTAATGGAACTCAATGCGGATGAACAGTTAAATGCGAATGAGCATTAACTATTAAGTAAGTCAATGCGGATGAATAGTTAAATGCGGATGAGCATTAACTATTAAGTAAGTCAATGCGGATGAGTAATGGAAGTCAATGCGGATGAACAGTTAAATGCCGATGAGCATTAACTATTAGGCAAGTCAATGCGGATGAGTAATGGAAGTCAATGCAGATAAACAGTTAAATGTGGATGAGCATGAACTATTAAGTAAGTCAATGCGGATGAGTAATGGAAGTCAATGTGGATGAGCATTTAGCCCTAAGTAAGTGAATGCGGATGAGTATTGGATGAAATGCAGATGAACATTGACTAAGTATGCTAAGTGCGGATGAGTAAAGTAATGTAGATGAACATTGATCAAGTATGGGAAATGCGGATGTGTAAAGTTAATGCAGATGAACATCGATTAAGTATGGCAAATGCGGATGAAGAAAAACAAATACGGATGAACTATGGCAAATGCGGATGAACAAAAGACAAATGCGGATGAACAGGAACAAATGCGGATGAACAGGAACAAATGCGGATGAACACTTGGAATAATTTTGACTTTCTGGAGAAAAGTGAAGTTTAGGCTTTGACTTGGGAGATTCTCGGGGGCTATGTAAGTTGACCTTTTTGAGGTCATAGATGATGTGATGGGCATGATGTTATGATGGTATATATGATGCTTATGCATGATGGTAGGTATGATGTATATAATGTAAGTTATGTATGTATGATGCCCTGTATGATGATGATGATTGCGTGTGATGATGTTCCTTTTTATGTATGTTTATTTTCCCATGGCTTTACGTTGGATGTTAATGAATGAAATGAAAGTATTATGTAACATGAAGTGGAAGATAATGAAAGAGGAACGTGATGAATGAATGCTTGCATTAATGATGATGGAAAGTAAAGAAAGTCTTGCAAGCCTTGTATGTCGGGACACACCCCATTGTAGGGTGTTAACCTAACGGTGTGAGGGTTAGCTACCCGAGAAGGATGCACATCGGGGTCTTTCTTTGCGATTGACCATATGTATAGAACTTTGTCGCTTATCCTAGATATTGTGGCCAGGCTGCTATGCGCCATGACGGGGGGGACAATGATGGACTCCGGCCCAGTATCAGCTTTATGCATGACGGAGGGTATAGCACATGACAATGGTACACCTGAACTTACTGTAGGTAATGTGGCCAGGCTGCTGTGCGCCATGACGGGGGGTCTATGATAGACCCCGGCCCAGTACCAGCTTTATGCATGACGGTAGGGTAAGGTTCATGGTTTTGATGGAATGAAATGAATTAACAATGAACGAAAGAACGGAAGTAATGAATGTGAATGATAATGACGTACGACGAATGAAAGAAGGTTAATGAATGAATGAATGATGAAGATAATAATGATATTATCTATCGTACGTATGATGTGTGATCACATGTGAAAGTAAAGAATGGTTTGATGAAAGTATGTTTTATTATAAAAGTTGAATTCACTCAGCAAAGCTAACTTTTTATGCATTTTCCAGTTGGTAGGTGAGCATTGTTGAGGATGGCTTGGGGCAGCTACTTAGCATTTTAGATGGCATTCTTTTGTTACTGTTTATGCATTGTATTGCGAACAAATGAAAATGTGTAATGAATGATTGTATTAACTTGCAAAAGCAGTTATTATGAAAGAAAAAGTTATTTTAATGTTTTGCTGTGATGTGTTTATGAAAATTAAATGTAATTGTATGTTTTGTGAGCAATGATTGGCCAGCTGTAAGCGTCCCGGGAACGGGGCCATACAAGTTGGTATCAAAGCCAAAGTTTAAGTGAAACGGGTAAATTTTTGAAATAAACCTAAACTTAAACTGAGAAAGGGACGGAAGGTGAAGGGATGCCAGTCCAAGTAGCTGCGTGCCATCAGGTATTTCCTTAATGATTAACCGGTATTGTGTGTGCATGTTATGTGGTTGTGTGTTGCTGGTAGATTTAGATACTGATGTAGTCAGGACAGGTAATGCTTGGGGAATGAAGAGTAAAGTAAGTGGCTAATCACAACTGGCCACAGTAATTAGGGACATACTATACTTGACATAAACTGAGCTGTTCCTTGGAATGACTGTGTTGGTGTTTGAATCTTTTTGCTTGTGTGTGAGGATGGCCGGTGTTGGATCATCTAAAGCTTCATGTGGTTAAGGTCATGGTGCTGAAGCACGGGTTACGAGAGGAAGGCCTATGGCCGAAAAGGTGGTTCATAAAGAACCAGAGACCCCTCATCCTAAGGGCGGTGATGAGAGTGCCAATCTGAGGGCCTCGGTGAAGGAGGCTGTTATGGAAGACTGGAGGTGAAGGATCGAGGGCGAGCGCCAGAGTGTTTACAATAACGCAAGAGGAGGCTAGGACGGACCCTAATGTCGTGTCAGGTATGTTTCTAGTAAACAAAACTTTAGCCTTTGTGTTATTCGATTCTTGGCATGATGTTATGATGGTATGTATGATGCTTATGCATGATGGTAGGCATGATGTATGTGATGTATGCTATGTATGTATGATGCCTGTATGATGATGATGATTGTGTGTGATGATGTTCCTTTTTATGTATGTTTATTTTCCCATGACTTTACGTTGGATGTTAATGAACAAAATGAAAGTATTATGTAACATAAAGTGGAAGATAATGAAAGAGGAACATGATGAATGAATGCATGCACTAATGATGATGGAAAGTAAAGAAAGTCTTGCAAGCCTTGTGTAAGGATTCCTTAAGTCTGATGCAACCCAAAACATCCAAAGTGTCTCAGCAATATGCACTAAGTACTGAAGTGAAGAATGCTTCGGAAGTTTTACACAATGCATTAGAAAATACTCTTAAGTGTAAAATCTTCCGAAGCCAAGACCAATATCTTCCGAAGCCAAAGATGAAGTCTTCCGAAGCCTCAGAGACAAAGTCTTCCGAAGCTTCAAGTTATGAAGACAGATTTCTTCCGAAGACTTTTAAGACATGCTTTTTCTGATGTACTTTTCTGTAAAGCTGGACACCTTTCCGCAGTGCCTCTGCAAGTCACCAACTTACATGAGTTGGTGAAAAGGTCCATGCTTTTGGTAACTGTACATTGAGGTCTTGAGTCTGTATACTTTCTAATTTATGTACTTTATCCTTTTGTAATAGATAAAGATGTGAGCTATGGCATGTCATAGTCACAAGTCAAAAGGCATCTGCCTTTTGACTCTACAATTGATTTTGTTTGTGTGTCTAGTCAATTGTATCCAACTGGCTTTCAAAGTATAGCCAGCTGTAGGATGTAGTATAAGTATCTCATGTTCTTGTATCTTTTATCACATGCTTTGAAACAGTTGTAAAAGAACATAGAGAAAACAATATACTGTATTCTTGAAAACCAACTCTCTTGTTCTGTCTCTTATTTTACTTGTGCTCTTTGTATCACTTTGGTTAACCAAGTTCACTGTATGATTAAAGTTTAGTTAATCTTCTCTCTTTGTGTCATTGTGTTGTAATTGTGTTAGAGCCCTTAAACGGTCCTGCAATTGGTATCAGAGCCTTCCAGGTTCTTGATATAAGATCTAACCATCTTAAGATCCCTCACACACACAAAAACTAAACTCTTCAAATGGCTTCCATCTCAAAGACTGATATGGAGACTGGAACCATGAACAATCCCCACTGATCACTCTTGATGATTTTGACACTTGGTGCATGAGGATGGAAGGCTTCATCAGGTCTCTTGACTCAAGAATGTGGGAATCTGTTGTAAATGGACCTTTCATACCCAGCACCCCTTCTGCTACTGGTGCTGGTATGATCCCTAAAGATATGGCCAACTACTCAGATGAAGATAGGAAAAGACTAGAGATTAATAGGAAGGTCATGACTGCTCTTCAGACTGCTCTCCCAAACTCTGTATACAGAGGTTTTAAGAAGTGCAAAACAGCTAAACAGGTGTGGGATGCACTGAAGCTGATGTATGAAGGCTCCTCTGAAGCCAAGGAGAACAAGAAAGATCTTCTGAAGCAGCAGTTTGAAAATTTCACCTTCAAAGCAGGTGAAACCATGACCCAACAATACTTTAGGTATGTTGAGATTGTGGATACCCTAGTGGATGGAGGAGTACCTCTTGAGAACAGGTACATTGTAAGGAAGTTCATGTCCTCACTTCCTAGGCAATGGACACACTATTGTGTGGTGATCAAGAGGACTGAGAACCTTAAAACTCTTACTCTGACAGAGTTGTATGGGATTCTCAGTGGCTACCAGATGGAAATGAACATGCAAGGTTCATCTGGAAACTCCAACAATCAAATGGGTTCAGCCCTTTATGTAGTTGAAAGGGACAACATAGAACCCCAACATCATCTCATATGCTACCCTGACAACTCACATAAGGGTCCTTTCATCACCTTCCCAGAGACACCAAGAGAGAACTTTACTCAAGGAAGTCCATTCCAAGAGACAAGTTCTTCTCAAGCCTTTGTGTCTACTGATGAAAGCTATGGGAATTATCTCTTCACTCTTGAAGACCTGGACTGTATTCATCCAGATGACCTGGAATACATGGAGATAGTTCAGCAGATGGCTCTCCTCACTCACAGAGCCAAGAAGTTCTACAAGAGAACAGGAAGAAGATTTCCAAGCAATGCTATCAGTGGAAAGTTTGGGTTGGATAAAAGCAAAGTTAAGTGTTACAACTACAACCTTGTGGGTCACTTTGCTAGGGAGTGTAAGGCGCCTAAAGAAAATGGGGGCCAAACACAACCCAGACCAAACTACACTGACAAAGCTCCTCAGTCTGAGAAGACTAAGCAACATGTTGCTATTGCTATTGAAGAAGGAGGTTTTGACTGGAGTTTTCAGGTGGAAGATGCTTCTCCAAACCAAGCACTGATGGCTGATCATGATGAAGCCAAGGTATTGGAACATCCTTGTACTCCTGAATGCATTGCTAAAGTAAATAGATACAGGTCCTACAACTTGGAGATGAGATCTGATCTTGAGTCCTTAAACATTTTAAAATCTGATTTTAGAAAGTCTAAAAATGATTATAAACTGAAAATAGAGGACTTAGAGAAAACCATTTCAGCTCTAAAACATGAACACACAGACTTTAGAACTCAAATTCAAGATCTCATAACCAAGCTAACTGAGTGCCAGGCTGAGCTTGTGATCAGCAAAGCAAGGGTAGAAAAGAGTGTTCTTGAAGAAGAGACCTTCAAGCACATGATATCCTCATCCCTGCACAACAAAGTGTGCTATCAAAACAGACAGGGACTGGGATCAAATGAGGTAGCTCCTCCACACACAATTTTGTCTGTAAGATCTCCTAGATGGGATCAATGAGATAGATCCTATAAGTGAGGATGATGAAGAAGTGATAGTGAAGAATTCCTCTGAGAAGAGTGAAGATGAGGATTCTTCCAAGGGCTACTATCCTTCTGAGGAGAAGAAATCAACTACGATGACCAAGTCTAAGAGAAAGAACTTGATCAGGAAGAGCAAAAGGAAAGCAAAGAACGCTCAAGAAATCAAGGCTACTTTTGATGCTAAGCAGAAACAAGTTTCTATCTCTGCAGGTTTCAAAGTAGTAAAGACTGAAGACATCAACCAAGACTCCTCAGCTAAGAGTACTAGTTCATGTTCAAATCATCACAGTGCAAAGAAGAAGACTGAGCTGCTGTGTACCACTGCTGCACAGCCTGGACCATCAAACTCCAAGAACAGTTCACAGCCCAAAAGAACTGTCTCAGCATCTACCAAGATGAAGGTGGAGAAGGAATGTGACCAAAGCCAGTCTTGCTCTCAAAAGGAGCCTCCTTTGAAGAAGAAAATGTTATGTGTCATGTGTGAAAGTACTTCTCACATTGCCAAGGATTGCCCATACAATCCTAAAAGTACCATCCACATGACCAATTCAAAGACTTCAAAGAATCTCAAGAAGTCTCAAGCTTCGGAAGGAAAGTCTGTTTCCTTCGGAAGCTCCAAATCAAAGAATAAGGTAAATGGAAAATTACCTTCGGAAGTAAAATTGGTCTCGGAAGAAAGGAGTTCTTCCGAAGCACTAAAGTCTGCTGCAGTGACTATAGAATCTTCCGAAGGTTCAGTCATCAAAATGTGTGAAGTTCCAAAAGCTTCTAAGGTTTTGAAGGTCAAGTCCAGGACTCCAAAGGTGGTGTGGAAGTCTAAGAAAGACCAAATGACTGAAATTTCTCCATCAACAACAGCTGAAGATCCCCATAGTACAACCATAGGATCTATTACTGTTGCATTACCTTCTATTACACTTAGTAAGCCCAAGACAATTAAGGCTTGGGTTTCCAAATGTAACTAATCATTTTCTTTGTGCAGGAACAACTCAAGACAAACAGGAATGTCTGGATAATTGACAGTGGCTGTTCCAGGCACATGACAGGCAATAGGTCTCTACTCCATAATTTTGAGAGAATTGATGGAGGACCAGTTGCTTTTGGAGGACATGAAGGTGGTTACATTTCTGGAAGGGGCAAGGTCACAAATGGTAAGCTCAGCATCGAGAGGTAAACTTTGTTAAGGAGCTTGGGTACAATCTTCTGAGTGTATCCTAATTTTGTGATCAGAGTCATAACATGCTCTTTACTGAGCATGAGTGCATTGTTCTCAAGCCAGGAGTGGTCCTTCCTCATGAGCATATCCTGCTCAGAGCCCCCAAGAAAGGGAACATGTACAAGATGGATTTGCAAGAAACATCTCCTTCTGGAGAAGTTTCATGCTTTCTATCTAAAGCAAATAGTGATGAGTCTTTCCTATGGCATAAAAGAATATGCCATGTAAACTTTAAGAACATAAATAAATTGATTAAACATGATCTGGTAACTGAAATGCCAAAGAAAGAGTTTACAAGTGATGATCTTTGTGTTGCATGCCTGAAAGGGAAGCAACACAAGGTATCTCACAAGCCTAAGGAAAAGAACTCCATCACTACTCCCCTACACTTGTTACATATGGATCTCTTTGGCCCCACCAGTGTAATGAGTTTAGGAAGGACTTCTTACTGTTTGGTGATCATAGATGACTTTACAAGATTCACTTGAGTCTCTTTCCTTAGAACTAAGGACGAACCCCTGAGATTCTGAAGAATTTCATCTTAAAAGTTGATAATCAATGTGATCATAAGGTCAAAACCATAATATGTGATCAAGGAACTAACTTCAAGAACCAAATCCTTGATACATTTTGTGATGAAAAAGGTATTACAAGACAATATAGTGCTCCCAGGACTCCTCAGCAAAACGGAGTTGCTGAGAGGAGAAACAGGACACTTATTGAAGCTGGAAGAACTATGTTGTCTGACTCTAAACTGCCTATCACCTTCTGGGAAGAGGCAGTTAATACTTCTTGCTATGTGCAGAACAGAGTTTTAGTAGTTAAGACACATGGTAAGACCCCTTATGAACTTTGGCACAAGAGGAAACCTTTCATTGGTTTTCTCAGGTCATTTGGATGTCCCTGCACCATCTTGAATACCAAAGATCAAATCGCCAAGTTTGCTGAGAAATCAGACGATGGACACTTCATTGGATACTCCTCTCAAGCTAAAGCTTATAGAGTATACAATCTTAGAACTAGAATAATTGAGGAGTCAGCCAATGTCACTTTCAATGAACACACACCATGTGTTGCTGGTTCTGGTCCGGATTGGCTGTTTGATCTTGATTTAGTTACCAACTGTTTTAACAAATCTTATGAGCATGTTTCAGGATCTGCAGAAAATTTAAATACAGGTGATCCTGACCCAAGATTTGAGCTAGGAAGATCTTGAAGACATACATCTTCAGCTCCAGTTGAAACTACTTCAACAAATGAAGTTTCTATCAGCACAACAATGACAAATTCAGCTGATACATCTGGTATTCCTTCAAATTCTAGCTTAGAGGCTTCTCAACCAGATAAAGACACCTCAATTGTAGAAGACAGCATTGGTGATGGTGATAGTGATCAGGAATTTCTTGATGCTAATAACCATACCATAGATGACAACATCAATGATGTCACACACTCATTGGATCAAGTTAATCTTGATAAGTGTGATAATGTGGAAGGTAAATCTTTAAGCCCAGATCTAAATTTCTCAAATTTGGATCTCTCTCAGTAACTTGCTGTGATCCCTCAGCTAAGGATCCACACGTCTCACCCCACCACAAACATCATTGGAGATGTTGACACAGGGGTAAGAACAAGAGGACAAACTCATGAAGCAAATATTTGTCTTCACTCTTGTTTCTTATCATAGATAGAGCCAAAGAAAGTTGATGAAGCTCTAAAGGATGGAAGTTGGGTTGAAGCTATGCAACAAGAGCTGCTTCAATTCAAAAGGTAGAAAGTTTGGAACCTTTGTCCACTTCCTCATGGGAAGAGTACCATTGGCACCAAATGGGTTTTTAGGAATAAGAAGGATGATAGAGGAATCATCATCCAGAACAAGGCAAGACTAGTTGTTCAAGGATACACACAAGAAGAAGGGATTGACTACACTGATGTCTTTGCTCCTATAGCGAGACTAGAAGCTGTTAGGACATTCCTGGCATTTGCTGCATCCAAGAACTTCAAAGTCTATCAACTTGATGTAAAGTGTGCTTTCTTATATGGAGTGATTAATGAGGAGGTTTATGTCAAACAACCACCTGGTTTTGTAGACCCTGATCATCCTGATTATGTCTGCAAGCTTGACAAAACTCTTTATGGGCTGCATCAGGCACCAGGAAATGGTACGAGACACTTTCTGAGTATCTCTGTAAACATGGTTACAAGAGAGGTGCTATAGATGGAACTCTCTTCATCAAAGGACATGGAAATGACTTATTGCTGGTTCAAGTATATGTAGATGACATCATCTTTGGTTCAACCAATCCAAAGCTCTGTAAAGACTTTGAGAAGCTGATGAAAGACAGATTTGAAATGAGTTCAATGGGAGAACTCAACTTCTTTCTGGGAATTCAAGTGAAGCAGGTTGAGGATGGCATCTTCATAAGTCATTCAAAGTATGTTCAAGACATACTCAAAAGGTTCAACATGACTGATTGTAAGATTGCTAAGACACCCATAGCCAGAAACCACTCCCTTGGTCCAGATCTTGAGGGGCAGTGTGTAGATGAACACTTATACAGGACATTGATTGGGTCTCTTATGTATCTTACAGCTAGCAGGCCTGATATCATGTTTGCTACATGTATTTGTGCAAGATATCAAGCCACCCTAAGATGTCTCACTTAATCACTGTGAAAAGAATTTTAAGATACCTCAAAGGTGCTTCAACACTTGGTCTATGGTATCCAAAGAATCCAAATTTCAATCTGTATGCCTATACAGACAGTGATTATGGTGGTTGCAACATGACTGGAAAGTCTACACCCCGTGGATGTCAATTCCTTGGTGGAAGGATTGTCTCATGGCAATGCAAGAAACAATCCTGTGGGTCTGCATCAACTGCTGAGGCTGAATACATTGCTGCTGCAAGCTGCTGTGCTCAAGTGCTTTGGATTCAAAATCAGATGTTGGACTATGGATTTAACTTCAAAGAGACTCCTATCCACATAGACAACAACAGTGCTATATTAATTACAGAGAACCCTATGCAGCACTCAAGAACAAAGCTCATCAATATCAGGTATCATCTAATAAAAGATAATTATGAAAAGGGATTAATTAAACTTGTCAAGGTTCACACAGATGACCAATATGCTGATTTGTTTACAAAGGCTTTTGATGAACAAAGATTTAAATATCTAATATCAGCTATTGTGATGATCAACCTTGAGTAAACTTTTCTTAAAACTAATTCTTATTATTTCTTAAAAAATGTGTGTTCTAAGTTGTCTAGTCAATCATCTTCATAAGCTCATGTTTTTCCTTGGATTGGAAGATTTTCTTTAGATTAATTGATGATTTTATACTTTGGAAGTTATTCATTTTAACTTCAGAAGAAAATCACATCTTCAAAATATTTAACTATCTAAGAAATTTATCTTCGGAAGAAATTTCAATTTTATCTTCCGAAGCTTAAATAGTTATCTTAGACACTTACTTATTTTCAAGGACCATTTCCTTCCGAAGCAATAATTAACTCTCGGAAGCTTTATTGATCCCTATACAAAGCTTTCAAGTCTTAAATTTTTCTTCCGAAGCAAAATCATCAAATACTCTCAAGAAATTCTTCCGAAGTCATTTTAGCTTCGGAAGCTTTTCGAATTCCAAGAAAACTACTTTTTGAGCAAAAGAAAACTACTTTTTCAGAGGTGGGACCGACGTTCAGATTTCAAAGTTTATCCTCTTTCATTAAACTTTATCTGAAATCCCTCTCTCTCATATAAACCCAACGGTTTCCCCCTCTTCTCTCATCTGCTTTTCATCCAAACCTAAAACCCAAACTCTTCTCTCTGAAATCTCTTCTTCATCTCTAAGCTACCTCACAATGGCTAACCTTGCTCACAGAAATGATCCCAACTTTACCATGCAGCTACATAGACAACATAATCAAGTTGCTCTGTTATGCTCTGAGAAAGATCCTCATTTCTCAGAGGTTTGCCGTTTCTTGTCTCTGTCTCACTACTTCACCTCCCTAACCATTAATCCTCCACTCTATGAGGATCAGTTGCTTGAATTTTGGAAGACCTGCCAAGAGGTCATTATGGACGTGGAGAAGGCACTGTCTGCCACAGTACAAAGGAGAACAATCTTCATCACTCCGGCCATCATCAACCGACATCTTCAGCTGGATGATAAAGAAGGTGAGGTGTTCTTCCCAAAGGAAGCTGTAAATCATTCCTTTGAGCAGATGGGCTACGAAGGAGATTTCTCTGTAAAGACCTTCAGGAAAGGGAAGGTCTCATCCCAGTGGAAATACCTGCTCCACGTGGTTATCCACAGCTTATCAAACAAGCATGGTGGATAGGACCAGATTCCTGAGGATCTCTCCTTTATAGTTCATGGAATGGTTCAGGGGGTCAAGTTCAGGTATTCACAATTTGTTTATACTAATTTACTTGCAAACTTAGACTCCTTAGAGTATTACATGTTTCTTAGATATGTTCAACACATTCTCAACTGTGAACTGGGCTCACAGTTGAGGGAAACAAGTAATATTCTTAAATTGGGACAGATGAAGCCCGGCATCTTTAAAATAATGAAGAAGCCCACTATAGGCTTCTCAGGGGTAGAAACAGCCCTAGTCCGAAAAATGTTAGAGCTCATTGCTCAAGGTGACAACCTAGCAGCACAAGCTAGTGTTGAACCCACACCTGCTGCTTTCCAACCACCTACACAACCCCAAATATCCATCACCTACCAAAGAAAATACAAACGAACCCCTGCTCAGACTATTCAGTCTGAGGAGGCACCCATATACTCACTCATACAGGAAGAAGTGGATTCTGGAGCTCCGACTTCTCCTGAGGAGCAGACCACTCCCATTTTTCCAAGAATCAGTGCTGAGGTTCCTCATGCTCAGCCTGATGGGCTCACTAGCCCAACAGCCTTATGCCTTCACTCTGAGTCTCAACACTCAAGTGAACAACCTTCAGGGGACAGCTACCATCCCCAGCCTTTGGATCTCAACCAACCAATTCCCAACCTATCCTTCTATACTGATGAAGACTTAGGATTCAGTGAGTACCATGCATCTCTCTTCCCATCCCCTACTCAAAGAGAGATGAGTACCTCTGACTCTCCTCAGTCTATTCCATATCAGTCACCTATTACTGAGGTGGACACTTCTGAACTTGTTCAGGATGTCCATATGGAAGAGGCTCTCACTTTTGAAAGTGATTACATCATTAAGACCTCTACCATGGCAACTCAGCTCCCTGGCATCTCAACTGAGGCTGCCAGTGAGCATAGGAAAACCAGCAGCCAAGAAACTCAAGCTGGTGGTGAGCGAGAGGACTTTGGTCCAATCATCTCATCCCCCACTGATTCTTCTGATGAAGATGAGGGGAATTTAAGACTAAAGGTGCAGAAATTGTGAAAAACATGCACCTATTTAGTCTCTAAGGTTAGTCACTTGGAATCTCAGGTGACTACCTTACAAAACCAGGTCAATGATCAGCAACTTCAGATTTCATATCTGCAGGAAAAACTAGCTGAGAGACATTTAAGGACAACTCAACCAGGAACACAAGAACCTGTAGGTAATTGACTTATCCTCCAGCTCACCTATGCAAGTGGGTGCTGCTACCAAAAAGGGGGAGAAAGTTGTTACAACCACAGAACCTGGGAGTTCTTCAAGTTCACATTAATGTGGACTCTTATGACTCAATCATCAGGATAGAAGAGCCCTTATACTTCAGAGTTCAAGGACATAGAGGACTCCCATCCTCACTTGCTGTGTGCATTCTCAGCAACTTCCTCAAGTTCACATCAATGTGGACTCTATAGACTCAATCATCAGGAGTCTCTTTGAGAAAGGTATACCAAGGGCTGTCTCATCTCCACCACAAGGAACTGGCAACTACATCATAAGGTGGAGGTATGATGAGGATAGAAGAGCCCTTATACTTCACAGAGTTCAAGGCCAACAAGAAGTTTTTCAGTTCCAAAGCCTGAGCTTCTATGAAAGACTGGATTTAGTCAACATGCCACTTGTCAATCCAAGTAATTCAAGACAAGTTCTCTCTAAGAAGGAGACATAGGCAATCAGGCAATGTCATCGGTCAACTGGATGTTGAGGTGGACCCTAAGATTAGTTTCATAGGGGAAACCTTGACTGAAGGCCCAGTGGCAGAACCTGAGACCCCTGTCTCATCATCAACAACTGCTGCAGAGGTCCAAACTCCATCTGAAACACCTGCTGGTGAAGGTGTTTCTCAGCCTCTCTCTGGCTATAGCATGGAAGCTACACCAAACAATGAAGGCCAAGTCTCAATCCACCCTGAGTCACAAAGGTCTGTTGGTGACAAAGGGAAAAGGAAAATGACTCCAGAGGAAATTGAGGAGGAAGAGAGAGAGAGAGAGAGGAAAACGAGGCTGAGGGGAGAAAGTTCTTCTGGGTCATCTACCTTCATGCAAGCTGCAATCAGGGCTACCCCCAAACCAAATACTGAAGATGATGAGTAAGGGCAGTCAGGATTACCTATTTACAAACCAGGAACTATGATATTGATGAAATCATCTCCCCCCCTTAGAAGAGTTAAATGAACTGTCTGACATGGAAGTGTCAAGAGAGATGAAGGAGAAAGAGGATGCAAGGTTACTTCTCCAATTCAAAGAGGAGAAGAGACAGAAAAGGCTTACAAGCATGCTCCCACTCTCTCTCCAGTTCAAGAAAGTCCTGCACAGGAAGATGTGGCTCCACAAGAACTCAGGTAGATAAAGAAGAAGATAGGATCAAGATGATCAACTACCTGAGTGCCACAGGCTTCAATCAGGAAAATGCACTTCTTCCCCTGTCCTATGACTTCATTGAGTTCGAGTACCTAAAGCAACTTGAGCTTGAGCTAGTCAAAGAAAGAAAAACAACCAAAAGGAAGCTAAGGGAAGAAGCTGCAAAGTCAAGAGCCATCATTCAAAAGAATGCAAAGAAGTCTTCTAACAGACAAATAATGATGAGCATCTTGAAGCTATATGGATTCTTCGGAAGGAGACTTGGCCCTATGTCTCTATCTACAATGGATGAGCATATAAGGGTGATCAAGCAGAAGATTAAAAGTGGAGAACTGATTGACTTGCACTCTCTTCCAAGTCAAGTCCCACCTGAAGTGGAGGTCAAGTTTGAACAACCTGAGACACCTCAACTAGAACCTCCAGCTAAGCCTCAGCAAACTTCATCTCCAAGACAGGGTCAAACTCCCTCTCCTTCTGAACCTTTGAGGGAGGAACACCCAACTGAGAAAGACACTGATGATCAACATGGTGCTGCAGACCAGTCTTCTCAGTTAAAGACATCTAAGAGGAAGAAGAAAATGGCTTCTAAACCAAAGACTAAGAAGAAGAAGCCAAAGTCATCTACCTCTACACCTCAGGCTGAACCAGATCAACCTGAGGAAGTGCATGATGAGGCAGCCCAATCAACTCCTATGCAAGTGGCTCCTCTAACAACTGAGACACCCATCTTGTCCTGGACTTATTCTACCAATCCAGAAAGATGGCATGTTATCAGAGATCAAGGTGTTGAGAATGTCTACTCCTGGCAAGACATAATCAACTTACCTCTGCATGATCTCTTTGAGATGAGAAGATACTATGAGAATCTTGATGATCCTGACCATCTAATGAAGAAAGGAATGGTCTTGATTGTACTGAAGACTACTAACATCTGAAGATCTTCTAAGTGTTTTGGTAGCATCAGCCTAGGGGGAGTTTGTAAGGAATCCTTAAGTCTGATGCAACCCAAAACATCCAAAGTGTCTTAGCAACATGCACTAAGTACTGAAGTGAAGAATGCTTCGGAAGTTTTACACAATGCATTAGAAAATACTCTAAGTGTAAAATCTTCCGAAGCCAAGACCAATATCTTCCAAAGCCAAAGATGAAGTCTTCCGAAGCCTCAGAGACAAAGTCTTCCGAAGCTTCAAGTTATGAAGATAGATTTCTTCTGAAGACTTTTAAGACATGTTTTTTCTGATGTACTTTTCTTTAAAGCTGGACACCTTTCTGCTGTGCCTCTGCAAGTCACCAACTTACATGAGTTGGTGAAAAGGTCCATGCTTTTGGTAACTGTACATTGAGGTCTTGAGTTTGTATACTTTCTACTTTATGTACTTTATCCTTTTTGTAATAGATAAGCATGTGAGCTATGGCATGTCATATTCACAAGTCCAACGGCAATCTGCCTTTTAACTCTACAATTGATTTTGTTTGTGTGTCTAGTCAATTGTATCCAGCTGGCTTTCAAAGTATAGCCAGCTGTAGGATGTAGTATAAGTATCTCATGTTCTTGTATCTTTTATCTCATGCTTTGAAACACTTGTAAAAGAACATAGAGAAAGCAATATACTGCATTCTTGAAAACCAAACTCTCTTGTTCTATCTCTTACTTTACTTGTGCTCTTTGTATCACTTTGGTTAACCCAGTTCACTGTTTGATTAAAGTTTAGTTAATCTCCTCTCTTTGTGTCATTGTGTTGTAATTGTGTTAGAGCCCTTAAACGGTCCTGCACATTGTATGTCGGGACACACCCGATTGTAGAGTGTTAGCCCAACGGTGTGTGGGTTAGGTACCCGAGAAGGATGCACATCAGGGTCTTTCTTTGTGATTGACCATAAGTATAGAAACTTTGCCACTTACCCTAGATACTATGGCTAGGCTGCTATGTGCCATGACGGGGGGACAATGATCGACTCCGGCCTAGTATCAGCTTTATGCATGACGGTGGGTATAGCACATGACAATGGTACACCTGAACTTACCCTAGGTACTGTGGCCAGGCTGCTGTGCGCCATGACGGGGGTCTATGATGGACCCCGGCCCAGTACCAGCTTATGCATGATGGTAGGGTAAGGTTCATGGTTTTGATGGAATGAAATGAATTATGAATGGAAGTAATGTATCTGAATGATAATGACGTACGATGAATGAAAGAAGGTTAATGAATGAAAGAATGATGAAGATAATAATGATATTATCTATTTGTACGTATGATGTATGATCACATGCGAAAGTAAAGAATGGTTTAATGAAAGTATGTTTTATTATAAAACTAGAACTCAATCAGCAAATCTGAGTTTTTATGTATTTTCAAGTTGGTAGGTGAGCATGCTGAGGATGGCATGGGGCAGCTACTTGGCATTTTGGATGGCATTCTTTTGTTTCTATTTTTGCATTGTAATGCGAACAAATGAAAATGTGTAATGAATGATTCTATTAACTTGCAAAAGCAGTTATTAGAAAGAAAAAGTTATTTTACTATTCAGCTGCGATGTTTTAATGAAAATTAAATGTAATTGTATGTTTTGTGAGCAATGATTGGCCAGCTGTAAGCGTCCCGGGAATGGGGCCTTACATGGCGACTTACTGCTGGTACAGATTTATGTTGATGACATAATTTTTGGTTCCAAAAACAAAGAGTTATGTAAAGAATTAGAATCCCTAATGAAAGCATAATTTGAGATGAGTGCCATGGGAGAGATGAAGTTCTTTCTCGGGTTACAGGTGGATCAGACACCAAAGAGAATATTTCTACATTAGACCAAGTATGTAGGTGATATTCTTAGTTGGTTTAATATGGAGAATGATTCTGCAACTGGAACTCCAATTGCTACAAATCATGACGTGGCACCCGACGAAAATGGAGATCTGGTTGATGCCACTATGTATAGAGGAATGATTGGATCTCTCATGTACCTCACAGCCTCATGCCTCATATCATGTACGCGACGTGTCTTTGATCTAGATATCAGGCGAAACCAAAAGTCAACCATCTCATAGGCGTTAAAAGGATTTTTTGTTATTTGAAGGGTACTCCAACACTCGAGTTGTGGTATCCTCATGGCGATGACTTTGAGCTTACAGCATATAGTGACTCGGATTATGGCGGTTGCAAAATGAATTACAAGTCAAGATCAGCAGGATGTATGTTATTTGGTAGACGGTTAGTCACTTGGCAGTGTAAGAAGCAGACCTCCACTGCTCTGTCAACATGTGAAGCTGAATACATTGCTATTGCAAGTTGCTGTTCACAAATTATCTAGATTGAACAGCAAATGCGCGACTACGGTTTGCAATTTTCCAACACTCCTATTTTTGTTGATAATTATTCTGCTATAGCCGTAACAAAAAATCTAGTCCAACATCCTAAAACTAAATACATCGGTATTAAATATCACTTTATACGTGACTGTTTTGAAAAGCACTTAATCGATGTGGTTAAAATTAATACGGACTTTCAACGCGTTGACCTCTAAACAAAAACATTTGATAAACTGAGGTTTTTATATCTGTTAGAGGTCAATGTCGTGAAAAAGAAATGTGAAGTGATTCCAGAAGATGAAAGTTCGTAGTCCGACTAGTATAGTTAATTTTCTTTTCTTTTATTTTATTTTACTTATTTTTCTGTCTATTAAAAATCCAAAAACACAAAAATATTTTCGGTTTTAGAATTTTAAGGGGAGAATATATTAGTTTAGTATTAAATTTCTGTAGTATTTAATTACTTCAAAAAACGAGGGAGGACGACAACTTAGCTAAAAGAAATGAAATCAAATTTGTGATTCTGATTCAACGTTTATGGAAAATGATAGTACACAGGGAACAGATTGTTTGGGACTTTAAAAGATTTTAAATGATTAAGATGAAAAATTCAAAGTATAAGTCTGAGAAGTCTAAGCAAAATAAAAGGAAAAATGATAGTAAAACTAGTATGCTACTCAGGTAATATAGAGAAAGTAGACCTAGAGGTTGCTAGTTCATTATATGATATGTCGGGAGATTCAACACAATAGATGAGTAGACCTCATTGGTGGTTTAAAATTCAAACTAAGTTGTTCAACTTGCTATGGGTTCCCATCTTATCCCTGGTTAACATAATCAACGCAGTTCATAAGGGGTGAAGAGCAAAATAAACGCCACAAATGTCTGCGGACGACCATAAAAATGAGCAAAGCATATGGAAAAATGCTAAATTCCGTCAAGCTAATAACTTATGTTGTTGGTGCGTTATGTGCAAAAAGATAATAAATGCTCTAACAAGAAGATAGGTTGTGTGCCTCTTTGTTATGCGGTGGCACTAACTTGAGGATAAGCATAACCTAAAATTTTAGAATATATTAGAGTTTGCGCCTATTTGCTGTGCGATGGCACTAACCTGAGGCTTGGCATCTCTTTGAAAGCTCTTAGAATAGTTTCTTCTTGAAGATACTCGTAGACCGCTCAAAAATTTCCTTAGGAATGTTGATTACCATATAAGGGTGGGATCCACAAATGCTTGTTGAAATAATTAAACCTTAACTCATCACCAATGTGTGTCAAAATCTGTGTATGGATTTAAGAGGACAAGTATACTGACAATATCATGAGCTGCAGTTCTTGAAACTCAAAATCATTGTGTGCATCTTATAGCTCTAGTATGATTTCCTAAAATTGCTATTGGCTCTCGATCAAAACAAGAATCTAGCATAAAAATGGTTTATTAAAATTTCCCAAATGATTCTAATATACCTGTATGATTCCATAATGAATTGTATGAGAAATGATAAAATAGAGTTGAAGCTGTGTTGTCCAGAAAGTAAAATCAGTTAGAAGTACTCTAATAGGTTTAAATCCATCTCCAATAACAAATACAAAAATATATCTTGTTTCATTTTTAAATTTCAAGTTGTTTTATTTAACTTTTAGTTTTTTGTTAGGTAAAAGTCAGACTATACATCTGGATTTAATCTGTGAATCACTAACTAAAAGTGGTCACGTCTAAGGTGACCAATTGAGTTTTTGAAATTAAAAGGATCACGTCCGAGGTGATCAAACAGTTTTTCAAATTAAAAAGGTCATGTCTGAGATGATCATCGGTCATAACGTCTTATCAATAGTTACACGTGTATGTTTGAAAGTGTACAAGGTCAAACTCATAAGTATGGACCAATCGCACGATTGGACCATATGTATGGGCCAATCGCACGATTGGACCATAAGTATTGACCAGTCGCACGATTGGATCACATATATAAGACAATCAGACGATTGAACCATACGTATGAGCCAGTCGCACGACTGAACCCCAGTTGCACGAATGAAGCATGCGAATGGGCCCAGTCGCACGACTGAATGTTAATAGGGAGTCAGTCGCATGTTCTCATCACCCCTCAATCGCCCTTAGTCGCCCCAAAGCACCGAGACTCTGCCCAAATTTTTTTTGAATTGATTTAGCATCTTGATTATGATTCTAACATTTACTTTCTGCATCTACAGGTAATGTTAGACCAAAATAGACTTCAATGTCCCGTTTAATAAAGCCCTAATGACCGATATCATTCAAAACAAAAACTTAGACAAACTCTTCAAAATAAACCACCTAAATGGACATAATCGTTGATTTAAAGAACATTATTTGTTATTTTGAGTGGTTGCGAGTCTAATGAGTCAAAACACAAATTTTAGCATCAAGTTTTTGACCATGATTAGAATTTAAAGTGTTGAACAGAGAGTTATACGAATAGACGTGTTGATGAACTTCAATCAGACGATTGAGCTGGGCGTTTGACTCAATCGCACGAGTGAACCAGGTGTATGAGTTCAGTCGCATGATTGACTCAACCGCATGGCCTAACACACGACTAAGTTCAGTCACAAGCTCAATCGCACGACTGAACTCAGTTGTATGGTTTAATCTTACGATTGAACCAGACTAATCTCAATATAGTTTAATTTCAGTTGACCTCTATTATGCACAAATCTAATATTTATGTGTCTTGTGTTATAGAAACATGGCTAATCGATGGATAATTAACACCAAGCACAAAATATGTGCACACGTAGATGTTTTTCTTCGAATGATGTACACTAGGGACATCAACGCAAGTGTGCTCAACCAGACTAACTTGTGCCCCTACTTCAAGTACTTAGCTTATGTCATCTTTAAGTGCATAGCATCAACCAGACTAACCTGTTCCAGTGCTCTCATATGAGCTTCTCCTACTTGATGGAGAGGAAGAAGATGATGTTTTGGATAGAGATGGAAATAATGCTATGCAATGGGTGGTGGTATGGGTGATTAATATTCTCAAGAAGCTAACGAGGTTATGTCACTTAATGTACAAGATGTTGATGCTTAGTGGATCTAGTGGAAGATCTCTCAGGCTTATGAATAACAGATTGATCCACAACAGAGCCAAAAGCTTGCTCAGGAGGTACTAAAGATCCTAGAAGAATATGATGACTATGAAGTTGAAACTAAGTTCCTGGTGCATCGGCAGTGTGATAATTTTAGCCCGATCAAGTATCTTTTGAGGAACAGATTGAAGATTGTGTGGTGTACACGTCTGCCTCAAGCTGAAAGGACTACAAATCAAGACAAAAGGAATGATTAGATGTTTAAGTATTTGAAACCTTCTGTACTTGAATTATGTATTACATTAATGTAACTAAATATCATCTATGCTTGTTTATGTTTACATGCTTTATATGTTGACTTATGTGTGTTGTGCTTAATGTCAAAGCAAGCAGATAAAACTCCATAGCAGGATGAATACGATGTTGCTGCCCTTTAGCAAATCAAGTCTCAATTCACTATGATTCTTAATTTTCAAGGGATCGTTAGAAGGTCAGTGAGCCACACTCCCGAAGAAGGAGAAATTATACGTGATCTGACCGACGGGCAGCTAGATGAGATGTTCCGACTCAATCCGGACAAAATTGTTAAAGATGATCCTGAAGTTAATGTTTTAAGTAATGAGGAGCTGCAGGATGTTGATGAGATTGAGATTGATGATGTTACAGCAGAACATTATCCAGAGTACACTGACTGCAAGGGAAATGTGATACCCAACTTGGGTGATACTTTCGGTAGTGCTACATTTGAGAAGCTGGATGAAATGGAGAAGGACAAGGAAAAGGATGAAAACCAAGGCCAAGCCTTGGGTGCAAATGTTGATATCAGGAAGGTTGAATGGGCAGCTTGTTTTGCTGCAATAAGAGCCCAACATACGACTCCAAAGAAAAATGCTTATACCAAACTCTACAAAGTCACGAAACATCAGAAGGTGTTGGGCAAAGTCATAGCGTGGGCTTATTTTATGGACTTAAACGTTTATGCAGTGAAAAGAGAGAAGGGGATTGAGTACTTCAGATATCCACATGATTTGAAGACTCTTCCTGGTTTTGAGCTCAACCAAATGGCATGCTTAGATCTGCTATATGCTAATCCAAGGAAGATGTCAGGTTGGTTTGAAGCTGAATTGAAGAAAGAATACCACACCAGGTGAGTAAACTTCTGACCACAACAACTGAAGAGGTACATCCGTAGGTCTGAAGTGGATCCTATATTTGTGAAGCCAAAAGTAGTGCTGAAATGGAGTCCCTCATGCACAATGTCAAAGATTCCCTTACGGAAAATGCCTCAGGATTTCACTGCACATTTCAAATGATGGTATTATGACTGGAGGACGAGTGAAGCGATCATAGTTCTGAACAGAGAGAGCAAAATAGAAACTATCAAGGTATTTGACCCAATGTGGCTTACCAACTTGTCACCTGAAGATGTCTATACTCTACATAAGTGGCCAGTGTTCTATGACATGCAAGATATTGTACAATCCCTCCAATTCCAAAATGTGATATGACTCTGTTTTGCATTTGAAATACACGCAGGAGTCACAACAGAGGAGAATTACAAGAAGTTTGAAGAGCATATGAAGGATGTCAGACAATAGAGTAGACTAGGTCCAAGGGGGAGTTTGTTGATACATATGTCCCTAGTTTATGTGCTTAATGTAAAAGTATTTCATGTCTTACACATATGTAATGAATAGGTTAAATGAAATATAATATGTGGTTGATGTTTATAATGTTTAATATTCATAGTATTATGGTGTGTTAAAGTATAATGAACTTACTATATATGTTTGATGTGCATAATTCTTTGTCAATAATGATTTAGAAAAGTGTTCAAACTTAGTCGTATAAGTCTTCATGCGAATGGACCATGCTTATGGACCATACACATGAATACATCATGCTAATAGACCAGTCGCATGACTGAACCAGGAGACTGGATCAGTCGCATGATTGAGATATAAGATTGACTCAGTCGGACGATTGAATCTTCAGTCGTGCGTATGGATCAATTGCATTGTTCAGTTGCATGACTGAACCATGCTAATGGTTCAGATGTATGATTGCAAACCCTTAACCTATAAATACCACTTAATTTGTGGAAAACAAATAACACTTGAGAAACACTTGGTACTCTTACGAACCCTAGCTGTCTTGAACGTCCAAGGAAGCCCGTCCAACTTCATAGATCAATCCTGATCGATCTCTACTGGTTCATAACGTTTAGTTTCAATCTTATATCAATGAGGTAATATTTCTCACTGATTGGATAGTCAATCAAATAGGATTCCGCACTACTTGATTCGGTATAAACACAGAATCTGTTAGTATTCTGTACGTAGACGGTCCTGACAAAAGCGTTACTAGCAGGAAGACTTGAGGGTCTATTCATCGAATGGCCCCTCTTGTTTCTATCTCTACACAAAATCCATCCAGAATGCCATATAGTTCAGTCATGGTGAGGGAGTTTAGATTCTCTGTCCTTTTGATAGAGACATAATAGAACATCCACTCATCTAGCAGTTCACTCATGAATTTTCTTGAGAGGTCTCTCAAGTCAATGGTAACTCCCACAGACTGAAGAGAAGCAATAAGATCCATGTACCTGAAGTATTGATTGCTGAGAGTCTCTCCAACAACTTAGGTAATGTTCTCAAACTGCTGCTTGAGTGAATCTTTCTTGGAATCATTAGAGCTGGAGTATATCTATGACAGTGCATCAAACAACTCTTTTGGTGACCTGCAATGCTGAAACCCTACCATAATATGGTTGGGTATAGCAGTCATAAGAGCCGTCATAGCATTTCTGTCCATGTCCATCTTCTTCCGGTCTTCATCAGAGTAGTCTTCCACAGCCTTCTCGATCATGGCACCATTTCCTCCTGGTGCAACAACCTTTGGCTTATAAGGACCATTGATGATAGAAAACCATATTTTACCATCAAGGTATCTGATGAAACTTTCTATACGTCTACTTCTTTCTCTAATGTTTTCAGGGGTGATGATAGGTGCTTTAGTCATCATCCCCATCTCAATTTTAGATTTCCAAATAAGGGCTATTTTAGAGTTTGGTGAAGGGAGGAGTGAAAACAAGTTGATTTGGATGGTAAGATGACACAATCAAGAGCCTAAAAAGCTCTAATACTAATTGCAGGATAGATATATGTCACTTAACACTTTGTTTTCTCTCAAACTCACTTAGACTCACACGGTTTTGATGAAGTAGAATCTCACAAAGAGTTGATTATAATATAATAAGTAACTTAAGAACACAAAGAAGTAATTTTCAAGGTACTTGTGTATATTACTTCTCAACTCAAAGTTTACAAGACTCTTACAAGCATGATACAAGAGTTACAATAAAAACTATATATACTATCACCTATAGCCAGTTATTCTTTGATATCAGTTGGAATCCTCTAACTAAAGCAGATACTACAAAGCAATAGTTAAGATATCTTAGATAATGTCTTATGTAAGATATGGTAGTCATGACATGTCCATGACTTACCTTTTTGTCACCAACTAAAGTTAGCAACTGTACTAACAAATAAAGGTGAACAGTGGAGTAAAGTATGGTCAACTACATGACCATTTAAGAAAATGCCATGCAGTATCAGAGGTCTACAGTGGAGTGTTAGAGAACCATACTTATGTCCACTGGTCCATAGCAGTATCTTCCAAAGGTTAATTGGCTTCGGAAGAACAAGTTCTTCCAAAGCTTTTTATACTTCGGAAGAGGCTGCTTCTTCCGTGGCTTGAGGACTTCTTCTTTGGAAGTCATTGTCTTTGATTATTCTAAGTCTTGAGCTTTTGAAAACAAGACTTTTCCTTCAGAAGTTGGAGCGTTTCCTTCGGAAGATGATCTTGCACTTTGTCTTCGGAAATACTCCATTTCCTTCGGAAATTCCACATTTAGCTTTGGAAGTCCTTTATAAGTTGCACCAAAAATAGTCTAAGTATTTGGTTTTGGTTGCACTAGCCTTTCTAGATCCAACATGATGTATGCATGGTCATTATAAAAAGGATAACGTTTATATTTTATTATATTAACTAAAACTAGAACTCACTTAGTAAAGCTGACTTTTATGCATGATAGTTGGTAGGGTAGATGATGCTGCTGAGGATGGCACAAGGTGGGAAGCTACTTGGATGGCAATAGATGGCATGTTTAGCAAATCTTTGATTTTAATTTAAGACAAATTACTATGTGTTTCTTCTATTTGAAAGACAAATGTATGAGTACAATATGATTTACAAGTTTCAAATGAATATCTATATTATTCTGCTGCTATGTTTTGGTTATTAAAATAATTTTATGTTATGATTAACCAACTATGAGGCTTCCCTGGATTGGGACCTTACAAAATTGTTGCGTTATTATCTCCTCATTATTCTCCTTAGGTTTCTCAGATCCTTCAAACATCGTGTGTCCTATAGTTCTTTTTTACTCTTGCATTTCTTGAAGCCTCTATAGATGGAGTTGGGAAGAGTAATTTGAAGAGTGGCATGGCTTTCCGATTAATGTCTATTTTCTACCAGTCTTTTTTAGAATTATTAACCACTTCCTTGGGTATCATCCCACCTCCAGTAGTGTTAAAGTAGTATTTGGGAGGTGAGGTTCAAAGACTACAAATCTCTATATCCTGATACCTTGAGACTTGATGAAGCCTTCCATTATCATGCATCAAGTATCAAAATCAGCAAGAGTGATTAGTGGAGACTTAGTCATTATGTCGTTTTCCATAGCAGCTTTAGAAAGAACTGCCTTGAGTAAGTAAGTGAATATGAAACTCAAGAGTTATTTAAGATGCTAACAAGAGTTGTATTCTTCTAGTTGCAAAGCGGATGAAAATCACAAGAATTAAGCACATAACTTGATTTACGTGTAAGCCCTATGAATTATTTTCAAAATCTACTGGACTGTTCCTAGGGGTTGGTCACTTACAACATAAGGACATAATGAGGAGAGTTGTTTTAGAACACTTAACATATCAAACAGGAAACTGGTAACACATAAGAATGATACTTAGAAAGAAGCAAGATATGAGATATAACTAAGAACAACACAAGTATATAGTTTTCAAGTATGTTGTATATTCCTCTCACGTTCTTTTACAAGTGTAAAAAGCATAAAGAAAGATACAAGTACCTGAGATACTTAATACTACATCCTACAGCTAACCATACTTAGAAGGCTAGCTGGATACATTTGAACTAGACAAGAAAATCAAATATAGATTCAAAAGGCAGATTGCCTTTTGACTAGTGACTATGACATGCCATAGCTCACATCCTAATATATTACAAAAGGGATAAAAGTACATAAAGTAGAAAGCACAGACTCAAGACCTCAATGTATTCAAAATTCATTGGAAGATAACATGTCTTCACTTCTTGGATTCGGAAGAAGTTAGTTTGGCTTCGGAAGATGTTCTTCTTGGCTACGGAAGATTTTACACTTAGAATATTTCTAGAGCATGGTGTAAAACTTCTGAAGCATCTTTACTTCTGTACTTTAGTGCATGCATACACGAAGGATTTGAATGTTTTAGGTGCATCAGTCTTATATAAAACCTTCCAAACTCCCTATAGGTTGATGCTACTAAAAATTTGAAGATCTTAGATATTGATAGTCCTCATTATGATGATGACCATACCTTTCTTCATCAGATGACCAGGATCACTTAGACTCTCATAGTGTCTTCTCTTATTAATCAGATCACGCAGATGTAGATTGAACATGTCCTGCCATGTGTAGACAACCTCAATACCTTGATCTCTTATTACATGTCATCTTTCTGGATTGGTAGAGTAAGTCTAGGACAAGATGGGTCTTCCTGATGCAAGAGGAGCTACTTGAATGGGAGTTGTTTAAGCTTACTCTTGATGCACTTCTTCAGAATGTTCTGACTCATCCTGAGCTCTAGAGGTGGATGACCCTATCTTCTTCTTCTTCTTTGACTTGGGCTTAGAGGCCATCCTTTTCTTCCTATTTGAACTCTTCAACTGAGAATACTGGCCTGCAACACCTTATTGTTCTATTTTGTCTTTCTCAGTTGGGTCTATCTCTTATAGGTTCAGAAGGAGAGGGAGTTTGACTCTATTGTGGATCAGGAAATAAAGCTTGCTGAGACTCAGTAGGAGGTCCAGGTTGTGTTGTCTCAGAAGGTTTAACCTCAACCTCCACTTCTTGAGGGGCTTGACTTAATAGGGAGTTTAAATCAATGAGCTCTTCTCTTTTAATCTTCTGCTTGATCACCCTTATGTGATCATCCATGGTGGATAGAGACATAGGGCCAAGTTTGCTTTTGAAGAATCCATATAGCTTCAAGAAGCTCATCATCCTCTGCCTATCAACAGACTTCTTTTGACTTTTCTGGATGATGGCTCTTGCTTTGGTTGCTTTTTCCCTCATTTCCTCTTTGTAGCCTTTTGCTCTTTGAGTACTTGAAGTTCAAGTTGTTTGAGGTACTCAAACTTAATACACTCAAAGGGCAAGGGAAGAAATGCAGCTTCCTGGTAGATACCTATGGAACTCAGGTCGTTAATCATGTTTTGCTTGTCAGTTTCTTTGTCTACCTGAGGTTCTTGTGGTCCCACAGTCTCTTGCATAGGGCTTTCTTGAACTGGAGAGAGAGTAGGAACATGTTTGTTGAGTCCTTTCAGTATGTTTTCTTCTTTGATTTGAAGGAGAAACCTTGCATCCTCTACTTCCTTTCTCTCTCTTGGCATTTTTATGTCTGCTAGTTCACTTAATTCATCTAATGGGAGAGAGATGATTTGATCAAGATCATAGTTTCTTGTCTGTAAGTAAGAAATACTAACTGCCCTAAACTCATCCTTTTGAGTATAAAGTCTGGGGGCAGCCCTGATTCCAGCTTGCATGAAGCCTTAAGACCAATGGATTTATCTCCCCTTAGCTTCCTCTTCCTCTCTCTCCTCCTCCTCAATCTCCTCATGAGTCATTTTCCTATTCCCTTTGTCACTCACAGACCTTTGTGACTTAGGGTGGAAGGAGCTTTGGCCTTTATTGCTTGGAGTAGCATCCATGCTCTAGCTGGAGAGAGGATGTGACACCTTCACCGGCAGGTGTTCACTAAGGGAATGAATTGCTAAAGTACTTGTAGATGTGATAGGGCTCTTAGGACCTATCATTGGGCCTTCAGTCAAGGTTTTCCTTGTGAAGCTAATCCTAGTGTCTATCTCAACATCCAATTAACCAATGACATTATCTGATCGCCTTTGTATTCTTCTTTGGCTGAATACTTTAGTAATCTTGTCTTGAATCCTTTGAGCCAACCTGCCAGCTTGCCTAGATTGGCTTCTATTGACAAGTGGCATGTTGATCAAGTCAAGACCTTAATAGTAGTTCAAGGTCCGAAAGTTGATGACTTCTTATTGCCCTAGAACTCTTTGAAGTATCAAGGCTCTTCTATCAGCATCATATCTCCACCCAATTATGTAGTTTGAAGTTCCTTGGGGTTGGAATAACATAGCCCGTGGAATACCTCCCTTAAAGAAACTCTGAATAAGAGAGTCTAGAGAGTCCACATGAATGTGAACTTGAGGAAGTTGCCGAGTATAAACAACTGCAAGTGAGGATGGTGAGTCCTCAATGCCCATACTCTGTGAAGAACTCCTAGGTTCTGTGATTGTTTTGACTTTCTTCCCATTTTTGGTAGCATCACCCACTTGCATAGGTGAGCCAGGAGTTAGATCAATCATATCCACACGTTCTTGTGTTCCTGGATGAGCTCTCCTCAAAGGTCCCCTAACTAGTTTTTCCTTGATATAAGATATCTGAAGTTGCTAATTATTGACTTTGTTATGTAAGGTAGACGCCTAAGATTCCATGTGACTAACCTTAAAGACTAGGGAGGTGCATGTTTGTGACAGTTTTTGCACCTTTAGTCTCAAGTTCCCCTAATCTTCATCAGAAGAATCACCAGGGGATGAAAGAATTGGACCAAAGTCTTCTCTATCACTAATAGCATCAGATTCTTGGCTACTCGGTTTCCTCTACACATTGATAACTTCAAGAGAAGTATCAATGGGCTAAGTTTCCATGGTTGAGGTCTGAATGATGTAATCACTTACAGAAGTGAGAGCCTCATCCATATGGACCTCCTGAACAGGTTCAGGGGATCCACCTCAGTACTAGGTGGATGATATGGGCTAGATAAGAGAGAAAAAGGTTCATGGGATCCACCTCAGTACTAGGTGGATGACATGGGCTAGATAAGAGAGAAGCATGAGCACTCATCTCTCTTTGAGTAGGGAAAGAGTAGAGAGACTTATGGTACTCACTAAATCCCATGTCATCATCATCATATAATTCAAGGTTAGGGATAGGTTGGTTGAGATCTAGTGGCTGAAGATGGTAACTTTCCCCTGAAGGTTGTTCACATGAGTGTAAAGACTCAGAGTGAAGGCTTAAGGCTGATGGGCTAATAAGCTCATCAGGCTGAGCATGAGGAACCTTAACACTGATTCTTGATGAGATGGGAGTGGTTTTCTCTTCAGGAGAAGGGGAGCTCTAGATTCCACTTCCTCGTATATGGGTGATTATATAGGGTCCTACACAAGTTAAATAGCTAATGTAGGGGTTCGTTTGAGTTTTCTTTGGTAGGTGAGGAGTGATTTAGGTTGTTCAGGTGGTTGAGAGGTAGAAGGTGTAGGTTCAACACTAGCTTGTGTTGCTAGGTTGTCACCTTGAGCAATGAGCTCTAACATTTTGGGGACAGGGGCTGTTTCTACCCCCAGAGAATCCAAGTGTTGGCTTCTTCATGATTTTAAAGATGCTAGGCTTCATTTGTCCTAATCAAAGAATATTTCATGTTTTCTTAACTATAAGCACAATTAACAGTTAAGAATGTATTGAACAAATCTAGGAAACATGTAATACTCTAAGGAGTCCATGTTTGCAAGCAAATTTGTATAGACAAATTAAGAATACCTGAACTTGACCACTTGAACCATTCCATGCATTATGAAGGACAGATCTTTAGGAATCTATTCCCACCCTCCATGCTTGTTGGACAAGCTGTGGATAACCACATGAAGCAGGTACTTCCACTAGGATGTGACATTCCCTTTCCTGAAGGTCATTATAGACAAATCTCTTTCATAGCCTATCTACTGGATGGAGTGGTTAATAGCTTCCTTTGGGAAGAACAATTCACCTTATAATCATCCAGCTGAAGATGATTGTTGATAATAGATGGAGTGATGAAGATTGTTCTCTCCTGCACCGTAGCAGACAGTACCTTCTCCCCGTCCATGATGACCTCTTGAAAGGTCTTCCAGAACTCAAGTAGATGATCCTCATAGAGAGTGCGATCAATGGTCAGGGAGGTAAAGTAGTTCGACAAAGCCAAAAAACGACAAACCTCAGCGAAACTAGAATCTTTCTCAGATGTCAAAAGAGCAACCTGATTATGTTGCATGTGATGTCAAAAGAGCAACCTGATTAGTTTGATTAATCCCTTCTCAAAGTTATCTCTAATCAAATGGTACCTGATATTGATGTGTTTTGTCCTTTAGTGCTGCACAAGATTTTCTATAATAGAGATAGCACTGTTGTTGTCTATATGCATGGGAGTCTCCTTGAAGTTGAATCCATAATCTAGCATATGATTTTGAATCCAAAGCACTTGAGCAAAACAGCTTGCAACAATAATATATTTAGCTTCAGTAGTTAATGCAGAGACACATGATTGCTTCTTGCATTACCATGAGGCTATCTTTCCACCAAGGAAGTGACATCCCCCTAATGTAGACTTTTTCAGTCATATTGCAGCCACCATTGTCACTATTTGTATATGCATACAGATTGAAGTCAAAATTTTTTGGATACCTAGGCCAAGTGTTGAAGCACCTTTAAGATATCTTAAAATTCTCTTGATAGTGACTAGGTGTGACATCATGGAGTTGGCTTGATATCTTGGACAAATACATGTGGCAAACATTATATCAGGCCTGCTATCTATGAGATACATAAGAGACTCAATCATAGCCCTGTAGAGATGTTCTTCCACACACTTCCCTTCAAGGTCAGGTCCAAGGGAGTGGTTTCTTGCTATGGGTGTGTTAGCAACCTTATAGTATTTCATGTTGAATCTTCTAAGTATCAACTGTACATACGTTGCACTGATTTATGAAGATGCCACTGTCAACTTGCTTCACTTGAATTCCTAGAAAGAAATTGAGTTCCCCCATGGCACTTATTCCAAATCTATCCTTCATTAGCTTCTCAAAGTCTTTGTAGAGTGTTGGATTAGTTTACCCGAAGATAATGTCATCTACATACACTTGAACAAGTATTAAGTTATTACTAGTTCCTTTGATGAAGAGAGTTCCATCTATAGTATCTGTCGAACCGTTGAAGGGGGGGTTCACTTACAACACAACAACACAAAGATGAGATTAACTTAAACTAAAACAAACAATGAACTGATTATCCACAATAAAGACACTAAGAACACAAGTAATGTAAGAGACAGAACACAAGTATATGGTTTTCAAGAATGCAGTATACTTTCTCTATGTTTTATTACAAGTGTTACAAAGCTTTCTTTTAGTTGTCTTTCTTTCTTTGACTATCTCAAGTTCAAGTTGTTTGAGATACTCAAACTTAACGTAGTCATAAGATAGGGGAAGAAATGCTTCTGCCTGGTAGAGGCCTGTGGCACTTAGGTAGTTGATCATCTTGATCCTCTCTTCTTCCTTATCTACCTGAGGTTCTTGTTGAACCATATCCTCTTGTAAAGGACTTTCTTGAACTAGGGAGAGGGTAAGCACATGCTTGTACAATCTTTCTTTTCTTCTTTTTTCTTGATTTGTACTAGAAGCTCTGCATCTTCTGCCTCCTTCTTCTCCCTTGACCTTTCAAGGTTAACTAGTTCATTTAACTCCTCCATGGGGAGAGAGACGACACTATCTATGTCATAGTTTCTTGTCTGCATATAGTTTATCCTCACTGCCCTTAACTCATCATTCTGAGTATCTGGTCTGGGGGCAGCCAATCTCCATGAGCCTTAAAGACCCAGAAGAGGAACCTTC
Source organism: Flaveria trinervia (assembly GCA_025506515.1). NCBI lineage: Eukaryota > Viridiplantae > Streptophyta > Magnoliopsida > Asterales > Asteraceae > Flaveria > Flaveria trinervia. Next base: position 66,114,316 of record CM046443.1, read on the forward strand.
TACCCTCAGCTTCCTTTTCCTCTCTCTCTCTTCTCATCCTCAGTCTCCTCAGATGTCATCTTTCTTTTTCCTTTATCACTCACAGACCTTTGTGACTCAAGGTGGAGAGAGCTTTGGCCTTCATTGCTTGATGCAACTTCTGAGCTCTGGCCAGAGAGAGGTTGAGAAGCACCTTCACCAGCAGGTGTCTCAAAAAGGGCATTGATCTCTACAACAGTTGTTGGTGATAAGACTAGGCTCTCAGGTTCTGTCACTAGGCCTTCAGTCAAGATTTCCCCTATGAAGCTAATCTTAGGGTCTGCCTCAACATCTAGTTGATTGATGTTATTGCCTGATTGCCATAGTCTTCTTCTTAGGCTAAACTCTGCAGTGATCCTGTCTTGGATTCTTTGTGCAAACTTGTCAGCTTGTTTTGATTGACTTGGATTGACAAGTGACATGTTGACTAAATCCACACCTTCATAGAAGTGCAAGGTCTGAAAGTTGAAAATCTCCAACTGCCCTTGAACTCTTATGATGATTAGGGCTTTCCTGTTGTTGTCATACCTGCACCCAATGATGTGATTGGAAGATGATGGAGATAACATAGCCCTTGGTATCCCATCCTCAAACAGACTCTGTATGAAGGAGTCTGTGTAGTTCACATCAATATGAATTTGAGGAGGTTTGCAAGTGAGGATGGTGAGTCCTCAGTGTCCATTCTCTCTGAAGAACTCTCTGGTTTCGTAGCTGTAATGACTTTCTCCCCTTTTTGGTAGCATCAACCACTTGCATAGGTGACCAAGAGTTAGGTCAATGACATCCACAGGTTCTTGTGTTCCTGGTTGAGCTATTCTTAAAGGTCTCCCAGCTAGTTTTTCCTTAAGATATGAAATCTCAAGTTGCTGATCATTGACCCTGTTATGCAAGGTAGTCACTTAAGATTCAAGGTGAGTAACCTTGGTGACTAAATAGGTACATGTTTTAGATAGTTTGTGCACCTTTAGTCTTAAATTCCCCTCATCTTCATTAGAAGAATCATTGGGGGATGAGATGATGGGACCAAAGTCCTCTCTCTCACCACCAGCTTCAAGTTCATGGCTGTTGTATTTCCTCTGCTCACTGGCAGTCTCAATTGAGATGACAGTGGGCTGAGTTGCCATGGTTGAGGTCTTAATGATGTATTCACTTTCAAAAGTGAGAGCCTCTTCCATATGGACATCCTGAACAGGTTTAGAAGTGTCTACCTCAACAATAGGTGACTGATGGGGGCTAGGGGTAGGAGCCTCAGAAGCACTCATCTCTCTTTGAGTAGGGGAAAAGAAGAGAGAATCATGGTACTCACTAAAACCTAGATCTTTATCAGTGTAGAATTCAAGGTTGGCGATTGGTTGGTTGAAATCTAAAGGCTAGGGATGGTAATTGTCCCCTGAAGGTTGATCACTTGAGTGTTGAGACTCAGAGTGATGGCTTAAGGTAGTTTGTCTTATGAGCAAATCAGGCTGAGCATAAGGAACCTCAACAGTAGTCCTTGAAGAGATGGGAGTGGGCTGCTCCTCAGGAGAAGTGGGAGCTCTAGTTTCCACTTCCTCCTGTATGGGTGAGTGTATGGGGGCTCCACAGAATAAATAGCTTGAGTAGGGGTTCGTTTGGATTTTCTTTGGTAGGTGATGGTGATTTGTGGCTGTGTAGGTGGTTGGAAAGTAGTAGGTGTGGGTTCAACACTAGCTGGTGCTGCTAGGTTATCACCTTGAGCAATGAGCTCTAACATTTTTGGGACCAGGGCTGTTTCAACCCCTGAGAAGCCAACATTGGGCTTTCGTAATATTTTAAAGATATCGGGCTTCATCTGTCCCAGTTTAAGAATGTTACCTGTTCCCTTTAACTGTGAGCCCAGTTCATAGTTAAGAATGTACTTAACATATCTAGGAAACATGTAATATTCTATGGAATCTAAGTTTGCAAGTAAGTTAGTATAAAAAAATTGAGAATACGTGAACTCGATCCCCTAAATCATTCCATGGATAATGAAGGAGAGATCCTCAGGAATCTGGTCCCATCCACCATGCTTGTTTGATAAGCTGTGGATGACCACATAGAGCAGGAATCTCCACTGGGATGAGACCATCCCTTTCCTAAAGGTCTTAACAGAGTAATTTCCGTCATACCCCATCTGCTCAAAAGAATGATTGATAGCTTCTTTAAGAAAGAACACTTCACCTTCTTCATCATCTGACTGAAGATGCATGTTGATGATGGCCGGAGTGATGAAGATTGTTCTCCCCTGCTCTATGGTAGACAGTGCCTTCTCCCAATCCATTACGAGGTCTTGGCATGTCTTCCAAAATTCAAGCAGATGATCCTCATAAAGTGGATGATCAATGGTTAGGGAGGTTAAATAGTTGGACAAAGGTAGGAAACGGAAAACCTCTGAGAAATGAGGATCTTTCTCAGAGCTTAACAGAGCAACATGGTTGTGTTACCTATGGAGCTGCATGGTAAAGTTTGGGTCGTTTCTGTGAACGGGGTTGGCCATTGTGAGGTAGCTTATGGATGAAGAAAGAAAGAAGAAATAAATTTTAGAGAGAAATTTGGGGTTCTAGGTTTGGAAGAAGAAGCAGATGCTAGAAAGAGGGGGAAACCATTGGGTTTATATGAGAAAAGGATTTCAGATAAAGTTTAATGAAAGACGATAAACTTTGAAATCCGGATGTCGGTCCCACATCTGAAAAAGTAGTTTACTTTTGCCCAAAAAAGTATTTTTCTTGGAAGTCAAAAAGCATCCGAAGGTAAAATATATTCGGAAGTTTTAATGAAAAATCTTCCGAAGGTAAAATGACTTCGAAAGAATTTCCTGAGAGTTTTGAAAATTTTGCTTCGGAAGAGAAATTTAAGACTTGAATGCTTTGTGTACAAAAGAACAAAGCTTCCGAGTGTTAATTTTTCTTTCGAAAGAAGAAGGTCCTTGAAAACATATAAGTGTCTTAGACAGTCATTTAAGCTTCGGAAGATACATTAGAAATCTCTTCCGAAGGTAAAATTTCTTAGACAGTTATTTGTTTTGAAGGCATGATTTTCTTACGAAGTTAAAAACAGACCTTCCAAAGGATCAAAATTTTCATAAATTTTAGGAAAGTCTTCAAAAAGATTTTCATCCAAAGAAAACAAGAGCTTATGAAAGTGATGAACTAGACAACTTAGGACACACGTGTTTTAACAAATAATAAGAATTAGTTTTAAGAAAAACATACTCAAAGTTGATCATCCCAATAGCTGATACAAGATATTTAAATCTCTGTTCATCAAAGGCTTTTGTGAATAGATCAGCATATTGTTCATCTGTGTGAACTTTGATAGTTTAATTAATCCCTTTTCATAATTATCTCTTATTAGATGATACCTGATATTGATGTGTTTGGTCCTTGAGTGCTGCACAGGATTCTCTATGACTGAGATAGCACTATTGTTGTCTATGTGAATAGGGGTCTTCTTGAAGTTGAATCCATAGTCCAGCATCTAATTCTGAATCCAAAGCACTTGAGCACAGTAGCTTGCAGCAACAATGTATTCAGCTTCAGCAGTTGATGCAGAGACACAGGATTGTTTCTTGCATTGCCATAAGACAATCCTTCCACCAAGAAACTGACATCCCCCAGATATAGACTTTGCAGTCATATTGCAACCACCATAATCACTATCTGTATAAGCATACAGATTGAAGTCAGGATTTTTAGGATACCATAGACCAAGTGTTGAAGTACCTTTAAGGTATCTTACAGTCCTCTTGACAGTGATAAGATGAGACATCTTAGGGTTGGCTTGATATCTTGCACAGATGCAAGTGGCAAACATAATATGAGGCCTGCTAGTAGTAAGATACATAAGAGACCCAATCATAGCCTTGTATAAGTGTTCATCTACACACTCCCCCTCAAGATCAGGTCCAAGGGAGTGGTTTATGGCTATGGGTGTCTTAGCAATCTTACAATCAGTCATGTTGAACCTCTTGAGTATGTCCTGAACATACTTTGACTAACTAATGAAGATGCCATCTTCAACTTGCTTCACTTGAATTCCCAGAAAGAAAATGAGTTCACCCATGGCACTCATTGGATATGTTGTCACAGGGGTAAGAAGAAGAGGACAAACCCATGAAGAAAATGTTTGTCTTCACTCTTGTTTCTCATCCCAGATAGAGCCAAAGAAAGTTGATGAGGATCTAAAGGATGGTAGTTGGGTTGAAGCTATGCAACAAGAGCTGCTTCAATTCAAAAGGCAGAAAGTTTGAAACCTTTGTCCTCTTCCTAATGGGAAGACTACCATTGGAACCAATTAGGTGTTTAGGAACAAGAAGGATGATAGAGGAATTATCATCAAGAACAAGGCTAGACTAATTGTTCAAGGGTACACATAAGAAGAAAGGATAGACTACACTGATGTCTTTGCTCATGTAGCACGACTGGAAGCTGTTAGGATATTCCTGGCATTTGCTGCATCCAAGAACTTCAAGGTCTTTCAACTTGATGTGAAGTGTGCTTTTCTTTATGGAGTGATTGATGAGGAGGTGTATGTCAAACAACCACCTGGTTTTGTAGATGTTTGTGGTGGGGTGGCACTTGTGGATCTTTAGCTGAGGGATCACAACAATTTGCTGAGGTAGATCTAAATTAGAAAAATTTAGATCTGACATAGATTTTTTACCCACCACATCAACAAACTTATCAAGAGAGACTTGATCCAAGGAGTGTGTGACATCATTGATGTTGTCATCTATGGAGTGGTTATCAGCATCAAGAAAGTCTTGATCACTGTCACCACTACCATCATTGTCTTCTGCAACTGAACCATCTTAATCTTGTTATGGAGCCTCTGAGCTGGAATTTGAAGGCATTCCAGATGTATGAGCTGAAGTTGTCATTGTGGTGCTGATAGAAACCTCATTTGCAGAAGTAGTACCAACTGGAGCTGAAGATGTGTTACTTGAAGATCTTCTCAGCTCAAACCTTGGATGAGGATCACCTATGTATAAATTTTCTGCAAATCCTTAAATAGTCTCACAAGATTTGTTAAAATAGTTGGTAACTAAATCAAGATCAAAGAGCCAATCAGGTACAGAACCAACCACACAGGGTGTGTGTTCATTGAAAGTCACATTGGCTAACTCTTTAACAATTCTAGTTCGGAGATTGTATACTCTGTAAGCCTTAGCTTGGGAAGAGTATCCAATAAAGTTTCCATCATCTGATTTCTTAGCAAATTTGGCAATTTGATCCTTGGTATTCAAGATGGTGCAAGGACATCCAATTGACCTGAGAAAACCAATGAAAGGTTTCCTCTTGTGCCAAAGTTCATAAGGAGTCTTGCCATGAGTCTTAACCACTAAAACTCTGTTTTGCACATAGCAGGCAGTGTTGACTGCCTCTTCCCAGAAGGTGATGGGCAGCTTAGAGTCATATAGTATGGTTCTTGTAGCTTCAATCAATGTCTTGTTTCTCCTCTCAGTAACTCCATTCTATTAAGGAGTCCTTGGAGCATTGTATTCTCTGGAAATACCTTTTTCATCACAGAATGCATCAAGGATTTGGTTCTTGAATTCAGTTCCCTAATCACATCTTATGATTTTGACCTTGTGATCTGATTGATTCTTAATCTTCAAGATGAAATTTTTCAGAATCTTAGGAGTCTCATCCTTAGTTCTAAGGAAGAAGACCCAGGTGAATCTAGTAAAGTCATCTATGATGACAAACAGTATGAGGTCCTTCCTAGACTCATTACACTAGCGGGGGCAAAGAGATCCATATGTAACAAGTGTAGGGGTGTAGTGATGGAGTTCCATTCCTTAGGCTTGTGAGATACCTTAAGTTGCTTCCCTTTCAGGCATGCAACACAGTGGTCATCACTTGTAAACTCTTTCTTTGGCATTCTAGTTACCAAATCATTCTAATTAGTTTATTCATGTTTTTAAAGTTTACATGGCACATTCTTTTATGTCATAGGAAAGACTCATCACTATTGGCTTTAGACAAAAAGCATGAAACTTCTCCAGAGGGAGATATTTCTTGCAAATCCATCTTGTACATGTTCCCTTTCCTGAGGGCTCTAAGCGGAATATGCTCATAAGAAATGACCACCTCGGGCTTGAGAACAATGCACTCATGCTTAGTAAAGAGCATGTTATGACACTGATCACAAAATTGGGATACACTCAGAAGATTGTACCCAAGCTCCTTGAAAAAGTTTACCTTTGCAATACTGAGCTTACCAATTGTGACCTTGCCCCTTCCTGAAATGTAACCACCTTCATCTCCTCCAAAGGCAACTGGTAGTCCATCAATCCTTTCAAAGTTCTGGAGTAAGGACCTATTGCCTGTCATGTGCCTGGAACATCCACTGTCAATAATCCAGATATTTTTATTTGTCTTCAGATGTCCCTACACAAAGAAAATGATTAGTTACATTTGGAAACCCAAGCTTTACTTGTCTTGGGCTCAGTTAGAGAAAGAGAAGGTAATGCAACAGTAATAGATCCTATTGTTGTACTAGGAGGATCTTGAGCTGTTGTTGATGGAGAATTCTCAGTCACTTAGTCTTTCTTAGACAACCATACCACCTTTGGAGTCTTGGACTTGACCTTCAATACTTCAGAAGCTTTTGATACTTCGGAAGTTTTGATGACTGAGCTTTCGGAAGAACCTGCAGACACTGCATCAGACTTCAGTGCTTCGGAAGTATTCCTTCCTTCCGAGACCAATTTTTCTTCCGAAAGCAATTTCCACTTGCCTTCTTTTTAGATTTGGAGCTTCCGAAGGAAACCGATTTTCCTTCCGAAGCTTGAATCTTCTTGGAACTCTTAGAAGTCTTTGTCTTGGTCATGTGAAGAGTACCTTTAGGATTGTATGGACAATCCTTAGCAAGATGAGCAGTACTTTCACACATGACACAATCAATTTTCTTCTTCCCAAGAGCCTTCTGTTAGGAACAAGACTGACTTTGGTCACATCCCCTCTCCACCCTCAATGCTGAGACAGTCCTTTTGGGCTGGGAACTGTTCTTGGAGTTTGATGGTCCAGGCTGTGCAGCAGTGGTACACAGCAGATCAGTCTTCTTGGTACTGAGATGATTTGAACAAGAAACAAACTCTTAACAACAGAGTTTAGGTTGATGTCTTCAGTCTTTGCTACTTCAATTCCTATAGAGATAAACACTTGTTTCTGCATGGAGTCAAAAGTAGCCTTGATCTCTTGAGCCTTCCTTGCTTTCCTCTTGCTCTTCCTGATCAAGTTCTTTCTCATTTACTTGGTCATCATAGTCTTCTTCTTCTCCTTAGAAGGATAGCGGCCCTTCTTAGAATCTTCCTCTTCACTCTTCTCAGAGGAATTCTTCACCATCACTTCTTCATCCTCTTCACTCAAAGGATCTATCAGAGGAAGCTCATCTTCACAAGTTCCATACCTAGGTGATCTTACTGACAAGATTGTGTGTGGAGGAGCTATCTCATTTGATCCTAGTCCCTGCTTGTTTTGATAGCACACTTTGTTGTGCAGGGATGAGGATATCATGTTCTTAAAGGTCTCTTCTTCAAGAACACACTTGTCTGCCCTGGCCTTGTTGATCACAAATTCAGCCTGGCACTTAGTCAGCTTGGTTATGAGATCCTTGATCTGAGTCCTAAAATCTATATGCTCATGTTTTAGAATTGAAATGGTTTTCTCTAAGTCCTTAATCTTTAGTTTATAATCATTTTCAGACATTCTAAAATCAGGTTTTAAAATGTTTTAGCACTCAAGATCAGATCTCATTTCCAAGTTATAGGACATGTATCTATTAACTTTAGCCATGCATTCAGGGGTACAGAGATGTTCCAATACCTTGGCTTCATCAGGATCTGCCATTAGTGCTTGGTTTGGAGAAGCATCTTCCACCTGAAAGCTCCAGTCAAAGCCTCCTTCTTCAACTGCAACAGCAGCCTGCTGCTTTGGCTTCTCATTCTGGTGGGCTTTGTCAGTGAGTTGGGTCTGGACTATGTTTGGCCATCGTTTGTTCTAGGTGCCTTACACTCCCTGGCAAAGTGGCCCGTCAAGTTACAGTTGTAACACTTCACTTGCCTTTGTCCAGGCAAAACTTTCCACTGGTTGCATTGCTTGGAAACTTCCTTCCCGTCCGCTTGTAGAACTTCTTGGCTCTGTTAGTGAGAAGAGCCATTTGCTGGACTATCTCCATGTACTCCAGATCATCTAGATGGATACAGTCTAGGTCTTCAAGGGTGAACAAGAAGCTACCACAACTTTCATCAGAAGACATAAATGCTTGAGGAGAACTTGTCTCTTGGAATGGGCTTCCTTGGGTGTAGTTCTCTCTAGGTGTCTCTGGGAAGGTGATGAAAGGACCCTTTGGTGAGTTGTCAGGGTAGCATATGAGATGATGTTGGGGTTCTATGCTATCCCTTCAACCACATGCAGGGCGAAACCCATTTGATTGTTGGAGTTGCCAGATAAACCTTGCATGTTCATCTCCATCTGGTAGCCATTGGGAATCCCATATAACTCTGTCAGAGTAAGAGTTTTTAGATTCTCAGTCCTCTTGATCACCACACAGTAGTGTGTCCACTGCCTAGGAAGTGAAGACATGAACTTCCTAACAATGTCCCTCTTCTTAAGAGGAACTCCTCCATCCACAAGGGTATCCACAATCTGAACATACCTGAAGTATTGCTGAGTCATGGTTTCACCTGTTTTAAAGGTGAAGTTTTCAAACTGTTGCTTCTGGAGATCTTTCTTGTTCTCCTTGGCTTTAGAAGAACCCTCATATATCAGTTTTAGTGCATCCCACAACAGCTTAGCAGTTTTGCACTTCTTGAAACCTCTGTATACAAAGTTTGGAAGGGTAGTTTGAAGGCCTGCCATGGCTTTTCTATCAATCTTTACTCTCTTCCTATCTTCATCAGAGTAGTTTGCCACATCCTTGGAGATCATACCAACACCAGTAGCAGAAGGAGGGCTAGGTATGAAAGGTCTATTTTCAACAGACTCCCATATTCTTGAGTCTAGAGACCTGATGAAACCTTCCATTCTTAAACACCAGGGATGGTGAGATCAGTGGGGACTTGTTCATGGTTCTAGTTTCCATATCAGTCTTGGAAATGGCTGTCATTTGAAAAGTTTAGTATTTGTGTGTGTGAGGGATCTTAAGATGGTGAGATCTTATGTCAAGAGCCTGGAATGCTCTGATACCGAATGCAGGACCGTTGAAGGGGGGTTCACTTACAACACAACAACACAAAGAGGAGATCAACTTAAACTTAAACAAATAGTGAACTGGATTAACCATAATAAAGACACTAAGAACACAAGTAATGTAAGAGACAGAACACGAGTATATGGTTTTCAAGAATGCAGTATATTGCTTTCTCTATGTTCTGTTACTAGTGTTACAAAGCATATCCAACAAGTTACAAGAACATGAGATACTTATACTACATCCTACAGCCGGCCATACTATGAAAGCCAGCTGGATACAATTGACTAGACTCAAAACAAAATCAATTGTAGAGTCAAAATGGCAGATTGCAAAAAAGATAAAGTACACATCCTTAATATACAAAAAAGATAAAGTACATGAAGTAGAAAGTTACAGACTCAAGACCTCAATATACAGTTACTATACTAAAAGCGTGGACCTTTTCACCAGCTCATGTAAGTTGGTGACTTTACAAAGATGCAGCGGAATGGTGTCCAGCTTTATGGAATTGTACATGAGATAAAGCATGTTACTAAATGTCTTCGGAATAAATCAGTCTTCAAGAGATGAGGCTTCGGAAGACTTTGTCTCTAAAGTTTCGGAAGACTTCATCTTTGGCTTCGGAAGATATTGGTCTTGGCTTCGGAAGATTTCACAGTTAGAATATGTGTGAAACTTCCGAAGCATTCTTCTTCAGTACTTGTGCAGCATGCATGCAGAAAATCTTTGGTTGCTTCAGCCTCTATGCATATTCTCTACAGTACCCATTATGTATCATGTTGCCAGAGATACTGAGATAGAGTCTCATACCACTTCCTAAGTGCTTGGTGCAGCCCGTAAACAGCTTTATCAAGCTTAGATACATAATCAAGGTGATCATGATTTGAAAACCTAGGTGGTTGTTTAACATACACCTCTTCATCAATCACCCCATAAAGAAAAGCACAACTGACATCAAGTTGGTAGACCTTAAAATTTTTAGAGGCAGCAAAAGCTAAGAATATCCTAAAAGCTTTAAGTCTTGCAACAAGAGCAAATACATCTGTGTGGTCGATTCTTTCTTCTTGCATGTATCCTTAATCAACTAGTCTAGCCTTGTTTTTAATGACAAGTCCTCTATCATCCTTCTTGTTCCTAAACACCCATTTGGCTCCTATGGTATTCTTCCCTTGACAAAGAGGACATAGGTTCCAAACCTTTTGCCTTTAGAATTGAAGTAGCTCCTCCTACATAACGTCAACCTAGCTTCCATCCTTTAAAGCCTCATTAATTTTCTTAGGCTCTATCTCGGATAAGAAACAAGAATGAAGACAAACATTTGCATCATGGGTTTGTCCTCTTGTTTTTACCCCTAAGTCAACATCTCTGATGATGTTTGTGGTAGGATGAGACCTGTGGATCCTTAGTTCATGCATCACAACAAGTTGCTTAGAGATATTTAAATTATAGAAATTTAGATCTGGCAGAGAAGTTTCTCCCACCACATCAGCATACTTATCAAGAGAGACTTGATCCAATGAGTGTAAGAAATCATTGATATTGTCTTCAATGGAGTGGTTGTCAGCATCAAGGAATTCTTGATCACTGTTACCACCACCATTTTCTCCTACATTTGATGCTCCTTCATCTACGTTTTGTGCCTCTAAGCTGGCATATGAACACACCCCAAAGGTATCAGATGGGTCTATCATTGTTATGCTAATAGGTACTCCATTTGATGGATTAGTTACAACTAGAGCTAAAGTTGTACAGCTTGATGGTCTTCTCACTCAAATCTTGGATCAGGATCACCTGTAGGTAGTATATCTGTAGATCTTGAGACATGCTCACGAGATTTGTTAAAACAATTGGTAACTAAATGAAGATCAAACAACCAATCAAGACCAGAACCTTTCACACTGGGAGTGTGCTCATTGAAGGTCCTATTGGCTGACTCCTCAACTACTCTAGTTATAAGATTGTATACTCAATAAGCCATGGCTTGGGAATAGTATCCAATGAAATGTCCATCATCTGATTTCTCGTCAAACTTGGCAATTTGATATTTGGTATTCGAGATGGTGCAAGAACATGCAAATGATGTGAGAAAACCAATGAAAGGTTTCCTCTTGCGCCAATGTTTATAAGGAGTCTAACCATGTTTCTTAACCACTAAAACTTTGGTTCGCACATAGCAAGCAGTGTAACTGCCTCTGCCCAGAAGGTGTTCGGCAGTTTATGTAACGCCAGAATAATGTCTAAGCGAGCCAAATAATAATGAGATTAGATAAGACCATTTAATGAAAATAAGATGGATATGGGTAACAGGCCGAGTTAACTCTTCGGGTTATGTGTTTAACAAGTTTAACGTCCCGGGAGTGCCTGATATATATAAATGGATCAGCTTGAGCAGCTCTCATTTGCAACTCAACACTATAGTTCTAGAGAGAGAGTAGAGAGAGAAAGTAAAGAGAATTGAAGATTCAAGGCTTGGTTGATCTCGGGATTGAAGATCGGTGTTTGTGGGCATCCAAAAAACAAGAAAACACCAAGAATCCAGGTAAGAAAAATCATTTAATCGTTGCTCTTTATGTAAACCCGGATTCTAGGGCTTGGGGTTTTTGAAAGTGGCAAAGATTCACCCAAAACTCACATTTTTGTGTAAGAAAGCATGTAAGAAGCTTAGATATAGCTTATTGGGTGATAAACCAAAGTTTTGGATGTAAAAGATTGACGTTTTGGGTCAAAAATGGGTTGGTTCATAATTTTCAGCCCGTTCTGCGAAATTAGGGTTCATCCAGCGAAATTATGTAGTCATCGAGCGAAAGTATGGATCTTTCTACGAAACTATAGTTTCATAGGTTGATTCGTAAGGTTGAATTACCAACGAAAGTTGGGCGAAACTGGCAGTGAAACTGGCAGCGAAGATGCCAGCGAAACTGTTGGCGAAACTAGCAGGGAAACTACTGGCGAAACTAGCAGCAAAACTGCTGGTGAAACTAGCAGCGAAACTGCTGATATGGTAGCAAAATTAGGAGCAAAAGTAGGCAGAAATTAACCCCTTTGAGTGTTAACTTATCTGCAGGCTGTGTGGTGCGACCCTTGCTTTGAAAGCTTGTTTGAGAAGCTACTCATCGAGTCCATGTGAGTTCTAGGTCCCTTATTTAAAGGTTTCGAACTAGTTTGGGGCTGGAAATGCATCCTAAATATACGCTTTAGGTGACCAATAATTTAAAAGGTTTTAACAGGAAGATCGATTTTTCAATAAGGAAATGTGCTATATTGTTAGTTCTCTAGAAAGATTAACATGTTGTCTTTATTTGTCTATTTTCTATTTGTAATAGTATAGGGACTAGTTTTGTAATTTATTCGTTCCTTGTGTTTCATTATAAATAGCTTAGACTTGTAGCAGTTAGAGTTGGATAAGAGGACGAAAGTGGACGAGACGAAATTGTTACTTACTTTGTAATTGTCTTTGCTTGATATTAATGAAACTATGAATTTTGTTGATATCTTGCTTGATTTGATTACTTTGTTTGTATTTCTTTAAATTATGTCATACAACATCACAGATTGGTACATTTGATCCTATCAAATGATATTAGAGCTCTCATTGATCCTATCAATTGGTATCAGAGTTGTTGGTTGAGTGATTTTTGAGGTTTGTCGAACTTTCAAACTCAAAAATTCACTGAATCTATGATTGATAGACAATTCAATTGAAAATTTGTGAATTTCAGGTGTGTTTCATCATCAGAAACATGTTTTAAACCACAACCAGCAGTTAAATTCATCAGATTCGAGATAATTTGTTGAATTTGTGTTCAAAAAGTTCACTATTTTTCGAACTGAAAATTACAAAATTGATTGATTTGTTGTTGATATTGAAAGAAATTGATGTTAGAAGAATGATTATCGGTATAAAACATGTCTAGTTGGAAAGTTTCAATCTAATTCATCAACTTTAGAAGAATTTCAGAAGATTTGAGTTAGTTACATTCATATGAACATGATGAATGTGGCACATTAGAGTTGAGGTTTGCTGAAAAATTGTCTAAGTGTTAGGCGTTTGACTACTGTTTAGTCGAATTAATACTGTTTGGGCGTTTTCAGTTCAGATGTTTGACTACTGTTGAACAGTAAAAGTCCAGACGTATCATCTCTGTTGAGGCGTATTAGAACTGTTTAGACAGTTGATAACTGTTGAGGTGCATTACAACTGTCTAGGTGCATTACAACTGTCTAGGTGCATTACAACTGTTCAGGCATTTTACTACTGTTCAGACGCATCAACTTAGGCGTTTTGGAAAATTTTTCTAAGCCATTCCCTTAGATGTCTCTCAACCTAGGCTCATCACCCTTGATACTTAGAATTTTTTTAAGAAAATTTTTCAAAAGCTTTTTCATTTCTTTTCTTAATTCAAAATCTAAGAAAAACAACAAAAATATAAGAATGGTGAAACCAGAAGATTATGAAAATAGAGTTCCAAAACTTAAAAATAGAGCTGATTTCAAAAATTGGTCTCTTAGGTTAACACATCATTTAAATTCCATTAACACTAATCATTGGAAATATATAGAGAAAGGACCATACATTCCTATTATCACTGATGGGCCTGACAGAGGGTTTGTTTATACTAAAGATTCTCAAGAACCCTATCCTCAAGATGGTCTTCAAGGAGATGATTTGAGAAGAGTAAAGAATGATATCAAAGCATATTCCTTGATGTGTAAATGACTACCTCTGGAAGTTCTTGCAAGGCTTGATGGATATCAAACTGGATACACAATGAATAAAGCCTTAAAGACCATTTGTGAAGGAGGCAAGAACATTCAAAATCTCAAGAAACAAAAGTTGAAAGGCAATTAGAATTGTTTCAATATTTGTCTGGAGAAACCAAAAATCAGATGATGAACAGATTTGTTCAACTTACAACTAAGATGTCAACGGCTGGTATTAAGTCTGATCTTGAAGATCTAAATCTTAGACTACCTAATGCTTTACCCCTCATCATGGAAACAAATAGTAACCTTAATAAAACATACTGAGAAGTTCCCTATGGATCTAGATCTACTCATTGCCAAGATATAGTCAGTAGAGATTGATGAAAGCTCAAGGAATAAGGATAGAGCAACATCAATGTCTTCGTATCAGTTTGTTGCTTCTCCTGCAAACACTATTGAAAATGCATTCATCGCAAAAAGTGAGAAAATTACAGAAGAAGAGGGAGATTTATTTGTTGGAGCAGGATTTTTCACTAATTCATCATTTACTAGTGCTCCTGCTTATACAACACAGTCTCATTCTCAATGTCCTCCTAAATCTTAGTCTCAAACATCTAATGTTCAAACAGTGACTTCTTCATCTAACTCTGCTAAATCTAGCAAAGTTAAAGATGTGATAAACATCCTATTAGAGGATGAAGAGTCTAAAACTGCATTCACTGCATTTATGGCTAGTTTTCAAGCATATCAAGGTAGCCATTTAACTTAATTAGACCTTGTTTTGTTGGATTTGTTTGAAATGGATCTTGAAGATGTTGAAGAGATGGACTTAAACTGGCAGATGGTGACGATTGCTTAAAGGACACAAAAACACTCATATGTCAACAGTAATTACAAGCCAAGTGCTAACAAGATTGTTGGGTTTGATAAGTCAAAATCAAGATGTTTTAACTGTAACAGTTATGGACATTTCTCTAGAGAATGCAATGCTCCAAGGAATAATAGAGGAAATGCTCAATCAAGTTCTAGCAATCAAAGGTTTCAACCAGCTCAGAAGACTTTTCAAAAGCCTTATCAAAGTCTTCCTATGCCTGAGCTTAAAGATGAAACAAAATCATCTGATGAAACCAAGAAAGCTTTAGTAGTCAGCATTAAAGATGGTTATGATTGGAGTGCATATGCTGAACTATTTACTAATGATTTAACATCAAGTTTCTCTCTTGTTGCAGAAATCCAGGGAGAAGATTGGTCAGAAAATAATGATCCAAAGGTTGAACGTGAGAATGAAGAAGATGAATATGATTGGAGTGACAAATCTGATCCTAAGGAGGATACATATGAAGTAGCTCTAATGGCACAGTCTGATCAACCTAAGGTTGACACTTCATCTTCAAAATCTGAAACCTTATCTCCAAAATTCCCTGAAATCCCATCTGAAATGAGAGAAAAACTCTGCACAAAATCATGCTATGAACATGTTGAATACTATAGAAACTACTCATATAAAATCTGTGAGAAACTAAAACAAGAAGAGTCAATGCATAACAAACTAAAATCTGATCATAAAACAGAAGATCAAAGGATTATTTCTCTTCAAACTTCATGGAACAAAACATTAAAATAATTAGAAATTATTTCTAAACAATTGGAAGACATGACCAAAAATCTTGAACAGGAGAAGATGGCATATGCTGCTACTCAAATGGATCTTGCTAAAGTAAAATGTTCAAAAATAAACTGTAGAAAAACTGGTAAGCAAGAGAAAAGTTAAACAGAAAGCAGGGTTAGGTTTCACTCATGAACATATGCCTGAATTTATTACAAGCACTTTACTAGAGAACTTTAATACACATGATCATTCTCCTGAGAATAAAGCTAAACATAAAGCTTTTTAGATCAAAAACAAGAATTCAAAAGAAGAAAAGGAAAATGTAAAAGTTTTTGTTGAAAATGATCAACAAAAAGATTAAAAATGGTCATCCAATCAAGATAAAATCTTATGAACCAAAACAAACAAAACAAAACACTTCTGATCAAATTCATTCTGTATTAGAAAAAGTGAAAGTTCAAAGCAAAGATAAAGATAAACAACAGGTATGAACATCAAAAGATTCAAACACTACTAATCTAAAACAAGTTCAATCCGAAAATGAATCTTCTTTTGACGATGTTCAATCTGGAAGTAAACCAAGTTCTTCTAAGTCAAATAATCAAAGAAGAAGAAAGAAATCATCAAAAACAAAATCTGAACGAAACAAAAGTTTAGAAAAGTTGAACAAAGCAACAAATCAGGCAACAAAACTAAACCGATAAAATTTGTGTTAGCCAGTTTGTTAAATATGAATTTTCTTCAAAACAACAAGGAAAATACTATGAACAAATCTCACTCTAATCTGAAATCAAGTTCAGATTCTAAGACTTCCGCTATAGCAAAAAGATTTGTTTCTAATGAATTCAAGAGTGAAGTTCATGTTAAACACATGCAAAATAATTTGGCGCAAAATCAAAATGTGAAAATTGAAAAACATCAGTTTAACTATTTGACACCAAAATATAAAAATGAATCAAATATAGTGTCAATGTCAAAAGCTAACAGATAGTTGTTTGTAACACCACAAAAGTACTGTGAATATGTGATATGAAAAATCACAATACAGCTGAGTGCTATTTCAACAAGTACTGTCACATATCTGACATGAGAAATCATTTTACAGCAAATTTTTATTTTAACAAATACTGTACTTATTGTGATGAGAAGACTCACAATACTGCAAATTGTTATTTTAGAAAGAGATCACATACTAAAGATTTGCAAATTCAAACATGAGCAATGCTTATGTTAATCCTCAATATATGAGAAATCAAACTAATGGATTTCAAAAATTAACTAATCAACCTTCTTTAGGTTTGAGATTGTTGGACCAAAAGAACCAATGAGCCGGATCAGAAAAACCTTTAAGTCCCACAGACATCACAACAACTACTGAAGACCACAACAGCTGAAGACAACAGCTGATTACAAAGTCTGAAGACACAAGTGTTGAAGACACAAGTGCTGAAGACAAAGTCTAAAGACACAAGTGCTCAAGACAAAGTCTGAAGACACAAGTGCTGAAGACAAAGTCTGAAGACACAAGTGCTGAAGACAAAGTCTGAAGACACAAGTTCTGAAGACAAAGTCTGAAGACACAAGTGCTGAAGACAAAGTCTGAAGACATAAGTGCTGAAGACCAAAGTATCAGACGTTGTCACAACAGCTGAAGAGGTCTTCTTCAGTAGTTGTGATGGTTTACCTTTCAGTAGTTTCTTTGTTTCAGTATTTGTAAAACAACTGAAGAGTATGTTCTTCAGTTGTTATTGTTCAGTAGTTTGACACAACAGCTGAAGAATACTTCTTCAGTTGTTGTGCTTGTCAGTAGTTTTATGTTTTTCAGTAGTTGTAGTAACTGATAACACTTAGTATTTTTGTAAGAAGATGTTAGCTGTTTTGACATCTTTAGTATTTGTGTTTCAGTTGGAATAATTCTGTTAGATGTCACTATCAAGTGACATTAGCAGACGTCACATCTCTTATATAAGAGGTGTCGACCTAATTGTAAGTGTGACATTCCGTTACCACGAAAGCGAACATTGAATGAAATATATCTGCAGAATTCTCTCTATCTATAACCGTTTTTGTTTTTCATTGAATATCTTTTCGTTCTTGTGAATTGGCTAATTCATTGTTAGAATTCCGCTGCTATACTCTCTAATCAATCAAACGTAGATCACTGATCCTAACAAGTGGTATCAGAGCTATTTGATCATTGATTGATCTAACAATTGATCATTGAAACTGCTAATTGATATCTATGTTTGATTGAATTAGCATTTTGCAAGAACTAGTTATAGTTTATTGAATTTCTGAAGCTTTCGTTCATTTATTCTGAGATCTCTCTTGGTTCAATTGATTGTTGTGTTTTGTTCTAAATCTGTTATAGCTTAATTGAATTTGATTGTATCTGAGATGACTCTCCTTCTAATGATCCTCACAATACTGGTTCCTCAACCAAGCCCCCGATGCTGGTTAGGACCGAGTATAACATATGGCAGCGAAGAATGCTTCATCACCTGTCTGTTAACAATTCAGGTTCTTGGACATCTGTGGTACATGGACCACATAAGCCTATGGTGAACAATCCAGAAACCAATCAAATGGTTCCGAAGAAGAAGGAACAATACTCTGATGAAGATCGGAAACTGTTTGAGATTGATGCTAAAGCCCATGGAATTCTGGCCATGGAACTGCCTAATGAAATCTATTCAGGGCTTATGCATCATGAAACTGCTCATGATCTCTGGAATGCCCTGAAGGAACAATTCGGTGGCACAGATGAGGTCTTAGCAAACAACAGAGAAATCCTTGCCCAACAATATGAGACATTCTCTCATAGAAAGGTGACACACTGACTCAACAGTTTGAGCGTTTTTCCTGCTTGATCTCTGAGCTGAAAATGGTGAAACAGGAATGCACCAATAGCCAGATGAATAACAGGTTCCTCAGATCACTGCCTGAGAGATGGGACACATACACTATTGTCCTACGCTCCAGTGCAAATCTGGATAGCCTATCTCTCACCCAACTTCATGGGAAACTGCTTACATTCGAAAGAGAGATAGAGCAGAAGAGGAAACTGTCCTCATCAGGAAAGCTCACTAATGACTTTGTACCAGGGAATACTGCCTTGGTTGGTCATGAGTCAGAATATGCTGCATCTGAAAGCAATTATGATGAGCATATTGATTTCTCTTCAAATAGTTCTGATCATGCATTTGTTGGTATTAAGAGTCATTCTGGCAGTAATAGTGACAATCTATGCTTCATCATGGATGATTTGAAAGGAATAGCTGATGATGATCTAGAAGAGATGGATATTCTGAGCCAAATGGCATTGATTAATATCAGATCTCAGAAGTTCTATAAGAGAACTAGCAGGAAATTTCCTGGACTTTCTGGCAAAACCAAAGTTGGTTTTGACAAGAGTAAGTTGAGGTGTCACAAATGCCAAAGGCTGGGACACTTTGCAAGAGAGTGTAGATCAACTGGATCTAACTCTTCTGCACCCTTTGTGACTTTTCCTAGTACTAGTCCACAAAACAGAGGGCAACATACTGCTGGTTCTGGTCATCGTTCACATCCTAGGTCTCCTGCATACTTTGTTCCACAGGGTCAAATGTCATATCCTTATCCCTGCTATTATATGCCTCAACCAAATCTTGTTCAAGCTCCAATTGCACAACAACCACAAGCATTTCCTGAACCATAACCTTCCCAATCTCATCAACAAACTCAACCTCAACAACACAGCTTCTTCACCCCAGGAGTTGTTGACTGGAGCAGTTTACCAGATGATTTGTCTGGTCATGAACAACTGTTCACTGGTGCTGGTCAACATGGTGGTGACAGTCCCTTTGGAAATCTAGCTCTTATGGCTTTGGATTCTGCTGATACTTCATCCACTAATGCCTCTACACCAAAGGTATCACAGGTATCCTCTGAGGCAAAAGCCAAATTGCGTTCTGAAACATGTATAGCAGCATTTGCATCCATTAGAGAAGCAAATGTAGCTTTGATTAACAAGAATATTAAGCTAGAACAAACAATTTCCAAAAGAAAAGCTGAATTTGAGTATGTGCTTAATGAAAAGAATGATGAGATTTACAAACTTAAATGCCAAATCACAAATTATAAGTCTAGGGAAGAGGTACTTCTAGAGAAGTACAAAGATCTCAAAGAAACCCTTGCAGTCACCCAAGTAGAGTGTGATCGATGGGTACAATCATGCAAAGGTTTTGAAATGCTTCTTAGTAAGCAATCTGCTTCCAATGTGAAGTTTGGCATTGGTTACAATCACACTACTCCACCTACAGATTTTACTCCCAGAGTAGAGGTAGAATCTGATGGTGAGAGTAATAACCAATCCATTTCATCATGTGATCTACTTTCTGATTCAGCACTATCAGAAGTAGAAGTCAGCACTAAGCCCTCTTAGAACCTATCTGCTGATGTTGATGGTTCCACTGCTGACACTCACATGATCAATGAGTTGATCAATTCAGAAGTTAATTCTAAAAGTCCTGAAAGGACTAGAGAGCAAGATTTAACACCTGAAGTTCAAACTCCAACTACTGCCAGTACTGAAAGGAAGAAAACTGTCAGTAGAAAGAGTTTGAAGACTACTAAAAAGGAAGTCAAGAAAGCAAACAATGCTTCCAAAGCACTGAAGAGCAAGTCTTCAGTTGTTTCATCCTCTTTAGTTGATGATCAACATAAGAAGAAGAAGAAACCATGTGAATTATGTGGTTTGTAAGATGATTGCTGGTACAAAAGAGGATCCAAACTCAAACATAAAGAGGAAATTAAAGAGAAAATGGTTAAAATGAAAACTGAGTTTGAGACCACATTTGTATCAGCAACATCAAATCCTGTAACCCTTAAGTCCATAAAGAAATCCAAAAAGGAAGGGGTTAAACAGGTAACAATTAAGATTGCTCAAAAGAAGAAGGTGCAACATAGGAACTTATCAAACTCCAATGGCAATATGTCTGATGAGCTGAAAGCTTTATCGCAAAATCAGACACAGCTGGTTATGATGGTTCATCACCTATTGGGAAGAGTTAACCAATTAGATGTTCCTATGTTGAAACCATAGAAAAGGAGGTCCAAGCCAAAGGATTCCTCTTCTTCACCATCTTGTTCCTCTCAGGCTGTTGTTTCTAACAAACCTGTTAGTTTACCATCTGTTGATGAGACCAGGCCCAAAACCAAAAAGGTTTGGGTCTCCAAAACTAACTGATTGTTTATTATTGCAGGGTTCTTCAACATGCCAAAGTAGCATCTGGTAGGTAGACAGTGGGGGATCTATGCACATGACTGGGAACAGCTCTCTTCTTCATGACTACTCTCAAGGAAAGAAGGGGTTTGTTTCTTTTGGCAATGATGCTAGGGGTTACATCATTGGAAACGGCTTTGTCTCCAATGGAGAAATAAAGTTTGATGATGTTAATCATGTGGAAAATCTCAAGTACAATCTCAAGTACAATCTCTTGAGTGTCAGTCAAATGTGTGATAAAGGCCATGTTGCTCTTTTCACCAGTCAGAACTGTAGGATTCTGTCATCCAAAGTTCTACATTTGATTGATAAGGTGTTGGATGATCACACTCTCCTGAGAGCCAACAGGACAGGAAGAGTGTATGCCTTAGATCTTTCCAAGAAAATAGATCTCAGAGGCAATCCTTGCCTATTTTCTAAAGCCTCTTCTCAAGAATCTAAACTGTGGCACAGAAGGCTGGGTCATGTAAATTTCAAAAACATGAATCAGCTAATCCATAATAGTTTAGTTAGAGGCTTACCAATAAAGGAGTTCCACTGTGATGAAACCTGCACTGCTTGTTTAAAAGGAAAACATCACAAAGTATCATTCCCTCCTATTGAAGAGCCTAAGTCCACTGCTTGCTTGCAATTACTGCATATGGATCTATTTGGTCCTGTGAGAGTAATGAGCATGGCAAAGAAGAAATACTGTCTGGTAATTGTGGATGATTACTCCAGATTTGTATCGACTTTTTTTTCTACATTCAAAGGATGAGGTTGCTCAGAAGATTATTCACTTTGTGTTGTATGTTAAGAAGCAGTATTCCCTTCCAGTCAAGTGTATTAGAAGTGACAATGGAACTGAATTCAGAAACCATACACTTGATGACTTCTATCTTTCAAAGGGAATCAAAAGGCAGTTTAGCATACCACGGACTCCAGAACAGAATGAAGTAGTGGAGAGGAAGAATAGGACCCTAATTGAACCTGTAAGGTCCATGCTGGCTGACTCTGGTTTGCACTGACCTTTTGGGCTGAAGCTGTTAACACAGCTTGCTATGTGCAGAATAGAGTCTTAGTAAATCAGAGGTTGATGAAGACTCCATATGAAGTACTCCATCACTTGGCTCCTCTAATTTCATTTTTCAAAGCATTTGGGTGTCCCTGTTTTATTCTCAACACAAAGGATCAACTCCAAAAATTTGATCCTAAGGTGGATGCAGGGTATTTTGTTGGTTATTCATCTACTTGCAAGGCATACAGAGTCTTCAACTGCAGAACAAAGATAGTTGAAGAGACTTTGCATGTGAAGTTTAATGAATCTCCTATGGACAAGATTCCACAAAACCCTGTGGAGTGGTTTGATTTGGACACACTGCAATATGTTCCTTATCAACCTCCAACTGTTGCAGATCATGTGGATAAATCATCTTCTACGCATGTCTTCCACCTAGTGGTATTGATGATGATGATGATAATATCAATACTCACCTATTCAAGTTTAGTGACCAACTGCCTGTGTCTGCTAAATTTGATGTTCCTGTAGCTTTAGCAGTTCCATCCACAACAAATGCTGATGAGATCTCTGATTCCTCTACATCTTTTGAGTTACCATCTAATTCTTGGTTTCAAGAGTCTGCATCAACATCTGCTGCTGCTGAAGGTCCTACAAACACTTGCACAGATCTCATTGTTTATCAAGAACTTAAGAATCACCCAATGTCTCAGATTATTGGTGATATCAATGCTGGTGTTTCAACAAGAAGTCAATTGTCTAATTTCTGCTTCTATGCTCTCTTCATCAGTCAGCTAGAGCCAAAGAACTACCATGTTGCTTTGAGAGACAATGGATGGGTTGAAGCCATGCAGCTTGAGCTACTTCAGTTCAAGAAACAACAAGTGTGGGAACTGGTTCCTCTTCCCCCAGGTAAGTGTGCAATAGGCACTAAATGGGTGTTTAGGAATAAAACTGATGAAAATGGGCTTATTGTTAAGAACAAGGCTAGATTGGTTGTACAGGGGTTTTCACAAGAAGAAGGTATTGACTATGATGAAACCTTTGCCCCTGTAGCCAGACTAGAGGCAATCAGATTGTTTTTAGCCTATGCTGCATTCCACAATCTTAAAGTTTTTCAAATGGATGTCAAAAGTGCATTTCTATATGGTAAAATAAAGGAAGAAGTTTATGTGTGTCAACCACCAGGTTTTGAGGATAATAAACATCCTGAATGGGTGTATAAACTTGATAAGGCTCTTTATGGGTTGAAACAAGCTCCTAGAGCCTGGTATGAGACACTTTCCACTTTTCTTCTTAAGAATAATTTTACTAGAGGCTCCATTGATAAAACTTTGTTTATTAAGAAGGTGGATCAGCATAAGCTACTTGTTCAGATTTATGTTGATGATATCATTTTTGCATCCTCTGATCCCCAGTTGTGTGATGATTTTACACCATTAATGAAAAAGAGGTTTGAAATGAGTGCAATGGGAGAATTACAGTTCTTTCTAGGCTTGCAAATTAAACAAAAGGCTGATGGAACCTTTATTCATCAGTCAAAATATACAAAGATCTTTTAAATAAGTTTGATTTACAAAACTGTAAGCCCTGTTCTACTCCATGTGCAACACCACACAACTGGATGCTGATCAAAAAGGTAAAGCTGTTGATGAAACACTTTACAGATGTATGATTGGGTCCTTGATGTATTTAACAGCTTCTAGACCAGATATTATTTTGCTACATGTGTTTGTGCTCGATTTCAGGCTGCTCCTAAAGAGTCTCATTTGATTGCAGTCAAGAGAATCTTTAGATATTTGCAAGGTACACAATCTCTGGGTTTATGGTATTCCACTGGACACTCTTGCAATTAGTTGCTTTTTCAGATAGTGACTATGCAGGGTGCAAGTTAACTAGAAGTCAACTTCTGGTGGTTGTCAATTCCTAGGCAACTGTTTGATTTCTTGGCAGAGTAAGAAACAGCTCTGTTGCTACATCAACTGCTGAGCCGAGTACATTGCTGCTGCATTGCACTTCTCAGGTACTCTGGCTTCAGAACAACTTCTGGATTATGACATTACAGAGACTAAGACTCCATTATTAATGGATAGTGCTTCGCTCTGTGTAATGTCAAAAATCCAGTCCAGCACTCTAGACCAAACATATAGAGATCAGACATCACTTTATTCGGGATTGTTTTTAAAAAAGTCTGATTGATCCTAATTTGTGCTAGTGCTGAGAGCTTCGATATTTTTTACTAAGCCTTTGGATAGTTCTACTTTCCAAAACCTTGTGTTAGGCTTGGTATGCTGTGTAAGGATTCCTGAAGTCTGATGCAACCCAAAACTGCCTAAGTGTTTCAGCAACATGCACTAAGTACTGAAGTGAAGAATGCTTCGGAGAATTACACAAAGCATTAGAAAATACTCTAAGTGTAATATCTTCCGAAGCCAAGACCAATATCTTCCGAAGCCAAACATGAAGTCTTCCGAAGCTTCAAGAGACAAAGTCTTCCGAAGCTTCACTCTATATGAAGACAGATTTCTTCCGAAGACTTTTAGTACACATGCTTTATCTGATGTACTATTCCATAAAGCACCTTTTCCGCTGCGTCTCTGATAAGTCACCAACTTACAAGAGTTGGTGAAAAGGTCCATGCTTTTGGTAACTGTACATTGAGGTCTTGAGTCTGAAACTTTCCACTTTATGTACTTTATCCTTTGTATAATGTATAAGGATGTGAGCTATGGCATGTCATAGTCACAAGGTCAAAAGGCAGATATGCCTTTTGATCCTACAATTGATTTTGTTAGTGTCTAGTCAATTGTATCCAGCTGGCTTTCAAAGTATAGCCGGCTGTAGGTTGTAGTATAAGTATTCCAAGTTCTTGTATCTTTCTTCATGCTTTGTAACACTTGTAAAAGAACTTGAGAAAGCAATATACTGCTCCCTTGAAAACTATACTCTCTTGTTCTGTCTCTTGCTTTACTTGTGTTCTCCGTATCACCTTTGGTTACCTAGTTCACTGTTTGATTAAAGTTTAGTTAATCTTCTCATTGTGTTTTGTGTTGTAATTGTGTTCAAGCCCTTAACGATCCTGCAATTGGTATCAGAGCTCTCAGGCTCGTGATATAAGATCTAACCATCTTAAGATCCCTCACACACACAAAAACTAAACTCTTCAAATGGCTTCCATCTCAAAGACTGATATGGAGACTGGAACCATGAACAAATCCCCAGTGATCACTCTTGATGACTTTGACACCTGGTGCATGAGGATGGAAGGCTTCATCAGGTCTCTTGACTCAAGAATGTGGGAATCTGTTGAATATGGACCTTTCATACCCAGCACCCCCTCTGCTACCGTGCTGGTATGATTCCTAAAGATGTGGCCAACTACTCAGATGAAGATAGGAAAAGAGTAGAGATTGACAGGAAGGCCATGACTGCTCTTCAGACTGCTATCCCAAACTCTGTGTACAGAGGTTTTAAGAAGTGCAAGACAGCTAAACAGCTGTGGGATGCACTGAAGCTGATGTATGAAGGCTCCTCTGAAGCCAAGGAGAACAAGAAAGATCTTCTGAAGCAGCAGTTTGAAAATTTCACCTTTAAAGCAGGTGAAACCATGACCCAACAATACTTCAGGTATGTTGAGATTGTGGATACCCTTGTGGATGGAGGAGTTCTCTTGAGAACAGAGACATTGTAAGGAAGTTCATGTCCTCACTTCCTAGGCAATGGACACACTATTGTGTGGTAATCAAGAGGACCGAGAACCTTAAAACTCTTACTCTGACAGAGTTATATGGGATTCTCAGTGGATACCAGATGGAGATGAACTACAAGGTCATCTGGCAACTCTAACAATCAAATGGGTTCAGCCCTTCATGTGGTTGAAAGGGACAGCATAGAACCCCAACATCATCTCCTATGCTACCCTGACAACTCACAAAAGGGTCCTTTCATCACCTTCCCGGAGACACCAAGGGAGAACTTTACTCAAGGAAGCCCATTCCAAGAGACAAGTTCTTCTCAAGCCTTTGTGTCTGCAGATGAAAGCTGTGGGAATTATCTCTTCACTCTTGAAGACCTAGACTGTATCCATCCAGATGACCTGGAATACATGGAGATAGTTCAGCAGATGGCTCTTCTCACTCACAGAGCCAAGAAGTTCTACAAGAGGACAGGAAGAAGATTTCCAAGCAATGCTACCAGTGGTAAGTTTGGGCTGGATAAAAGCAAAGTTAAGTGTTACAATTGTAACCTTATGGGTCACTTTGCTAGGGAGTGTAAGGCACCTAGAGCAAATGGGGGTCAAACACAACTCAGACCAAACTACACTAACAATACCCCTCAGGCTGAGAAGACAAAGCAACATGCTGCGGTTGCTGTTGAAGAGGGAGGATTTGACTGGAGTTTTCAGGTGGAGGATGCTTCTCCAAACCAAGCATTGATGGCTGACCATGATGAAGCCAAGGTATTAGAACATCTTTGCTCCCCTGAATGCATTGCTAAAGTAAATAGATACAGGTCCTACAACCTAGAGATGAGATATGATCTTGAGTCATTAAACATATTAAAATCTGATTTTAGAAAGTCTGAAAATGATTACAAGTTAAAGATAGAAGACTTGGAGAAAACCATTTCAGTACTAAAATGAACATACAGATTTTAGAACTCAGATCCAAGATCTCATCACTAAGTTGACTGAGTGCCAGGCTGAGCTTGTGATCAGCAAAGCCCTGGCAGAGAAAAGTGTTCTTGAAGAAGAGACCTTCAAGAACATGATATCCTCATCCCTACACAATAAGGTTTGTTATCAAAATAGACAGGGACTGGGATCAAATGAGATAGCTCCTCCACACACAATCTTGTCTGTAAGATCTCCTAGGTGTGGAACTTGTGAAGATGAGCTTCCTCTCATAGATCCAATAAGTGAGGATGATGAAGAAGTGATAGTGAGGAATCCCTCTGAGAAGAGTGAAGAAGAGGATTCCTCCAAGGGCCACTATCCTTCTGAGGAGAAGAAATTAACTGTGATGACCAAGTCCAAGAGAAAGAACTTGATCAGGAAGAGCAAAAGGAAAGCAAAGAAGGCTCAAGAATCAAGGCTACCTTTTGATGCTAAGCAGAAACAAGTGTTTATCTCTGCAGGTTTCAAAGCAGTAAGGACTGAAGACATCCACCAAAGCTTCTTAGCCAAGAGTTCTGGTTCATGTTCAAATCATCTCAGTACAAAGAAGAAGACTGAGCTGCTGTGTACCACTGCTGCACAGCCTGGACCATCAAATTCCAAGAACAGTTCACAGCCCAAGGGAATTGTATCTGCATCTACCAAGATGAAGGTGAAAAAGGGATGTGACCAAAGCCAGTCTTGCTCTCAAAGGAGATTTCTTTGAAGAAGAAAATGTTGTGTGTTATGTGTGAAAGTACTTCTCATATTGCCAAGGATTGTCCATACAATCCTAAAGTACTATCCACATGACCAATACAAAGACTTCAAAGAATCTCAAGAAGTCTCAAGCTTCGGAAGGAAAGTCTGTTTCCTTCGGAAGCTCCAAATCAAAGAAGAAGGTAAATGGAAAATTACCTTCGGAAGCAAAGTTGGTCTCGGAAGAAAGGAGTTCTTCCGAAGTACTAAAGTCTGCTGCAGTGACTGTAGATTCTTCCGAAGTATCAGTCATTAAAACTTGTGAAGCTCCAAAAGCTTCTAAGGTTTTGAAGGTCAAGTCCAAGACTCAAAGGTGGTGTGGAAGTCTAAGAAAGACCAAATGACTGAGGTTTCTCCATCAACAACAGCTGAAGATCCCCTCTGTACAACCATAGGATCTATTACTGTTGCATTACCTTCTATTACACTTACTGAACCCAAGACAAGTAAGGCTTGGGTTTCCAAATGTAACTAATCATTTTCTTTGTGCAGGAACAGCTCAAGACAAACAAGAATGTCTGGATAATTGACAGTGGCTGTTCCAGGCACATGACAGGCAATAGGTCTTTACTTCATAATTTTGAGAGAATTGATGGAGGACCAGTTGCTTTTGGAGGAATGAAGGTGGTTACATTTATGGAAGGGGCAAGGTCACAAATGGTAAGCTCAGCATTGAGAAGGTAAACTTTGTTAAGGAGCTTGGGTACAATCTTCTGAGTGTATCCCAATTTTGTGATCAGAGTCATAACATGCTCTTCACTGAGCATGAGTGCATTGTTCTCAAGCCTGGAGTGGTCATTCCTCATGAGCATATCTTGCTCAGAGCCCCCAGGAAAGGGAACATGTACAAGATGGATTTGCAAGAAACATCTCCCTCTGGAGAAGTTTCATGCTTTCTATCTAAAGCAAATAGTGATGAGTCTTTCCTATGGCATAAAAGAATGTGCCATGTAAACTTTAAGAATATGAATAAATTAATCAAACATGATCTGGTAACTGGAATGCCAAAGAAAGAGTTTACAAGTGATGATCATTGTGTTGCATGCCTGAAAGGAAGCAACACAAGGTATCTCACAAGCCTAAGGAAAAGAACTCCATCACTACTCCCCTACACTTATTACATATGGATCTCTTTGGCCCACCAGTGTAATGAGTTTAGGAAGGACCTTATACTGTCTAGTGATCACAGATGATTTTACAAGATTCACTTGGGTTTTCTTTCTTAGAACTAAAGATGAGACTCCTGAGATTCTAAAGAATTTCATCTTAAAGATTGAGAATCAATGTGATCACAAGGTCAAAACCATAAGATGTGATCAAGGAACTGAATTCAAGAACCAAATCCTTGATACATTTTGTGATGAAAAGGGTATTACAAGACAATACAGTGCTCCCAGGACTCCTCAGCAAAACGGAGTTGCTGAGAGGAGAAACAGGACACTTATTGAAGCTGCAAGAACTATGTTGTCTGACTCTAAACTGCCTATCACCTTCTGGGCAGAGGCAGTTAATACTGCTTGCTATGTGCAAAACAGAGTTTTAGTAGTTAAGACACATGGTAAGACTCCTTATGAACTTTGGCACAAGAGGAAACCTTTCATTGGTTTTCTCAGGTCATTTGGATGTCCCTGCACCATCTTGAATACCAAAGATCAAGTTGCCAAGTTTGCTGAGAAATCAGACGATGGACACTTCATTGGATACTCTTCCCAAGCTAAAGCTTATAGAGTATACAATCTCAGAACTAGAATCATTGAGGAGTCAGCCAATGTGACTTTCAATGAGCACACACCCAGTGTGGCTGGTTCTGGTCCGGATTGGCTATTTGATCTTGATTTAGTTACCAACTGTTTTAATAAATCTTGTGAGCATGTTTCAGGATCTGCAGAAAATTTAAATACAGGTGATCCTGATCCAAGATTTGAGCTAGGAAGACCTTCAACTCACACACCTTCAGCTCCAGTTGAAACTACTTCAGCAAATGAGGTTTCTATCAGCACAACAATGACAAATCCAGCTGATACATCTGGCATGCCTTCAAATTCCAGCTCAGAGGCTTCTCAACCAGATAAAGACATCTCAATTGCAGAAGACAACAATGGTGATGGTGATAGTGATCAAGAATTTCTTGATGCTAATAACCATACCATAGATGACAACATCAATGATGTCACACACTCATTGGATCAAGTTAATCTTGATAGTGTGATAATGTGGAGGATCAATCTTCAAGACCAGATCTAAATTTCTCAAATTTGGATCTATCTCAGCAACTTGCTGTGATCCCTCAGCTAAGGATCCACAAGTCTCATCCTACCACAAACATCATTGGAGATGTTATCTCCGGGGTAAAGACAAGAGGGCAAACCCATGAAGCAAATGTTTGTCTTCACTCTTGTTTTCTATCCCAGTTAGAGCCAAAGAAAGTTGAGGAGGCTCTAAAGGATGGAAGTTGGGTTGAAGCTATGCAACAAGAGCTGCTTCAATTCAAAAGGCAGAAAGTTTGGAACCTTTGTCCTCTTCCTCATGGGAAGACTACCATTGGAACCAAATGGGTTTTTAGGAATAAAAAGGATGATAGAGGAATCATCATCAAGAACAAGGCAAGACTAGTTGTTCAAGGATACACACAAGAAGAAGGGATTGACTACACTGATGTCTTTGCTCCTGTAGCTAGACTAGAAGCTGTTAGGATATTCCTGGCATTTGCTGCATCCAAGAACTTCAAGGTCTACCAACTTGATGTAAAGTGTGCTTTCTTATATGGAGTGATTGATGAGGAGGTTTATGTCAAACAACCACCTGGTTTTGTAGATCCTGATCATTGATTATGTCTGCAAGCTTGACAAAGCTCTCTATGGGCTGCATCAGGCACCCAGGAAGTGGTATGAGACACTGTCTGAGTATCTCTGTAAACATGGTTACAGGAGAGGTACTATAGATGGAACTCTCTTCATCAAAGGACAAGGAAACGACATTCTGCTAGTTCAAGTATATGTGGATGACATCATCTTTGGCTCAACCATTCAAGGCTCTGCAAAGACTTTGAAAAGCTGATGAAAGATAGATTTGAAATGAGTTCAATGGGAGAACTTAATTTCTTTCTGGGAATTCAAGTGAAGCAGGTTGAAGATGGCATTTTCATAAGTCAGTCAAAGTATGTTCAAGATATACTCAAGAGGTTCAACATGACTGATTGTAAGACTGCTAAGACACCCATAGCCAGAAACCACTCCCTTGGTCCAGATCTTGAGGGGGAGTGTGTAGATGAGCACTTATACAGGGCTATGATTGGGTCTCTTATGTATCTTACAGCTAGCAGGCCTGATATCATGTTTGCTACATGTATTTGTGCAAGATATCAAGCCAATCCTAAGATGTCTCACTTAATCACTGTGAAAAGG
Source organism: Flaveria trinervia (assembly GCA_025506515.1). Classification (NCBI taxonomy): domain Eukaryota; kingdom Viridiplantae; phylum Streptophyta; class Magnoliopsida; order Asterales; family Asteraceae; genus Flaveria; species Flaveria trinervia. The sequence continues at coordinate 66,144,922 of CM046443.1, forward strand.
ATTTTAAGATACCTCAAAGGTGCTTCAACACTTGGTTTATGGTATCCAAAGAATTCTAATTTCAATCTGTATGCCTATACAGACAGTGATTATGGTGGCTGCAACATGACTGCAAAGTCTACATCTGGGGGATGTCAATTCCTTGGTGGAAGGGTTGTCTCATGGCAATGCAAGAAACAAACCTGTGTGTCTGCATCAACTGCTGAGGCTGAATACATTGCTGCTGCAAGCTGCTGTGCTCAAGTGCTTTGGATTCAAAATCAGATGCTAGACTACGGATTTAACTTCAAAGAGACTCCTATCCACATAGACAACAACAGTGCTATCTCTATCACTGAGAACCCTGTGCAGCACTCAAGGACCAAACACATCAACATCAGGTATCATTTAATAAGAGAAACTATGAAAAGGGGTTAATTAAACTAGTCAAAGTTCACACAGATGAACAATATGCTGATCTGTTCACAAAAGCTTTTGATGAACAGAGATTTAAGTATCTGATATCAGCTATTGGGATGATTAACTTTGAGTAGACTTTTTCTTAAAACTAATTCTAATTATTTCTCTTAAAAATATGTGTGTCCTAAGTTGTCTAGTTCATCACTTTCATAAGCTCATGTTTTCTTTGAATGAAAAACTCTTTTTGAAGACTTCCTTAGATTCTTGAAATTTTGATACTTCGGAAGATAACGTTTTACCTTCGGAAGAAAAATATGTCTTCAAAATAAATGACTGTCTAAGAATTTTACCTTCGGAAGAAGTCAAAATTTATCTTCCGAAGCTTAAAATTCTTAACTTAGACACTTATTCATTTTTAAGGACTTTTTCCTTCCGAAGCAAAAATTACTTTCGGAAGCTTTGTTCATTCTTATACAAAGCATCCAAAAGTTTATTTCTCTTCCGAAGCATAAATCTTTAAGACTCTCAGGAAAATTCTTCCGAAGTCCACTTTAGCTTCGGAAGCTTTTTCAATCACAACTTCCGAAGACAAATTACTTTCGGAAGCTTTTCGAATTCCAAGAAAACTACTTTTTGAGCAAAAAGGTAAACTACTTTTTCAGAGGTGGGACCGACATACGGATTTCAAAGTTTATCCTCTTTCATTAAACTTTATCTGAAATCCTTCTCTCTCATATAAACCCAACGGTTTCCCCCCTCTTCTATCATCTGCTTTTCTTCCATACCTAAAACCCAAAGCTTTCTCTCTGAAATTTCCTTCCCATTTTTTTCTCTTCATCTCTGAGCTACCTCACAATGGCTGACCTTACACACAGAAATGATCCTCACTTTGCCATGCAGCTACACAGACAACACAATCAGGTTGCTCTGTTATGCTCTGACAAAGATCCTCATTTCTCAGAGGTTTGCCGTTTCTTGTCTTTGTCTCACTACTTCACCTCCCTAACCATTGATCCTCCTCTATATGAGGATCATTTGCTTGAATTCTGGAAGACCTGCCAAGAGGTCATTATGGATGGGGAGAAGGCACTGTCTGCCACAGTGCAGGGGAGAACAATTTTCATCACTCCGGCCATCATCAACCGACATCTTCAGCTGGATGAAAGCAGGTGAAGTGTTCTTCCCAAAAGAAGCGGTTAATCATTCCTTCGAGCAGATGGGCTATGAAGGAGATTTCTCTGTAAAGACCTTCAGGAAAGGGAAGGTCTCATCCAGTGGAAATACCTGCTCCATGTGGTTATCCACAGCTTATCAAACAAGCATGGTGGATGGGACCAGATTCCTGAGGATCTCTCCTTTATAGTTCATGGGATGGTTCAGGGGGTCAAGTTCAGGTATTCACAATTTGTTTATACTAATTTACTTGCAAACTTAGACTCCTTAGAGTATTACATGTTTCCTAGATATGTTCAACACATTCTCAACTGTGAACTGGGCTCACAGTTGAGGGAAACAGGCAATATTCTTAAACTGGGACAGATGAAGCCCGGCATCTTTAAAATTATGAAGAAGCCAACTGTAGGCTTCTCAGGGGTAGAAACAGCCCTAGTCCCAAAAATGTTAGAGCTCATTGCTCAAGGTGACAACATAGCAGTCCAAGCTAGTGTTGAACCCACACCTACTGCTCTCCTACCCTCTTCACAACCTCAAATATTCATCACCTACAAAAGAAAATCCCAACGAACCCCTGCTCAGGCTATTGAGTCTGTGCAGGCCCCCAATACTCAACCTTACAGGAAGAAGTGGACTCCAGAGCTCCCACTTCTCCTGAGGAGCAAACCACTCCCATTACTTTACCTATCAGGGCTGAGGTTCCTCAAGCTCAACCTGATGAGCTCATTAGCCCAACAACCGTAAGCTTTCACTCTGAGTCTCAACACTCAAGTGAACAACCTTCAGGGGACAGCTACCATCCCCAGCCTTTGGATCTAAACCAACCAATTCCCACCTATCCTTTTACACTGATGAAGACTTAGGATTCAGTGAGTACCATGAGTCTCTCTTCTCCTCCCCTACTCAAAGAGAGATGAGTACCTCTGACTCTCCTCAGTCTATCCCTCATCAGTCACCTATTACTGAGGTGGACACATCTGAACCTGTTCAGGATGTCCATATGGAAGAGGCTCTCACTTTTGAAAGTGATTACATCATTAAGACCTCAACCATGGCAACTCAGCCCATTGGCATCTTAATTGAGGTTGCCAGTGAGCAGAGGAAAACCAGCAGCCAAGAAACTCAAGCTGGTGGTGAGAGAGAGGACTTTGGTCCAATCCTCTCATCCCCCAGTGATTCTTCTGATGAAGATGAGGGGAATTTGAGACTAAAGGTACAAAAATTGTCACAAACATGCACCTATCTAGTCTCTAAGGTTAGTCACTTGGAATCTCAGGTGACTACCCTGCAAAACAGGGTCAATGATCAGCAACTCCAGATTTCATATCTGCAGGAAAAACTAGCTGGGAGACCTTTAAGGAGAGCTCAACCAGGAACACAAGAACCTGTGGAAGTGATTGATTTATCCTCCAGCTCACCTATGCAAGTGGGTGATGCTACCAAAAAGGGGGAGAATGTTATCACAACCACAGAACCTGGGAGTTCTTCAGAAGAATGGACATAGAGGACTCACCATCCTCACTTGCTGTTGTGCATTCTCAGCAACTTCCTCAAGTTCACATTAATGTGGACTCTATAGACTCTCTCATCAGGAGTCTCTTTGAGGAAGGTATACCAAGGGCTGTCTCATCTCCACACAAGGAACTGGCAACTACATCATCAGATGGAGGTATGATGATGACAGAAGAGCCCTCATACTTCACAGAGTTCAAGGCCAACAAGAAATTTTTCAGTTCCAAAGCCTGAGCTTCTATGAAGGACTGGATTTAGTCAACATGCCACTTGTCAATCCAAGCAAATCAAGACAAGCTGACAGGCTGGCTCAAAGAATCCAAGACAGGATCCTTGCAGAGTTCTCTCTAAGAAGGAGACTTAGGCAATCAGGCAATGTCATCGGTCAACTGGATGTTGAGGTGGACCCTAAGATTAGTTTCATAGGGGAAACCTTGGCTGAAGGCCCAGTGGCAGAACCTGAGACCCTTGTCTCACCATCAACAACTGCTGCAGAGAGATCCAAACTCCATCTGAGACACCTGCTGGTGAAGGTGTTTCTCAGCCTCTCTCTGGCCAGAGCATGGAAGCTACACCAAGCAATGAAGGCCAAGCCTCAATCCACCTTGAGTCACAAAGGTCTGTTGGTGACAAAGGGAAAAGGATAATGACTCCTGAGGAAATTGAGGAGGAAGAAGAGAGAGGAAAAGGAGGCTAAGGGGAGAAAGTTCTTCTGGGTCATCAAAATTCATGCAAGCTGCAATCAGGGCTGCCCCCAGACCAAATACTCAAAATGATGAACAAAGGGCAGTCAGGATTACTTATTTACAGACCAGGAACTATGATGTTGATGAAATCATCTCCCTCCCCTTAGAAGAGTTGAATGAACTGGCTGACATGGAAGTGTCAAGAGAGATAAAGGAGAAAGAGGATGCAAGGTTACTTCTCCATTCAAAGAGGAGAGGAGACAGAAAAGACTTCACAAGCATACTCCCACTCTCTCTCCAGTTCAAGAAATCCTGCACAGGAAGATGTGGCTCCACAAGAACCTCAGGTAGATAAAGAAGAGATAGAATCAAAATGATAAACTACCTGAGTGCCACAGGCTTCTATCAGGAAAATGTACTTCTTCCCCTGTCCTATGACTTCATTGAGTTCGAGTACTTAAAGCAACTTGAACTTGAGCAAGTCAAAAGAAAAACAACCAAAAGGAAGCTAAGGGAAGAAGCTGCAAAGTCAAGAGTCATCATTCAAAAGAATGCAAAGAAGTCTGATAGACAGAGAATGGTGAGCTTCTTGAAGCTGTATGGATTCTCCGGAAGGAGACTTGGCCCCATGTCTCTATCCACTATGGATGAACATATAGGGTGATCAAGCAGAAGATTAAAAGTGGAGAACTCATTGACTTGCACTCTCTTCCAAGTCAAGTCCCACCTGAAGTGGAGGTCAAGTTTGAACAACCAGAGACACCTCAACCAGCACCTCCAGCTGAGCCTCAGCAAGCTTCATCTTCTGATCCTAGACAGGGTCAAACTCCCTCTCCTTCTGAACCTGTGAGGGAGGAACACCCAACTGAGAAAGACACTGATGATCAACATGGTGCTGCAGACCAGTGTTCTCAGTTAAAGACATCCAAGAGGAAGAAGAAAATGGCTTCTAAACCAAAGATAAAGAAGAAGCGAAAGTCATCTACCTCTACACCCCAGGCTGAATCAGATCAACCTGAGGAAGTGCATGATGAGGCAGCCCAATCAACTCCTATGCAAGTGGCTCCTCTAGCAACTGAGACACCCATCTTATCCTGGACTTACTCTACCAATCCAGAAAGATGGAATGTTATCAGAGATCAAGGTGTTGAAAATGTCTACTCATGGCAAGACATAATCAACTTACCTCTGCATGATCTCTTTGAAATGAGAAGATACTATGAGAGTCTTGATGATCCTGACCATCAAATGAAGAAAGGGATGGTCTTGATTGTACTGAAGACTACAAACATTTAAAGATCTTCTAAGTGTTTTGGTAGCATCAGCCTAGGGGGAGTTTGTAAGGATTCCTGAAGTCTGATGCAACCCAAAACTGCCTAAGTGTTTCAGCAACATGCACTAAGTACTGAAGTGAAGAATGCTTCGGAAGAATTACACAAAGCATTAGAAAATACTCTAAGTGTAATATCTTCCGAAGCCAAGACCAATATCTTCCGAAGCCAAACATGAAGTCTTCCGAAGCTTCAAGAGACAAAGTCTTCCGAAGCTTCACTCTATGAAGACAGATTTCTTCCGAAGACTTTTAGTACACATGCTTTATCTGATGTACTATTCCATAAAGCACCTTTTCCGCTGCGTCTCTGATAAGTCACCAACTTACAAGAGTTGGTGAAAAGGTCCATGCTTTTGGTAACTGTACATTGAGGTCTTGAGTCTGAAACTTTCCACTTTATGTACTTTATCCTTTTTATAATGTATAAGGATGTGAGCTATGGCATGTCATAGTCACAAGGTCAAAAGGCAGATATGCCTTTTGATCCTACAATTGATTTTGTTAGTGTCTAGTCAATTGTATCCAGCTGGCTTTCAAGTATAGCCGGCTGTAGGTTGTAGTAAGTATTCCAAGTTCTTGTATCTTTCTTCATGCTTTGTAACACTTGTAAAAGAACTTGAGAAAGCAATATACTGCTCCCTTGAAAACTATACTCTCTTGTTCTGTCTCTTGCTTTACTTGTGTTCTCTGTATCACCTTTGGTTACCTAGTTCACTGTTTGATTAAAGTTTAGTTAATCTTCTCATTGTGTTGTTGTGTTGTAATTGTGTTCAAGCCCTTAACGATCCTGCATTCTGGCAGCAGAATAAGGTGACAACTACTACTGATGAGTTCAGTACTAATTCCGGTGATCATTGGTAACATGGGCCACTTATAAGTGGACTGATTAGTCTTTCACCTTCAGTGTTTTAAAAACTACTCATTCTAATGCCTCACAGTAACTGATTACTTCTCTATTCTAAAACCACTGATGTATTACCACTACTGAAATCAATACAAACAGATAAGTAACTTGACGTCCTATGAAACACCTGCAAGCAGATGCAAAGTTTGTGAGTAAGTGTTTTAGACGTAATGAAACAGCTTAAAGGCTATGAATTGACTAAACCTACTGAAAGATAACTTCTCTTCAGTTGGTGTCTACAACTACTGTTTCATTCTAAACACTGAAGCCAAAACCAGCCTGAGTGTTTTATAACTACTGATGACTAACCACCAAGTCTTTCAGCTTTTTACAACACCTGATGAAAAAACCACTGTCTTCAGTATTTTCACACAACTACTGATGACAAACACCAAGTCCTCAGTTGTTTCATCATCTGAAGTCAAAACCATGGTCTTCGGTAGTTTTCTAACTGCGATGCCTAAACCACGACTTCAGCTGTTTCAACGTCTGAAAGGGTAATACCATGTCACAAATCGTTTAAAAACTACTGATGACTCACCAAACCCTTTCGGTCATTTTCTCACCCCTACCCTATAAATACCTGTCCTCTTCTCAAATGTTTCATTAGCCGTTATTCTCTGACTTCTCTCTCTCAAACATGGCGACCATGAGTCTGAAACCACGACATAACTGCGTTGCCTACCTTACCAAGTCGGCTTTCTGGAACAAATATGATAATGCCATTGACTTAATGGTGGATCCCCATATCGCACACCTTTCTCTTGAATCCGACCATCTACCCTGAATCCCTCAGTCAATTCTGGTCAAATGCTTTGTTCATACTGATGAGTCTACGGGCCAGATCTCTGTTCGTCCCTTGTCAACCAGAACCAGTGGTCGTTACAACCGACTCATTCGTCAGGCATTACACTTACACGACTCCACCACCACTGTGAATGAATACCCAAAGGGCACAACAGATATGTCCTTTATCAATCATGGGTATGAAGGTGATCTTCGGGCTACAACCATTATAAAGAAACATTTCCATGACGCTGAGAAATTTATTTTTCACATGGTAAATGTCTGCTTAGCCTCCAAGACATCTTCTTGGGATCAAATGTCATCCCAATGGCAACATGTATTGTATTCTATTCTAGATCACCAACCGCTAAATTTTTCTGAAATTGTGTTTCTAGAAATAAAGAACTTGGCTCAGAAACCTGTGGTAAACCGATGGCCATTATATCCCAGGTTTCTGATGGCCATTATTTTGGATGAATTAAAATCTGATGGCCTTGTTAGCCTTGGAGTCCCTGCACCAGCTGTTTTGGCTGAGGTATACTCCAGGCACAACTCAGACCTTACTCTCAAAGAAGCTGCCCGAATGCTAAAGCCCAAGCACAGGGAACCCACAGCTTCCACCACCAGAACCAAAGTCCCCACTAAACCCAAACCAAAACACCCCAAAACAGCTATTCAGGGAGATGAGTCCCCTGAAGATGCTCCTGTACCACCAAGGCAGGATATACTTGCTGGCTTAAACCCCCCAGCAGTATCAGAGACTCTACCAGCCACAGCCGCTCAGGATCTCTCTCAAAAGGAGCCTGCAGCCACCACAGAAGGGGTACCCACACATCTGGATCTTCCTCACTTGAGAAGATTGCCATTGAAGAGCACCATCCTCCCCAGGTGCACACTGCTTTTACCCCATCTCCCCATGCAACCGCCCCCCAAAGTCCAACCATAATCATTGCAAACATGTTGACTCAGCTGTATGCCTCTCCTCCTCCCCAACAACCACCAACAAAGGGGAGAACCACAGATATTGAGGAAGAGGATCATCATGCTTCTGACAACCCACAGCACCGAGGTTTACAAGTTCTATCTCCTAGTGTGGATAGGGAGATTAGAACATCTATTGAGGCTGCCACCTCTTCTGAATCAGCATATGATCAGAATGACGCTGGTAACATAGCTAAGACCTCACTAGAGGCAACAGCTGATGAGGACATAGTCCTGAGGCTGGAAGTCCAGAGTTCCAAGAAAAAGGGGCACGTGCTAAAACTGGTCTACACCCAGTGCATGTACATCCTGCTACAAGTAGGAGGTTAGGTGATTCAGCATCTGTTGATGATGACCTGGGCTTTTTCTATGACGTTCTAGCCCACAACACCATCCTGTAGGCTGAGGTAAGTAGACTACAAGAACTGCTTGCCAAGAAGTCTCAGGATGTAAGTCCATCTGCCCCACCAACCCACAGATGGCACCTTCATTTGAAGGTCCCCCAAACACTTTACCCTCTCACTTCACTGAACCTCCAGCGTCTGCTTTTGGCACTATCTCTCCAGGACAGAACCCCCCTGAGCAGATGGTTGCTGTATTCCAACAATCCCTACCTCTCATCACTCCCATCATCAATGACATTGTTTATAAAGCCTTGATGAGAGGATCTCCTCAAGTCTACAACCACTCATTGATGATGCTGTGCACAAGAAACTTTCTGCGGTACGAACCCCTGCCACCAATGCATCCAAAAAGGGGGAGAGTACTGCAGTGAAAGAAAAGAAAAGAAAAAGAACTGAGGATGAGAAGGCACAAGAGAAAACCAAGGAGTTGGAAAAGGAAAAGGAACAACAACTGATCACTTACAAAAGAAAGAAAAGTGCTGGTGATCAAACGAATGCTGAAGAAAAATCCTTGGAAGAGCTGGTAAAAGATGCAGATGAAACACACAGCCGATCCATGGACAAAATCATTGAGCAACTCTTCAAGCAAGGCTTTGATACAGCCACACTAGACAGTGAGATCAGGAGGTTGGAAGTAGAGGAAATTCAAAAGAGATGGGTTGGGTACAATGTGCTGGAGAAAGAGAGATTGGAGATCATGATTCGATTCATAGCCAAATACTTAGGAAGATCACTGATGGAGATTCGTTCATGGACCAGAGACAGCATTCTGGCTATAGCCACCAGAATCTGTTTGTCTGAGCAATTTCATAAGGGGATAATCATTGAAGCACTTGATGAGGCTGGGGCTGGAAAAAGGTTTGAAATGGCAAGACTTACAAAAGCCAAACTCACAACCAAAATGCTTGAACAACCTTCCCAATCACCCACTCAAAAACAGCCTACCCCTCAAATCTCCAAACCATCTCAAAACCCAAATCCAAACATCCTCAACTTCAAAACCAATTCCTTTACCACAAAAACCAACCCAACCATCATCCAGTGATGCACCTAGAAGGAGGAGAAGGGTGCTGAGGATAGAGAAGATGAAGAAGAAGAGGATGAAGATGATAGTCTGCCACTCTCTGCTGTTCTAAGGCTACCAGAACCCCAGAGTCAACTCATGATCACACCTGACTCACAAAGGGAAACGGTTAGAGTCAAAATAGAAGATGAAGAACAGTAGAAGCAGCACGATGAGCAACTACTGAGGATGGTTGACAAGGAATTTCCTCAGTCATCATCTATACAAGCCATGAAAGGGCATGCTCAGAGGCTGTACACTCTCAGACACACATTTCAGTATCAAAAGGAGAGAGAGAGTATGGCCAGACCCCAAGGTGAGTTCTAGAATCCACAAAAGATCCATTCCACATAGATACAATGGCCAGGTTAGAAAAACAATAGACTCTACAATCATGTTGGCCATTGTAGTCTCACCTTGGAATAATCGATGAATTCAAGAAGGCTCATCAATCAAAAATGACCCCTCAAGCCTTACTGGAAAACAAGATGATCAAAAAGGGGTTATTATATAAGAAGCTTGAAGACATTAAGAAGAATAAGCTCCAGTTACTTCTTGAGGGCACTCATCCTGATGAATTTGTCTATAGGGAGGTAACTACTGTGGAGTTGAAGAATGGCAGGACTAAAGTACTTATCTGAGTACTATGGTCCAGAGTTCTTCTTTGAAGGAGGAGTAGAAGAACTCTCCAAGGAGGAAAAGGTTGTTCTCCTTGAGGCCTATGTTCGAGAGTCGTACAGACTCATCATGGGGAAGTAGATCTCATGAATGGGATAACAACTCTGTGTCCAGTTCCCCAAAACAGAGTTCTCATTCATACCTTGCCAAACAGATCTCTGAGATTTCTTCCCAGGCCAGTGCTTATATGGGTCATCTTCTTAACCGATCAAGAAGGAAAAAACCAACCATTCTGCCAAAAATAAGTGGGACCTCAATAAAGTTGAAGGTTTTGGCTGCATTGGTTCAGGGGGAGTTTGTTGGACCAAAAGAACCAATGAGCCGGATCAGAAAAACCTTTAAGTCCCACAGACATCACAACAACTACTGAAGACCGCAACAGCTGAAGACAACAGCTGATTACAAAGTCTGAAGACACAAGTGTTGAAGACAAAGTCTGAAGACACAAGTGCTGAAGACAAAGTCTGAAGACACAAGTGCTGAAGACAAAGTCTGAAGACACAGGTGCTGAAGACAAAGTCTGAAGACACAAGTGCTGAAGACAAAGTCTAAAGACTAAAGTGCTGAAGACAAGTCTGAAGACATAAGTGCTAAAGACCAAAGTATCAGACGTTGTCACAACAGCTAAAGAGGTCTTCTTCAGTAGTTGTGATGGTTTACCTTTCAGTAGTTTCTTTGTTTCAGTATTTGTAAAACACTGAAGAGTATGTTCTTCAGTTGTTATTGTTTCAGTAGTTTGACAAAACAGCTGAAGAATACTTCTTCAGTTGTTGTGCTCGTCAGTAGTTTTATGTTTTTCAGTAGTTGTAGTAACTGATAACACTTAGTATTTTTGTAAGAAGATGTCAGCTGTTTTGACATCTTCAGTAGTTGTGTTTCAGTTGGAATAATTCTGTTAGATGTCACTATCAAGTGACATCAGCAGACGTCACATCTCTTATATAAGAGGTGTCGACCTAATTATAAGTGTGACATTCCGTTACCACGAAAGCGAATATTGAATGAAATATATCTGCAGAATTCTCTCTATCTATAACCGTTTTTGTTCTTCATTGAATATCTTTTCGTTCTTGTGAATTGGCTAATTCATTGTTAGAATTCCGCTGCTATACTCTCTAATCAATCAAACGTAGATCACTGATCCTAACAGAGATCTTTTCAAAAGAACAATTATGTGAGATCTAAACAAAATGTGCAAGAACAAGTCATACCAAGATCTGTAAGAATCACTAATAAAATGGTTAGTCATCAATACGTGTCAAAAATTGATCAATCAATAGGTATGAATGTTCTCAAAAATAACTCAAACAATTTTCAAAACAATATCAAAACAAGATTGGTAAATTCATCAAGAATAAACCTGATTTGAATAATCTTCATTACAAACAATTTACCATTATTGATAAATTTGGAAAACCCAAGACCATCTTGGCTTGGGTGGATATCTTAACTTAATTTTCTTGTTGTGCAGGTACGCCCAAGAAGACCACTTAATACATGGTATGTGGATAGTGGGTGTAGTCGGCATATGAAAGGCAATCCTGCCTTGTTAAAAGATTTGAAGTTAAAGGATGAAACACAAGGGGCCTTTGGTGGTGATGCTGGAAGAAAAATAACAGGAGAAGGAACAGTATCAAATGGGATAATAAGCTTTCAAAAAGTCAACTTTTGTTCATAGTTGAACTTTAATCTTTTAAGTGTATCCCAAATATGTAATAAGTCATACTCTGTTCTATTTGATGATTCATTCTGTTATGGTTTGAATCCAGGTTTTCAAATAAGCAAAGATTGGGTAATTGTTACAGCTGAAAGGGATAGAGATGTATACAAGCTAGATATGTCTCAAGTTGATCCTTCAACTGAAACAGCGTGCCTAATTGCTAAAGCATCAAATGATGAAAGCCAACTTTGGCATAAACGTCCGGGAAATTCAAATTTCAAGAATATGAACAAGCTTGTATGAGTAAATAATGTCATTGGACTTCCATCTAAGAAGTTTGCAACAACTTATCACTGCTCAGCATGTTTGAAGGGAAAGCAACATAGAGCGTTTTCTAAGACCAAGCTCATAAACTTAACTTCCAAACCTATTCTAATGTTACATATGGACCTTTTTGGACCAACAAATGTCAAGAGTATTGGACGAAAATCATATTGTTTAGTTATCATTGATGACTATACAAGATTTTCATGGGTTTTCTTTTTGTATGCTAAATCTGAAACGACTGATTTACTAAAATAATTTATTATTAAAGTTGAAAATCAATTATAAAAGAAAGTGAAAATATAAGAAGTGATAATGGAACGGAATTCAAAAATGCTAACATTGAAATGTTTTGTGCTCAAGAAGGGATAGCTCATCAGTTTAGTGCTCCCAGAACTCGTCAACAAAATGGAGTTGCTGAAAGGAAGAATAGAACACTGATTGAAGCTGCTCGTTCTATGTTAGCCGATGCAAAAATTCCTATCACTTTTTGGGATGAAGCTATATCAACTGTGTGTTTTGTTCATAATAGAATCTTAATTGTTAAGATAAAAGAAAACTCCTTATGAGTTAATGTTTGGCAGAAAAGCGACATAAACTTTCTAAAATCATTTGATTGTCCTGATATGATTCTTAATTCAAATGTCCAGTTAGGAAAATTTGAAGCAAAATCTGATAATGGATTTTTCTTTGGATACTCATTTGTTTCAAAAGCCTATTGAGTGTAAAACTCTAGGATGAATATAATTCTTGAAACATTCAACGTTAATTTCTAGAAAATTCTTTTCCATCTGTTTCAAATGGTCCTGCCTGGTTATTTGATTTAGATTCATTATCAAACTCTCTTCAATCTAACTTGTTTAATCAATTAAATTGTCTTGATTCTACAGGTAAGAACTCTAGAGGAGATCTTGGATCTTTCAGTGAGGATTCAGATTCTGACGACCCACATGATTCTAGCTCAGACTACCCATTTTTATCATTTGTCAAGGACTCAACAATACGATTCAATGACAATAATCATGCTAATACAACATCAGATCATTCAGTCTTATTTGATTAGGAAGGATCACAACCAATTCCTAAGATGGTAATGAGTTTGTGCAACCTGAGTCTGGAACATCATCCTTCTCTGGTGATGCAGTTGATACCGGTAACTTTGATTACTTTATCAACACATCGACTCAAGTTCCAAACTTCAATCCACATTCTTCTAATTTGTTACATCAGCTTTCCAACTTAAACCAACAAATATGGATGTTAATATTCAATGTGATGAGATTGCAACATATCATATTCACAAGAATCATCCAATTTCTCAGATTATTGGTCCATTGAATGAGAGAACAACAAGGAGTAAATCAGAACAAGCAAACTTGTGCTTATACTCTTGTTTTCTTTCACAAAATGTTCTTAAAAATGTTACTGAAGCATTAAAGGACAATGGTTGGATAGAAGCCTTGCAAGAAGAATTACTTCAATTTCGCAAACAAGAAGTGTGGAATTTAGTGGATTTACCTGAAGGAGAAAATGCTATAGGCGCGAAATGGTTGTTTATAAATAAGACTGATGATCGTGGTGTAGTAATAAGGAACAAAGCAAGACTTGTTGCACAAGGATACACACAGGAAGAAGGGATAGATTATGATGAAGTGCTTGCACCAGTTTCAAGACTTGAATCCATTCGAGTTTCCTGGCCTATGCTTCATTCATGAAATTTAAGGTGTATCAAATGGATGTAAAGGGTGCATTTCTATATGGTCCTATCACTGACGATGTGTTTGTGAAGCAACCTCCGGGTTTTGAGGATGCAGAATTTCCACATTGAGAATATAAGCTGAGTAAAGCTTATATGGACTTCATCAAGCCCCTAGAATTCGGTATGAGACATTATCACAACACTAAATCCAACATGGATACACAATAGGGAAAATTGATCCAACTTTATTCATAAAGAAGGATAATGATGATCTTTTATGTGTACAAGTGTATGTTGATGATATCATATTTGGTTCTACCAGTCCAAAATTGTGTAATGAATTTGAAGAAATCATGAAATCTCGGTTCCAAATAAGTTCTATGGGAGAGATTAACTTTTTTCTTGGACTTCCAGTCAAGCAAACTGGCGATGGAATTTTTATCAATCAAGAGAAGTTGTTGACAAGCTCTTGAAGAAATTAAGTTGCAAGACTGTCAGTCCATACGAACTCTAGCAGATGTTAACACCAAGATTGAAGCTGATCCAAAAGAAAAATCTATTGATCAAACGCTATACAGATCAATGATGGTTCTCTGATGTATCTAACTGCATCTAGACCAGACATTATGTATGTTGTTGTGTTTGTGCCAGTATCAATCAGACCCGAAGAATCTCACTTAATTGCTGTCAAAAGGATATTCAGTATCTCAAAGGTAAACCAACTTTAGGGCTTTAGCATCCTTACGAGGGTAACTTTGAACTACATGGATATACGGATAGTGATTATGGTGGATATTGTCAAGATAGAAAATCTACTTCGGGTGGGTGTCAATTTCTTGGTCCCCGATTAGTCTCGTGGCAATGTAAGAAACAAAAAATGTCTTTGTTTCAACTGTAGAAGCTGAGTACGTTGCTGCATCAGCGGGATGTTCTCAAATCCTATGGTTGCAAAATCAACTACGGGATTATGGGTTCAAATTTCTTAAAACACATATTTACATTGATAACACTGCTGCTATGTTCATTACAGCTAATCCTGTTCAACATTCAAAAACAAAACATATCGAAATTCGATATCATTTTCTCAGAGATAACTCTGAAAAAGGGTTAATCATATTGATTCAAATTGCAACGGAAAAATAGTTGGCGGATCTATTTACTAAAGCCATCCTACCAGGACTGTTTGAGTATTTGGTGGAGTCAATTGGTCTTATTAGTCATATGTGAACTCTCTAAATCAAAAGATCATCATAAGTGATCCTCTCAATGTTATTTGCCTGTTTGTATTTTATGTGTCTGTGGTTTTTTTTCTTAGAAAAACCAAATCCAAAAGTATAAATCAAAACTCCAAAAATAGAGTCTTTTTTCTAATTGTCAGTTTATTTTTAGAAAAGAATTTGTTTATGCAATATGTGAGAAATGATAGTACGTTAGTGAGACCAGTTGCATATTTCAATCATTAATAAAGTCTGACATGATCAGATATGATGTGTAGACAATATCATGCTACTATATTGAAAAAGTAAATTCTTGTGATTACATTAAATCTTTATGCTTATGTGTATTTATCTGAGTACTTTTAAGATGTATTGGCTTATCAAATTGATTGCTTGTTAAGTTACACCACTCATACCTGATGGTGATGTAATTAATCATGAGATCTGTTACAAGCATCATATCACTTCTCTGTTATGAGTCATCATAGACCTGAAGTGCTGAGTTCCTTTGTTGTAAGTCATTATAGACCTGGATTTTCTCTTTGATGCAAAAGATCCCAATGTGCACAATCTATTCAAATGGATAGTTAGAGCTGATCAAATGGTTATTCATGATCATTTTCTATTTAATTAAGTAACATGAGCTCTGGTTGTACATTTGTTTCAAGTAATAAGTTGAGTATGTGTTCTTTCTTGCATGTCTTGATGATAGTTGAGTTCTCTAAGTCTCTATATGACTTACATCATGTCATATCTATATATACCCTAATCAATCCAAGAATTGAAAAAGTAAGTGAGTTTATATTTTGTCAAAAACACTCCTTTTCTGTCCTTAGATCTTGTGTCTCCTTTGTTGCGATATCACTGACCTGGAACACACTTGATTAGGATTTATTCATTGTCTATGACTATTCACATTTTTTCTATTTTAATGGGCTGATCTTCATTGATATGATCTCATTGCAGACACTAATTCTTTTGTTTCTGCTAGATTTTGATTCTGCTTCCATGCATGTTTTCTGTGTGTGAAGGCAATGTAACAATGAGATGTGTGATCTTATTATGTTACCTTAGGAAACTTATAAGTTGTTCATGTAACACCCTGAAAAGTTTAAAACGAGTCATTAAGGATAATGGGCTTAATTAATGGTATTAATAGAGGAAGGAAAAAGGTTATCGGGTAAATGGGTTCATGGGCAGGAGCCTAAGTGATTAAGGCCCATAATCAGCCCCTTAACCCACCCAAATCAGCCTCCATCTGCATCATTTTTACCCTAGCCACCAAATTTGTAGAGAGAGAAAGTGAAGGAAACTCAAGATTTGGGGCTTCAAAGGTCAAGGGATTGAAGATCTGGGTGTTGGAGCATCAAAACACAAGAAAGAAGCAACAAATTCAAGTAAGAATCGACCTCTAAACCCTTCTGTAGATCAAACCCAGATTCTAGGGTTTTGGGTTTTAAAAAGTTGCAAAGAATCGCATAAAGGTCACATTTTTACGTATGAAAACATGTATAAAGCTTAGATTTGGCCTCATGGATGATAAACTAAGAGATTGGACGTAAAAAGTTATGATTTTGGGTTAAAAACGAGCTGGTTTGTAATTTTTATGCGATCTGCGAAACTGTACATGCATCCAGCGAATTTGCATATTCAATCAGCGAAACTATGAGGACTTCCTGCGAAACTATTGTTTCGCAGGTAGTTTCGCAGGACATGGTTTTCCAAT
Organism: Flaveria trinervia; assembly: GCA_025506515.1. Taxonomy (NCBI): domain Eukaryota; kingdom Viridiplantae; phylum Streptophyta; class Magnoliopsida; order Asterales; family Asteraceae; genus Flaveria; species Flaveria trinervia. Next base: position 66,161,467 of record CM046443.1, read on the forward strand.
GAAAGTTGGGTAAAACTGGCAGCGAATATGCTAAGTAGCGAAACTGCCGGTGAAACTAGCAGCGAAACTGTTGGCGAATCTAGCTGCGAAATTGTTGATCTTGTAGCGAAATTAGGCAGAAATTAACCCCTTTAAGTGTCAACTCATCTGCAGGCTGTGTAGTGAGATCCTAGCCTTGTATGCTTAGTTTAGAAGTTGGTCTCGGAAAGCAGGTGAGTTCTAGTTCCCTTATTTATAAGTTTTCTAGGTTTTGGGGTTATTATGCATGCTAAATATATATTTTTAAATGATGGAGATTTTATGAGGTTTTAATAGAAAGATAGATTTTTCTATAAGGAAATGTGTTATATAAATGTTTAAAATTAAAAACTATTATTATGGATGCTAAACCAGGTCAGCCCGGCCCGAGCTAGGGGCGTTGCCCCTTGGACCCCACTAGGGGCTGCTACCCCTAGGACCCCGCTTTCAGAGGCTGCCGCCCCGAAACCCCCGCTATCCTGCGAAGAATCGGTTATGTTTTATGATGACTAGTACTTTGTATGCTGTGTACTTAATAAGTTAAGTAGTATATATTAAAGTGAAAGATGATATTAATGAAAAGCAAAACTTAATGAATGTTACCCCGGCCCCATTTGATGATGGAAAGTCTTGCAAGCACTATGATAGACTTCACTTATGTGAGTCTGATTTATGATGATGGATCCGTATTCATGAGCGGGCTATGTGCCTTGCAGTGTGGATCAACTGTTGGGGGTTAGCTACCATTTTCATGTGTCGATAGGGATCGACATTTATTGTCGATCAACATGGAGCTCTTGCTTTGTGCAATCTCATTTATGATAAAGTGAAAGCTATGAAAGAATGAAAGATAATGAACATACTTATTATGATCAAATTTTATGTATTATGTGTGGTCATTATATGAAGGATAAAGCTATATTTTCTTATTTACCTAAAACTAGAACTCACTCAGCAAAGTTGACTTTTATGCATAATAGTTAGCAGGTAAGTGCTGAAGCTGAGGATGGCACCAGGGAGCTACTTGGGGAACTATGGATGGCATTCTTGCTTATGAAAATATTCATTGTAATTTAAGAACAAGTATTATGTTTTGTTTTAGTTAAAGGGCAAATTTATGAGTACGACATGGTTTCTATGTTTTAAGTGAATGTCTAATTATTTCCGTTGCAATGTTTTGTTATTAAACTGATTTTATGCTATGATTAACCCACTGTGAGGCTTCCCGGGAACGGGGCCTTATAGTTCAAACTTAAAAGTTTAGGGGGAGTATAAATGGAAGAGTTTTTCTCAGAAAATCAAAATCAAAGTTAAAATGTTGAATTGAAAGGATGATGCTATATGTTCAAAGTGTATGTGAGTTTGATAATGTAACTTTTGAAAATGATAATATGAACCTATAAATTGGCAAGTGGAAATGCTCCTTTCAAAAGTTGAAAAATAGATATTTGATTATGTTTTGAGACTAAAATGAAGGAAATATAAATTTAAAAATAAAGATAAACAACAATTGAAGAATTAAAATTGTTAAAAATTAAATCTGAGTGTGTAGAATGTAAAAAGTTCAAATTTGAGGGACTAAAAGGTAAATTTTGGGAAATTCAAAATTATGCTTAAAATGTTTAAATATTAGTATGAAACATTACTAATATGTTTAAACAGTGTGTAGGTGAAGAATTTTGAAAACCACAAGTGTAAGACTCATGAAGTCAACACAAAGTCAACTCATGCGCCTAATTAGTGTTCATACGTCTAAATAGGAGCATGGTGAACTTTCAGGAAATTATTCAAGTGTTTGGGTGTTTTTCATATTCCCATTCGCCTAAAATTTGCAATAAGTTCATGAGTTTAACCAAGTGTTTGGGCGTTTTACACAAACCCATGCGCAACTCATGCACAACCCATGCGCAATAACAGTGATAATGTGTTGATTATTAAACCCATCTTAATAAGCAAACCCCAACCATGGATCAATATACGAAATACATACAAAGCAATAACATAGGATGTAAAGAACACAACCTTTGGAGCTGTTCAAAGACGAGTTTCAAGAAGAGAAAGAAGATGAAATCGTGGCTGAAACTTCAAAATAGAAGTCCTCAAGAGGTGATACCACAAGCTTTACAAACACCTTTGATTGCTAGGCTTCTTGACACAAATTTTCAGCAACAAAACCTCTTTTGTGAGCTGAAAATTCTACTCTACTTTTCTTCAAACCGTGAGAGAAAGAGAGAGAGAGATTTAGGAGGAGTAGAAGTCCTTTGCATGTAGGAGAGATGTGTGTGTTTTTTTTTGGATTGTCTCAAAACAATTAATCAAGTGTGTTATCAAGACAAATGTGAGACCCCCAAGGCAAGTGGGCGGCCGAAAATCCATTTGAAATGGATTCCCACACTTTGTTTTTGTAACACAATTATGTTTATAAATTTAAAACATGTTTAAACTTTATAAACTTAGTACTTTTATTTTGTTATTATTTAGTAAGACTAAATAATGAAAAACAAAAGGTACCAATGAACAATTATCCATATAATGATGTTCATCTACAAAGGCAATGATTTAGAAAACCCATTTTCTAAATTGGTGTCATAATTTATTGGTGTTTGTTTAGCTTGTTATTGGGTTGACCCGACTTGGATCATATCACACTAGCCACATCAACTTAATATGCATCTTGGGTAGATCAAGTCATTTCAATCTCCCACTTGCATAAGATTCATAGAAGGTTGATGCAAGTAGCAAATAACGCCTAGCAACGGTTTGCTGCCCCTAATGTATATGATTAAGTGCCATTCAATAACATCGTCCTCTTCAAGTGCCTTACTTGAAATGTTTTAGGTGAATTAATCATCTATCCTTTTGTTGCAGATGTCATGTTAAATCTAGGAGACACAGATGTCATTCTCCGATGATTTAACTTTAACAGGCCTTAAACATCTAACTCTCAACGAATAAGAGGAACAAATTCCTTCTTGATTACATACGTCTCTCATAATCAACTCATATCATACCTGAACTCAGCCTTATGTACTGCCAATTTTTCAGAACAACAAAGAACTAAATCAAAGTACAATATTGATGAATGTCAAGACCCAATATGTATCTCAGGTCAGAGGATACAATGATATTCGCCTTTACTCAATATCTCTTATGACTAATCACAAGGATTCTATGTTGAAATAATTGAGAGCGGGCCGTCCAATACCTATATCCCATAGATATCAATGACCTTGGTAGCAGCCTCTTGCTTTATATTCACACCTTATGAATATCATCCATCCAAGTTCATTACAGTCTTACATTCATAGTTGTTGCCACAAGTATGATCGACTGCGGATGTTTTGAATAACTAATTTATTCATGAATTTAAACATGCTAAAACAGTAGAACAATGAAAATTTAACCATATAATTAAGACAAATAACATAAGTTCCAACATACAAATATAAAATACAAAGTCAAATCCAATCACTAGAATATTGAAGTCCCATGGCACAAATATGACCTTCATGCTTTGCCTTTTCAAGGAGCTTTGTGAGTGGATCCGCAATGTTTTTATCAGTGTGGACTTTGCGAATACATATCTTTCCCTTTTCAACTTCATCTCTAATGTAGTTAGTCTCCGTTCAATGTGCCGAGTCTTTTGATGAGCACGAGGTTCCTTGATTTGAGAAATCGCACCCTCGTTGTCACAAAAGATCTCTAGGGGATCCTGAATGGAAGGGACTACCCCTAGTTCGGATATGAATTTCTTCAGCCATGCAGCTTCCTGTGCTGCCATTGAAGCGGCGATGTATTTTGACTCTGTAGTTGACAACGCTACGACTTCTTGTTTTGAGCTTTTCCAAGAAACAGCTCCCCCATTCAGAATAAAAATGTACCCCGATTGAGATCGTGAATCATCTCGATCGGTTTGGAAACTCGCGTCTGTGTAACCTTTTACAACGAGTTCCTCTTCACCAGACCCGTAGATCAAAAACATATCCTTAGTCCTCCTTAGGTACTTCAGAATGTTCTTGACAGCCATCCAATGACCATCACCTGGATTTTGTTGGTATCTACTTGTCATGCTTAAAGCGCATGACACGTCCGGTCTAGTGCATATCATTGCATACATGATGGATCCTATAGCAGATGCATATGGGATCGTCTTCATTCTATTTTGCTCCTCTTTTGAGCTAGGACATTGAGTCGTACTCAATATGTCCCTCTTTGAATAGGTACAGTACCTTTCTTAGAGTTTTCCATCTTGAACCTTTTCAAGAATTTGTCAATGTATGCACTTTGATTCAAACCAATTAGCCGCCTTGATCTATCCCTATAGATCTTTATTCCCAGAATATAAGCGGCTTAACCAAGATCCTTGATGGAAAAACAACTTCCAAGCCAGGTTTTTACACCTTCCATGGTTGGAATGTCATTTCAAATAGTAGTATGTCATCAACATACAATACTAGGAAGGTTATTGTGCTCCCACTAGCCTTCTTATACACGCAAGCCTCATCAGCATTTTTGATGAAGCCAAAATTCTTACTCTCATTAAAACGGTGATTCCAGCTTCTCGATGCTTGTTTCAATCCATAGATTGATTTCTTTAACTTGCATACTTTGTAGGATATTTTGGATCGACAAAACCTTCAGGCTGAACCATATAGACAGCTTCTCAAGATATCCATTTAGGAAAGCAGTTTTGACATCCATTTGCCAAATCTCATAATCATAATGAGCAACTATGGCAAACAATATCCTTATAGACCTTAGCATTGCAACAGGTGAGATGTTTCATCATAATCAACCCCTTGAGTTTGAGTGAAACCCTTTGCTACAAATCTAGCTTTGTAAGTATCCAAGTTTCCATGCATATCGGTTTTCTTCTTGAAAACCCACTTACTTCCAACTACTTTGGAATTTGAGGTGGTACGACAAGTTCCCAAACTTGATTGTCATACATGGATTGCATCTCAACGTTCATCGCTCAGCCATTTGTCACAATCCAAATTGGACACTGCATCATGATATGTGGTTGGTTCATCTGAATCTACCACATAGCATCCATCCATGAAAAATCCATATCTTTCAGGTGGATTACAAGTTCTACCACTTCTGCGAACGTTTTGTGTGTATTGATCAAACACTTGATCATCTTCAACATTTTCATGTTGAGTGCTAGTTTCAACCAAACGTGCATCGGGTTGTGTTACTTGATCCTCCTCAAGATCCACTGTTCTACAACTAGTTCCTTCCATAAGGAACTTTGTTTCTAAGAACTCACCCTTTCTGGCAACAAACACCTTTTGTTCCAGTGGATCATAGAAATAATATCCCATAGAATCTCTAGGATATCCAATAAAAATACACTTGGTGGATCGGACTTCCAATTTGTTTGGGGTGGGAGTCTTAACATAAGCCTCACAACCCCAGACCTTAAGTATGATAGGGATGGAACTCTTCCATGCCATATTTCAAAAGGTGTCTTTTCCACCTTTTTGGTTGGGGCCATATTCAGAATACGGGTCGCGGAGAGTAAAGCGAAACCCCAAAATGATAGTGGCAATGTGCTTCTAGCCATCATAGATCGAACCATATCCAATAAGGTTCGATTTCTCTCTCAGACACACCATTATGTTGTGGTGTCCCAGGTGGAGTGAGTTGTGAGATGATCCCACAACTCCTAAGATGATCTTGAAAAACATCACTTAAGTATTCACCACCTCTATCGGTGCGGAGAACTTTAATTGACTTGTTGAGTTGATTTTCAACTTCATTTTTGAAGATTTTGAACATTTCAAAAGCTTCATCTTTATGCCTTAATAAGTACACATACCCATAGCGACTATAATCATCAGTAAAGGTAATGAAGTATCTTTCACCATTCCTAGTCATCGGCTTAAAGGGACCACATACATCCGAATGTATGATTCTTAATAAATCTTTTGCCCTTTCATTAGTCCCACTAAAGGGTGCCTTAGTCATTTTTCTAGTAAACAAGATTCACATACATCAAATGAATCACATTCATTTGTTTTTAAAAGACCATTCTTTGAAGTGTTTGTATACGTTTCTTGTTTATATGACCAAGAGACAATGCCAAAGGTAGGTATCATTCAAATCTAATTTGAGCCTTCTGGGTTGGCTTGGTATATTGAGCTATCATATGTTGTTCTCATGAACCAATTCATAAATACCATTATTAGGTATGGCCTTAAATAAAACATATGATTTAAAGAAACATGAATATCATTGTCAACAAACTTGAAATTATAATCACATTGTCTTAAACGGGAAACAGAAATTATGTTCCTAGTCAAACTAGGAGCATATAATACATTATTTAAAATAACTTCCAAACACTTGGAAGCTTCAAAATGTAGTCTCCTTGGGCTTCTACGTGAACCTTTGCACCATTTCCCATGAAGAGACTAATTTCCCCTTTTGCATAATGTTCATTTCTTTTGAACCCCTGCAACAAATTGCAAATGTGAGTTCCACATCCGGTATCTAATACCCATGTGTTAGAGGAAATAACATTTAGCTCAACATGTATCATATAAATTATACATGAGGTTTGCCCCGCATCCCTCTTTTCTCTCAACTCTTTGAGATAGACTGGACAATTTCTCATCCAATGCCCTATCTCACCACATTTGAAGCATGGGTCGTTAACAGCAACCTTCTGCTTCTTCTCCTGGGCCTCAGAGGTTCCGCCCTAACAACCATCTTCCCCTTTCCTTTAACGTGCCCCTTTCCTTTGGCAACAGTTTCCTTAGGGGGGGGAGTAGAGACCTTCTCCTTCTTCCACCTCATTAATGTTAAGAACAGGTAAAACCCTTTACCCATTCCCGCCTCAGCTATTTTGAGCATTGAATGAAGTTCATTATGCTCTTGTCCCATCCGTTCATGTTGTAATTCAAGACAAACGCCTCAAACTTCCTAGTTAGGCGTTAAGGATCAAATCCGTGGCCAACTCCTTTGAGACAGGACAGTTAAGCCTCTGAAGGCGGTCGATATGGCTTTTCATCTTAAGAACATAAGATGAAACTGATTGGGATTCCTCCATCCGACATGCATGAAGCGCTCGAACCGTTTCGAAGCGCTCCACCCTAGCTTGTTGCTGGAACGTTTCCCGCAACTGAGTGATCATGTCATAAGCTCCATGGAGCTCATACTCCTTTTGGAGTTCAGGAGTCATACTTGCTAGCATTAAGCAAGAGAGACTTGGATAGAGTCTTCAACATATTTGACCCAATCATTATAGGCCTCCACATCCTCTTCGTTAGGTTCATCGGGGATGGGATCATCAAGGATGTAGGCCCGTTTTTCCTGCTTGAGAACGATTCTCAAGTTGCGGTACCAATCCATGAAGTTGTTAGGTGTTAGACGATCCCTTTGAAGGATCGCCCTAAGAGATTGGTTGTTTTGGTTGGGTAATCGTTATTAGCGTTGTTGTTGTCGGCCATCTACAAGATTTTACAAAGATCCATTTTAGTAATTGTGATAAAATTTATTTCATTTTATTAACACCCTTTTATGTCTCATAGACTTAATAAATAAAATTCTAGAATCCAACGTTATATTTAAATAATGGTTAGGTGACCTTTATCCCATTATTTAAATAAACAAGGTAGTCAGAATGACAATTGCAACCTATTGCAACTTCTATGATATGGGATCGTATGAACATCTTATGTTTACAACGGCATGTTATCCCATCAACACCTTTTATAAAACACATTTTAGGTGATCCATTCAATATATTTTATAAATCAAGTCGTCCTACTTACACACACGTGTGAGTATACTACATAAGTGGTTAGGTGACCTTTATCCCACAAACATGGTATTCTCATCTCAAGTTACAAGTTCCCTCAAAGTGGTTAGGTGACCTTTATCCCACTAAGAGTTTGCAAATAACCTAAGTGTTGTATAAAAGGATGGTGTTTAACTTGTTTCAAAAGGGATTTAAAATATCATAATCCTTGTTAAGAAAGGGCTATGTACCATATAATTGTATGCATTCAACCATATGGTACTCAATTGATTCTTTTAAATAAAACCCATTTATTTTGCAAACCATTAACTCCTTTTAAAGAACCATTCTATTTATGCTTAATGATTTGAGAACCAATTTCTAGTTATAGCTTGTTATAATAGACGGTTTGTAAATCACATCCAAATATTCAAAACAAACAACATCATAAGCATTCAACCAAGCATAAACATAACATTCACATATGCATAACAAAGCATACTAAGTTGAGCACACTTGTTTAGCCAAAACAAGTGTGTCAAAAGGTCTTGTCCTAATGGGTTAAGAACATCATACAAGGTTGACAAAAAGACTCCCACTTGAAACCACATCTTCAAGCATCCTCTTTGTCCATCTTCTCTTCAAATCTTGATCTTGAGCATCTTTACAAAATATGTATCCTAATACATTTTTTTCTAGTAAAGAGAGAAAAAAAAACTCCTAATCTATTTATTACAAACCATATGAATAAATGAATTACAAAACAAGACTTGAAACATGAAATTGAATTATTACATAGCCAAATGAATAAACATGACAACCAATCAATCAATCCACATGGTCTAGGCTTGTTATGCATAACCAAAACAACATATCCAATATTCCTATGTCACGAAATGGGGCAGCCCCTTTTAACCCATGTTCTTGGCCAACATAAACCAAGAACAAATGGGTTAAGTCCATACAAACAAACATCTTATGACTAGATTTTTTAAAGATCCTTACATGCATAAAGTAATATCTTTAAGAAATCAAAAGGGGGGTTTACATTCCAGCCCATAAACATACGGGTATGTGGTGTCAAACACCATAAAAACCGAGAACAAGCAAGAAAAATACATGTATGCTTTCGTATATGTGGCTTGATGCCATTGTTGTGATTCATAAAAACCGAGAAAAGCAAGAAAAGTTCATTTCTTCTTTTCTTTTGTATGAAAAACGCAGCGGAATATAGTTTTAAAACATGTTAATGTGTTGATTATTAAACCCATTTTAATAAGCAAACCCCAAAGCCATGGATCAATATACGAAATACATACAAAGCAATAAAATAGGATGTAAAGAACACAACCTTTGGAGCTGTTCAAAGACGAGTTTCAAGAAGAGAAAGAAGATGAAATCGTGGCTGAAACTTCAAAATAGAAGTCCTCAAGAGGTGATACCACAAGCTTGTACAAACACCTTTGATTGCTAGGCTTCTTGACACAAATTTTCAGCAACAAAACCCTCTTTTGTGAGCTGAAAATTCTACTCTAACTTTTCTTCAAACCGTGAGAGAAAGAGAGAGAGAGATTTAGGAGGAGTAGAAGTCCTTTGCATGTAGGAGAGATGTGTGTTTTTTTTTTTGGATTGTCTCAAAACAATTAATCAAGTGTGTTATCAAGACAAATGTGAGACCCCCAAGGCAAGTGGCGGCCGAAAATCCATTTGAAATGGATTCCCACACTTTGTTTTTGTAACACAATTAAAATACACACTAAATCCTTATGTTTATAAATTTAAAACATGTTTAAACTTTATAAACTTAGTACTTTTATTTGTTATTATTTAGTAAGACTAAATAATGAAAAACAAAAGGTACCAAATGAACAATGATCCATATAATGATGTTCATCTACAAAGGCAATGATTTAGAAAACCCATTTTCTAAATTGGTGTCATAATTATTGGTGTTTGTTTAGTGTTATTGGGTATGACCCGACTTGGATCATCACACTAGCCACATCAACTTAATATGCATCTTGGGCAGATCAAGTCATTTCAAATATACATTGAACACTTACACTTGTTTCTCATTCACACTCAAACTCTCTGAAAGCACAACTCTCTGAACTACAACTCCGTTTTCATCAAAACTCTCAGATTCTTATTGATCAAGGAAGAATCTAAAGATTTCTTTGAGTGCTGAAGATAGAAGATAGAAGATAAAAGCTGAAGATGAAAGCCGAAAGATGAATAGCCGAATGAAAGATAAAAAGAAGTCAAGATTGAAGATCTTGAAGACCGAAGACCATGTAAATCTTAGGGGAGTATTGTAGTTCTCTAGAAAGATTACATGTTGTCTTGTGTCTGTTTTCTATTTGTAATAGTGTAGGGACTAGTTTTTTAATTTGTTAGTTCCTTATGTTTCATTATAAATAGCTTAGACTTGTAGCAGTTAGAGTTGGACAAAAGGACGAAAGTGGACGAGACGAACTGCTTACTTATTTTGTAATTGTCTTTGCTTGATATTAATGAACTATGAATTTTGTTGATATCTTGCTTGATTTGATTACTTTGTTTGTATTTCATTGAATTGTGTTCATACATCATCACATATTGGTACATTTACTCTATCAAATGATATCAGAACTGTCATTGATCCAATCATATATAAAAGTGTTAAAATAAAAAAATTTCACGCTGACCTAGCAGCACCACCCCAGCCAGGGGCATTGCCTGTTGGTGAAAGGCCCTGTTCCTGGGATGCCTACAACTGATGAATCATTGCACATCAAACATATAATTATGTTCAACATTCATAAAACATCGTAGCGGAACATCGATATAACTTTTCATTTCATTAAAAATGCTTTTGCAAGTTAATACAATCATACATTTCAAAATGTCATTCGTTCGCATTACAATGCAAAAACATTAACAAAAGAATGTCATCCAAAATGCCAAGTAGCTGCCCCGCGCCATCCTCAGCAATAGTCACCTGCCAACTGGAAAAATGCATAAAAGTCAGCGTTGCTGAGTGAGTTCTAGTTTTAAAAATAAAAATGCTTTACTTTCATTAAAACCGTCCTTTACTTTTGTATGTGGTCACACATCATACATACACATAGATAATATCATTACTATCTTCATCATTCATTCATTAACTTCCAATCATTCATGCTTTATTACTTTCATTCATATGTTCATCATTACTTCATTTCATTCCATCAAAAACCATGAACTTTACCCCACCGTCATGCATAAAGCGGGTACTGGGCCGGGGTCTATCATAGACCCCCCGTCATGGCGCACAATAGCCTGGCCACAATACCTAAGGGTAAATTCAGGCGTACCATTGTCAGGTGCTATACCCACCGTCATGCATAAAGCGGATACTTGGGGGGTCTATCATAGACCCCCCATCATGGCGCGTAGCAGCCTGGCCACAGTATCTAGGGTAAGCGACAAAGTTTCTATACAAATGGTCGGTCATAAAGACGGACCCCAGTGTGCATCCTTCTGTGGTACCTAACCCACACACCGTTGGACTAACACCCTTCATTGGGCGTATTCCCACATACAAGACTAGACTTACTTTGCTTTCCATCGTTCATTAATGCATGCATTCATTCATCATGTTCCTCTTTTCATTATCTTCCACTTTACATTACATAATACTTTCATTTCATTCATTAACATTCCACATAAAGTTATGGGAAACTAAACATACATGTAAGGAACATCATCATACATAGTCAACATAATCATACAGGGCATCATACATACATAACATACATCATACATACCATCATGCATAAGCATCAATCATACGTCATAACATCATTGTACAATGCCCATCATAACATCTATGACCTCAAAAAGTCAACTTACATAGCCCCCGGGAACCTCCCAAGTCAAAGCCTACATTTCAACTTTTTCCCAAAATGTCAGAAAATTTTCCAAGTGTTTATCCGCATTTACCTTTTTGTTCATCCACATTTCTTTTACTTTATCCAAATTTTATTCTGTTCATCCGCATTTCTTTGTTCATCTGCATTTCTTCAGTCGCATGACTTACTCATTCGCATTTGTTCTTACTTATCTGTCAATGATCATCTGCATTTGTTCATCCGCATTAACTTTACTTATCTGCATTTCCTCATCCGCATTTGTTCGCACTTATACTTTCTCATCCGCATTGACCTTACTCATCCGCATTTATCAATGTTCATCCTCATTTGTCAATGCTCATCCGCATTTCCTCATTCACATTTGTTCACACTTAGACTTTCTCTTCCGCATTGACTTTCTCATTTGCATTTCCTACTCATCCGCATTTCCTCATTCGCATTTGTTCACAGTTAAGCAGTTTTCTAAACATAGGCGTATGAACTACTTTTTGGGCGTATGAGTAGCCTAGGGCACACTATTCATCAGATTCAGTCCACAAATCTCATCTATCATGTTCTAAGCTTAAATCTTACATTCTAAGCCTTAGAAACACAACCATAACATCATCAAGCATAAACATAGTCCAACATCACATCATACCTGTAACATACACACATTCTAACATACGGGTATAAAACCCAGTTTTATAAAAACATAAGTTCATGCATTTCCAGCCCCAAAATTAGTTAAAACAAGTAAAAGAAGGGGTCCTATAAGTCACCTTTGCAACTCTTGACTATGGCATCTTCCAAACTCATTTGCAATTGAGTTCAACCACCTATAAACCCACTAAAACACACACAACCGAACATACCAACACACATAAGCATACAATCGAGGCAAGGCCAGTTAAGAACACTTAAAAACAATTAATTCTTACCTTGAGTTTGAATTTTCAGCTTGTTCATCCTTCTAAACCGAGAGTTCTTTGTTGCTCTTGCTACTTTCTCTCTCTAAAACACAGATCTGGATTTTGTAAGTGTAGAGTGGGTTGCCATGCCCACTTTACACCAATTTTCAAACCTTTTGTCCTTTTAACACTTTTTACCCCTCAACTAGGGTAAAATGTATTTTCTTTCTTTTTCTTCACTTTATTCTTCTTTCTTTGACTTAAAAAAATACCAGGTGTTACACTTGGACCCCACTAGGGGCTGCTGCCCCTAGGACCCTACTGTTGGGGGCTGCCGCCCCCGAACCTTGCTGTCCCGCGGAGGTTTAGTTATGCTTTATGATGACTTATGCTTGTTGTGCATATGTTTATGTATGTAAATGTATGACGCATGATGTATGATTGATGCCTATGCATGATGATGATGTGTGATGGTATATTGTATGTATCATCATGCGTGATGATGTTATGCTTATGTCTGATATGTTTTCTTATGTTCCTTACTACATATTATGATGTCACTTTATGTGGTGTGATTATGTTAACGAACATAAAGTATTATCTTCACGAAGTGAAAGATTTAAGATAATGAAAGTGGAACATAATGAATGAACGAATGAAAAGCCTTGCAAGCAAATAAAAGGAGGTTCACAACTCATTGAAGTTGTTAGCTCAAGTGTGTGTGTGTCTACAACATGGGTTAAATCATAAGGGTTCATACACACACTAAGAGTTCAGTCTTGGTGACTACTCCAAACGTGCCATTTCCGCATTACTGTGTGTTACACAGCGTGCGATCTTGGCGAACCCATAAGAGTTCACACACAGGGGGAGTCTGTCCTAGTGACCACTCCATATGTGTGTTATGTGGTCCTTGTTGCTTAACCCTAGATGAATTGCTTGGTGCTCTAGAGGGGGGTTAAGTACATGACATTACCTAGATAGAAGTGAAAGAAAATAAATGTACGAAAAGTGTGATAACTTTGAAATGTGCGAAATGTACGAAATGAACGGTGATGGAATAATAATTATTACCTTGATGTACGTACCATGTGTGATCATGTGCGATAGTAATGAAAATGAATTAACAAATGGAAGGTAATGTAATGTTTTTATAAAACTAGATCTCACTTAGCAAAGTTGACTTTTTATGCATTTTCCAGTTGGCAGGTGAGCATTGCTGAGTATGGCACAGGGCAGCTACTTGGCATTTTTGTATGGCATCCATTTTATGTGGCGATAATGTTTCTGTATTGTAATGCAAACAAATGATATTGTGTAATTAATGGTTGTATTATTTTGCAAAAGCATTTTTATGAAATGAGGAAGTTATTTAAATGTTTCCACTGCTTGGTTTTAGTAAAGTTAATGTAAATGTATGTTTTATGTGCGATAATTGATTAACTGTGAGCGTCCCGGTAATGGGGCCTTACAGTTTATAGTCAGACATATAGTTCTTGCAGCTTCAATGAGTGTCCAGTTTCTCCTCTCAACAACACCATTTTGCTGAGGTGTCTGGGAAGCAATATATTGTCTTGTAATACCCTTTTCATCACAAAATTTATCAAGGATTTGGTTCTTGAATTCAGTTCCTTGATCACAACTTAGGGTTTTGACCGTGTGATCACATTAATTCTCAATCTTTAAGATGAAATTTTTCAGAATCTCAAGGGTCTTTTCCTTAGTTCTAAGAAAGAAGACCCAAGTGAAACTAGTGAAGTCATTTGTGATCACCAAACAATAAGAGCTCCTTCCTAAACTCATTACACTGGTGAGGCCAAAGAGATCCACATGTAACAAGTGTAGGGGAGTAGTGAAAGAGTTTCTTTCCTTTGGCTTGTGAGATACCTTTTGTTGCTTCCCTTTCAAGCATGCAACATAATGGTCATCACTTGTAAACTCTTTCTTTGGCATTCCAGTTAACAAGTCATTCTTAATTAATTTATTCATGTTTGTAAAGTTTACATGGCACATTCTATTATGCTAGTGGAAAGACTCATCACTATTAGCTTTAGACATAAAGCATGAAACTTCTCGTGATGGACATGTTTCTTGCAAGTCCATCTGTACATGTTCCCTTTCTTGGGGGCTCTAAGTAGGATTGCTCATGAGGAATGACCATTCCAGGCTTGAGAATAATGCATTCATACTCAGTAAAGAGTATGTTGTGACTTTGATCAAAAAATTGAGATACATTCAAAAGATTGTAGCCAAGCTCCTTGACAAAGTTTACTTTCTTAATGCTGAGCTTACAATTTGTAACCCTGTCGCTTCCCGTAATGTAACCACCAGCATATCCTCCAAAAGCTACTGGCCTTCCATCAATTTTCTCAAATTTCTAAGGTAGTGACCTATTGCCTGTCATGTGCCTGGAACAACCTCTGTCAATGATCCATATATATTTGTTTGTCTTGAGATGTTCTTGCATAAAAGAGATGGTTAGTTACATTTGGAAACCCAAAAATTATTGGTCTTGGCTTCATGAAAAGAAGTTGAAGAAAATGCAACAGTAATAGATCCTATTGTCATGTTTTGAGGATCGCTTGCTGATACTTATGAATAACTTCAGTCACTTGCTCTTTCTTTGACTTCCACACCCACTTTGGAGTCTTAGACTTGACCTTCAATACTTCGGAAGTTTTGATGACTTCGGAAGTTTTAATGACTAGACCTTCAAAAAATCTTGCTAACACTACGGTAGGCTTTAGTGCTTCGGAAGTATTCCTTTCTTCCGAGGCCAAATTTTCTTCTGAGACCAATTTTTTTCTGAAGGCAATTTTCACTTGTGTTCTTCTTCTTCTTCATTTTAGAGCTTTCGAAAGGAAAAGATTTCCTTTCAAAGCTTGTTTCTTTTCCAAACTCTTAGAAGTCTCTTCCTTGGTCATGTGAACAATACCTTTTGGATAGTAAAGACAATTCTTAGCAAGATGAGAGGTACAACCACACATAACACAATCTATTTTCTTCTTCCAAAGAGTCTTCTTTTGTGAGCAATCTATGTCTTGAATATCTTGCACTTATGTAATATTGGGTTATTAATTAAATGAGAATATTTGTTTGTGATTTGCCTTGTTTAACATTTCATTAATGAGTTGATTAACGCATATTGACTTTATTATACAGGTTTGTGGTTGATTGATTTAATATAAATAACATTATTATGTTTATTACATTGAAACTTAACAACATGAAGTCGTCATGTGAATGGCCCATGCCAATGGACCATACGCATAAACAACTTCATGCGAATGACTCGGTCGCACGACTGAACCAGGAGACTGGACCAGTCGTATGATTGTCACATAAGATTGGCTCAGTCGCACGACTGAACACTCAGTCGGGCGAATGGACCAACCGTATAACTCAATCGCACGACTGAACCATGCTAATGGTTCAGTCGCCGAATGAGCAACCCTAACCTATAAATACCACTTAATTCGTGGAAAAACAAAAGCATTCAATCCACTTCGACTCCAGACGTACCCTAGCCGTCCAGAAGCCTCTAAGTTCGTACTCCAAGTTCATAGAACGCTGTAGATGGATTCCTAATCGATTCTTGACATTAGATTCAATACATTATTGTGTCTACGTGCGTTCTCATTCATTGGATCGCTAATCAAATAGGATTCCGCACTATTTGGTTTGGTTTAACACGTTAATCAGTTGGTGTTTTGTTCAAATACCAGATCCTAACAGTAATAAGGAACATATCATACATCATACATAACCGTCACACATCATCAATCATATCAAACATCGCCCATCACATTATCTATGACTTCAAAAAGTCAACTTACATAACCCCCGGGAACCTCCCAAGTCAAAGCCTACGTATCACTTTTCCCCCAAATTCAGAAAATATTCTAAGTCTTTAGGCGCATGCGCACTATGCATGCGTATGGCCTTTCAGGTGCTTGGGGACACACTTAGGTGCATGGGCAGCTTCCAGGCGCATTGGCACTATTAGGGCGCATGAGCGATACTTAGTCTATTCTGGGCAATTCTAGGTGCATGGGCACTATGCAGGCGCATGAGTGCCTGGGCGCATGAACTATCTGGGTGTATGAACACTTAGTCAATTCCAGCCTATTTCTAGGTGCATGAGTAGTCAATTCCAGCCTATTTCTAGGTGCATGAGTACTATTTGGGTGCATGAGGCTTTAGGTGCATGGGGAACTCAGATAGTTATTTCTATTGGGCGCATGGGCCACTATTTAGGTGCATAAGTAGCTTAAGTCACACTTAACATCATAATTCATTCCCCAAACAACACCTATCATGTTCTAAGCTTAAATCATACATTCTAAGCCTTAGGAATACAATCATAACATCATCAAACACATACATAGCCCAAAATCAAACCCCACCCAAAACATACGCATACACACACACGGGCATAAACCCAACTTCATAAAAACATACATACATGCATTTCCAGCCCCAAAATAGTTTAAAACAAGTAAAAAGGGGGTCCTAGAACTCACCTTAGCATCCTCTTTGGTAAGACTTCCGTCAAACCCGTTTGCTACAAGTTTCACCTAGAAACCGACAAGAAACACACACAATGGAGCACATAACATACATAAGCACACACATCCGAGGATAAAACCAATTAAGAACATCATAAACTCACAAATTCTTACCTTGAATTCGAACTTTTCTTCTTGTTCTTCTTCAAACCCGAGCTCTGCTCTTTCTCTCTCTAGAATATCCGAAGATATGGTGTTGTACGTGAAGTGGGCGGCTATGCCCATACTTACATCAACTTTTTCAATGTTTTTGTCCTTTTGACACATTTGGTCCCTCTACTTGGGATTTATTCCTTTTTTTCTTTTCCTTCACTCTATTATTTCTTTCTTTGACTTTTAAAATAACAGAGTGTTACAACTCCACCCCCCTTATATACGTTTCGTCCCCCGAAGCCTGTTATTCCTTGAACAATCGTGGTAATGTTGTGTCTTCTCTTCCTCTATCTCCCACGTTGACTCGGATCCTTCCTGCGCTTCCACTGTACACAAACAAGAGGAACCAATTTATTCCTTAACCTCTTCTCTTTCCGATCAATGATCGCCACTGGTTGCTCCACATAATTGAGCCATTCATCTACCTCGATATCCTCTAGTTGTACAACCATATCCTCGTCTACCAAACACTTTCTCAGGAGATACATGGAATGTCGGATGAATTCCACTTAACTCATCTGTAGCTCTGATCTATAGGCCACCTCTCTTTCTCGAGCAAAGATTCGGAAAGGCCCTATGTACCTTGGGCTTAACTTGCCCCGATTTCCGAACCGAATGATGCCTTTCCAAGGTGAGACCTTCAACATAGCTCTATCCCCCACCTGGAACTCGATCAGTCTACGTCTCTTATCGACATACGAATTTTTCGTATCTTTAGCTGCCTTCATAAAGGCTTTGATCCTTTCTATATTCTTAGTCGTAGCCTTGACCACTTCGACCCTCCTTAACTCTTTTTGACCAATATCACCCCAACACATAGGTGTTCTACATCTCCTCTCGTATAACATCTCATAAGGGGGCATACCAATGCTGGCATGATAACTATTGTTATATGAGAACTCAGCTAACAGTAGGTGGTCATTCCAACTTCCTCCAAAATCAATGACGCATGCCCGAAGCATATCTTCCAATGTCTGAATGGTCCTTTCTGACTGACCATCTGTTTGGGGATGATAAGGCATGCTAATATGTAACCTTGTCCCCATAGCATCATTAAATTTCTATCAAATTTTAGATGTAAACCGGTGTGTCAGGGTCTGACACAATAGATACCGGCACACCATGACGAATTACGATCTCCTTAATGAAAACATCCGCCAACCTCTCGGATGAATATGTATCGTGAATCGGTAGGAAGTGAGCACTCTTCGTCAAATGGTCTACTATCACCCATATGGCATCATACCCTCGCGCGGTACACGGTGGCTTTGTTATAAAGTCCATGGTGATGTGCTCCCACTTCCACTCCGGTATATCCAAAGGTTGGATCTTTCCATACAGCTTCTGATGTTCGGCCTTCACTTGTAAACAAGTAAGGCACTTACTCATATACTCCACAACATCACGCTTCATACCCGACCACCAATAATCTTTCTTCATGTCTTGGTACATCTTCGTTGCACCGAGATGAATAAAGTATCAAGTCTTATGAGCTTCATCCATAATCTTCACATGTAGATTCCCAAAATGAGGAATCCATATCCGCCCTAATTGGGTCCTAACACTAAGTGTGTTTTCACCCAGATCCGTAACCAGGCCTCTCATTCTTTCGGAGTTAAGATGATCCTCTTTCAATGCTTCATCTTGAAACTCCCTGACCCGCTTCATCTTGAAACTCCCTGACCTGCTTCATCACATCAGAGGTCATAACCAACTGATAAGCCTTCACCCGAATCAGCTTGGGTCTTTCCTTTCAACTAAGGGCATCCGCTACCACGTTGTCTTTGTCCGAATGGTAATGGATCTCGCAATAATAATCCTTTATGAGCTCTAACCATCTCTCTGCCTCATGTTCAAGTCCTTCTTCTTGAAGAAATACTTCAAGCTCTTATGGTCAGTGAACATGATGCACTTCGTCCCTTATAGGTAGTGCCTCCAAATATTTAACGTAAAGACCATAACTACTAGCTCCAAGTCATGAGTAGGGTAATTAACCTCATTAACTTTCAAGTGTCGGGATACACAGGCTATAACCTTTATGCTCTCTGCATCAACACACATCCCAACCCCGAGTAGAAAGCATTTGAATAAACTACCAAATCTTCACTCCTATCGGGTAATGATAAGACAAGGGCTTGAATCAACCTTGCCTTTAACTCCTCGAAGGCCTTCTCTTAAGCATGGCCCCATACACACTTTACATCCTTACGGGTCAACTTGGTTAGTGGAGAAGCTATCTTAGAGAAGTCTTGAATGGATCTTTTGTAGTAGCCCGTCAAACCCAAGAAACTACGAATCTCAGATGGTGTCTTTGGAGACTTCCATTGCAACACTGCCTCCACCTTTGCTAGGTATACCATAATCCCTTCGGGATTTATCATGTGAACCAAGAACTGAACCTCGCGCAACAAAAACACACACTTGGAGTATTTAGCATACTGCTTCTCCCTTCTCAAGGTCTCCAACACTTCTCAAACGTGATCGGCATGCTCCTCCTCGCTCTTAGAATAAATCAGTATATCATCAATACACACAATCACTGATTTATCTAACAACGGCTGACACACTCGATTCATTAGGTCCATAAAAGCAGCTGGCACGTTGGTCAAATCAAAAGACATAACGAGAAACTCGTAGTGTCCATAACACGTGCCCTGTTTTAGGGATATCCTACTCCTTTACTTTCAACTGATGGTAGCCAGATTGAAGTCTATCCTTGAAAATAACTAGCACCCTAGAGCTGATAAAAAAGATCATCAATTCTGGGTAACGGGTACCAATTCTTCACTGTCAGCTCATTCAGCTCACAGTTGTCTACAAACATCCTCAAACTACCGTCTTTCTTCTTCACAAGTAAGACCAGAGCACCCCAAGGCGAGATACTCGGTCTAATGAACCCTTTATCAAGCAGCTCTTGCATTTGATCCATTAATTCTTTCATCTTGGTTGGAGCGAACTGATACGCTGCCTTAGCTATAGGTTTGGCACCCGGTATCAAGTCAATCTCTCGCGGTCAAGTGGCACTCCTGGTAAGTCTTCGGGAAACACATCTGGAAAGTCACACACCACTGGTACGTCGGTCAGTTGTGATGTTGGCATATCCACATCCTTCACGTAGCCCAAGTAGGCATTACATCCACGCCTCATGCACTTTCCCGCGACCACCATGGAAATCACATTCGGATCGTCGTGACTCGATTACCATAAACTGTCACCATACTCCCGTCAGGTGCTGTCAATCGAATCATTTTCTTGTGACACACAATGTTTGCCTTGTAGTCTACCAACCAATCCATTCCTGAGACTACGTCAAACCCGCCTGAGGTTATCACAAATGGTCTAACACGAAACTTGTGACCTTCTAGTTCCACGTCACAACCTTCTATCATCTCGGAAATCCTGGTAGACTTACCTATGGCAGTTTCTACATCGAAGGGGTTATCTATATTCTTACTACTAATAGGCAATTTAGCACAGAAAGTAGCACAAACAAAACTTTTACTAGCACCAGAGTCAAATAACATAGAGGCTAAAGTTTGGTTTACTAGAAATATACCTGAAAAAACATTAGGATCCGTCCAAGCCTCCTCCTGCATCATCATAAATGCTTTGGCACTCGCCCTCTAGCCATCTCCTCCAGTCCTCTTTGCTCCTGAACTTTCAGCCCTTGGCTTCTTGCAATCCCTGCTCAGATGGTCATTTTCCCCACAGTTGTAACACCTTATAACCCTACAATCTCTCGCCATATGACCATGCTTCCCACACTTGAAGCAGATGTTTGATACCCATTTGCATTCCCCCGAATGCTCTTTCCCGCATTTACCACATCTCTTCGACCCTGCACCAGATGTGACCATACGTCGGTCACCCACGTTTACCACCTTGTTGTTTGGAGCGGCTCCGCCACACCCAATTGCTTCCCATTCCAGTTTTGGTCACCACCACTCTTCTTGTTCACCTTAGCCACCACCACCTCTCGCTCGTCGTACAATCTTCCCGCCAAATCCACCGCCGACCTAAACGTGTTGGTTCGGGCGGCGATCATGTACCTAGGGATATCCGCAAGCAAGCCCTTGATGTACCTCTTTATCTTTCATAGCAGAGGTGTCACCTGATCAGGCACCAGCCATGCCATTTCATTGAATTTAGTGGTGTATTGCTCCTGTGTCATTGTTCCCGCCTCCAGCTGCACGAACTCTCTCTTAACTTTGTCCATTTTTCGGTGTGGAAAAAACTCCTTAACCACCAGCTTCTTCAGCTCAGACCACCTCATTCTTCCAATCGCCCGACTACCCTCGGCTTGGATAATATTTTCCCACCAACACAGAGCCAAGTTCATAAACGAGTGGGCAACTAACTTCACCTTCTTGTCTTCTCGACACTTGCTGATATTCAGTACAACTTCCATATCTCTAACCCATTGATGAGCAGCAGCAGCAATAGTGACATTACCATCGAATGTAGGGGGCTTGCATCTTTGAAATGCCCTGTAATTGCAGCCTCGTGCCGCCTCCGGCGCAGGCTCTACCCCCTCCTCTTCTTCTTTGTCATCCGAGAAAACTATATCAGTCTCGGGCTGTCTGCTTTTACCCGTAGGCCTACTCCTTTCCTTCATCTCCCCCTCCCACACAGTCTTTATCACTTTGGTCACCATAGACGGTAGGAGCGGCAGACCTGATGCACTTCTTCAACTACAACTTTCGTTCACTAAGGCTCTTAAGTTAGCACTCTCATTTTCACCCTCCGGATCAGGGGTCTCGGGTTCTTCATGAACCACCTTTTCGGCCCTAGGCCTTCCTCTTGTGGCCCGTGGTTCAGCACCATGTCCACCGCGACCTCCACCACGTGAAGCTTTCGACGATCTACCACCGGCCATCCTCAAACATGTTATAAGATTAATTACCAACATGGTAATTCAAGGGAACATCTCAGTTTATGTCAAGTATATTAAGTCCCTAATTACAGTGGCCAGTTGTCATTAGCCACTTACTTTACTCTTCATACCCCAAGCATTTCCTATCCTGACTACATCAGTATCCAAATCTACTAACAGCACATAAACCACATAACATGTGCACAAAATACCGGTTAACATTAAGAAAATACCTCATGGCACGCAACTACTCGGACTCGCATGCCTTTGCTTTCCATCAAATTTCTAGTTTAAGTTTAGGTTTCTTTTGAAAATTTACTCATTTCACTTAAACTTTGGCTCTGACACCTACTTGTAAGGCCCCGTTCCCGGGACACTCACAGCTGGTCATTCATCGCACATAAAACATATATTTTCCTTAACTTAAAGAAAACATTGCAACAGAAACATTAAAACAAACATTCCATTTCATTATAAAAGCTTTTGCAAAATAATACATCGTTATCAAATTACAAAATATTTGTTGCATTACAACATAAAATCATTATAAAATGGATGCCATCCAAAAAGAGCCAAGTAGTCACCCCGTGCCATCCTCAGCAACCTTTACCTTCCAACATGAAACACATAAAATTCAGCATTGCTGAGTGAGTTCTAGTTTTACAAAACATTATATTACTTTTCAATCGTCAAAACATTTTCATTACTATCGCACGTGATCACACATCATACATACATCAAGGTAATAGTTATTATCTTCATCATCGTTTGTTTCGTACATTTCGCACGTTTCACAAATTTCGTACTTATCTCACTTTTCGTACATTTATTATCTTTCACTTCTATCTAGGTCATGTACTTAACCCCCCCTCTTGAGCACAAAGCTATATCATCTAGGGTTAAGCAACAAGGACCCCATATCGCACGTATGGAGTAGTCACATAGACTGAATCCCCCTATGTGTGAACCCTTAAGGGTTAGCCAAGATCGCACGCTGTAAACACATAGTTGAGCTAACCACTCTCAACGAGTTGTGAACCTCCTTTCATTTTCTTGCAAGACTTTTCATTCGTTCATTGTGTTCCACTTTCATTATCTTAAATTTTTCACTTCGTTAAGATAATACTTTACGTTCATTACAATATCACACCACGTAAAGTCATATCATCATATGTAATAAGGAACATATCATACAATCATACATAACCATCACACATCATCAAATCATATCATACATCACCCATCACATCATCTATGACTTCAAAAAGTCAACTTACATAACCCCCAAGAACCTCCAAAGACAAAGCCTACATATCACTTTTCCCCCAAAATCAGAAAATATTCCAAGTCTTTAGGCACATGGCCTTTCAGGCGCTTGGGGAACACTTAGGCTCATGGGCAGCTTCCAGGCGCATTGGCACTATTGGGTGCATGAGCGACACTTAGTCTATTTTGGGCAATTCTAGGCGCATGGGCACTATGCATGCGCATGAGTGCCTGGGCGGACGAACTATCTGGCGTATGAACACTTAGTCAACTCCAGCCTATTTCTTGGCGCATGTGTACTATTTTGACGCATGAGGCTTTGGGCGCATGGGCCACTTAGATAGTTATTTCTCTTGGGCGCATTGGCCACTATTTAGGCGGATGAGCAGGTTAAGTCACACTAACATCATAATTAATTACCAAACATCACGTGTCATGTTCTAAGCTTAAATCATACATTCTAAGCCTTAGGAATACAATCATAACTCATCAAACACATACATAGCCCAAAATAAAACCCCACCCAAAAACATACTCATACACACATACGGGTATAAACCCAACTTTACAAAAACGTACATACATGCATTTCCAGCCCCAAAATAGTTTAAGAGAAGTAAAAAGGGGGTCCTAGAACTCACCTTAGCAGCATCTTCGGTAAGACTTCCTTCAAAGCCCTTTGCTACAAGTTTCACCTAGAAACCCACAAGAAACACACACACAACCGAGCATATAACATACATAAGCAAACATATCCGAGGATAAAACCCGTTAAGAACATCATAAACTCACGAATTCTCACCTTGAATTCAAACTTTTTTTCTTGTTCTTCTTCAAACTAGAGCTCTGCTCTTTCTCTCTCTAGAATATCTGAAGATATGGTGTTGTTCGTGAAGTGGGTGGCCATGCCCACTTTTACACCAACTTTTTCGAAGTTTTTTTCCTTTAGACACATTTGGTCCCTCTACTTGGGCTTTATTTCTTTTCTTTCTTTTCCTTCACTTTATTCTTTCTATCTTTGACTTTTAAATAACCAGGTGTTATACCTAGCTGCTGAAAAAATTGTTATGGGACTTCCTTATGAGGTAATTCAAGACATGTGTTCTCCTTCATGAAAATTTCATTTATTCGGGGTATATAAAGATAACTAGTTATTATTAGAAAATGAAAAGGATTTAAAACAAATTAATAAAGAATTTAAAAACAAACGAGTCAAAATATTTTGTTAAGTTAAAAGAAGCTTTAAGGAAAAATAAGCATTTAAAAAGAAATCTTTTGGAAAGAAATATTGAAAGAAATATTGAAATAAATGCTTTGACGGAATGTGTGGCACTAACTGAATTTGAAACAAACAGAGTAAAAACCAACCTTGAAAAGTGGACAATCTCTAGGATGAAACATGAGGAGCTTTGCAAGAAACAACAAGGGCTAGAATTAAGATGGGTTTGGGAAGCAAAGAAACCACTCATGTTTATCCTCCTTCAAGTACTTATTATTGTTCTCCTATGCCTACACCTCATCCAACTAATGAATTAATTTAGAAAGATACTAACAGTTTGTATGCAGGTTAGAAGGAGTAAATCATAAGGAGATTCACGAGCAGTATGATTATGATGCAAGTAGTGTTATGGGCAGCTCTAGTGTTAGCAATTCAAATTCCCAAAAGTCTTCAATAGACAATAGTTTAAGTAGATTTGCTTCCTAAAAGTCTATCACAAAAAATGGCATGTGTAGTTCTAGCTCTAGTCCAGCTTGTTCATCTTCAATTGCTTATGAATCAAATCATGATGCTTCAAATGCTTGTGTTAATGTAAATGATGTTTGTTCAAGTAAATCTTCAAATAGACAAATAAAAGCAAATGTTTTGACAATTTCTTCTCTTATCCAATCCTATCTTTTACCCTAATTCGGATTTCTATACCTAAAAAGAATGAGACAACTTCCTCTAATGTCAGCAATATTAATGTAAATGAATTAACATTTTCCACAATTAAGGTTTCTAAAGAAACATCAAGAGAATCCTATGACTCTTATAGCGATTTTGATTCACATATGTCTGAATATGAGTAAGAGATTATAATAGATCAAGTTCCCATTATAAAATGGAATAAGAAAGGTTTAAAATCCTGTGTTTTAGATGTGGAAAAGAAGATCATGTTTTATTAATTGCCTCGAGTGTGTTAGGAGAAATGTAAAACTCGTTCATTAGGAAGTATATTAAATCATTTTGTAAATAATTTGTTTATAAAAAATATTTTGTTCCGAGACCTATGTTAGTTACGACTTGGGTCCTAGTTTCAAACTATTAACAATTTTTTTTTATCATATGCCAGGATCATTCAAGAAAAGCTAGCAATAGTTTTTGGCATGTTGATAGTGGATGTTCAAGGCATATGACCTGGTTGAAGGAACTACTTACAAATTATCACATCATAAATAGAAGGATGTGTTGCACTTGCGAGAGGCAAGAAGGGTGGAAAGATGATTGGTCAGGGAAAAGTCTCAAAGGGTTCCTTGACTCCTGAGAAAGTGAACTAATTTCCAGATCTCGCATTACATCTATTGAGCGTATCATATATCTGTGATAAAGACATTCCAGTGATGTTTATGTGAAATGAATGCTTGTTTCTCAAACCTAAGTTTACTCTTCCTGAAGATTTAGTGATCATGCGTGCTCTAATAAATAATGAACTTAACTGCTGGATATGGGATCAAATGAATGCACCTCCACTATGACATGTCTGCTATTTAAAGCTTCATCTTTTGAATCCGTCTTGTGGCATAGACGATTAGGACTAATGGGTTTGCAAGAGCATGAAACGTAGTTAACCATTTAAACCTTTCATAAAACGCAGCGGATATAAATATAACTTTTAAACACTTTTAAAGCTGAAAAAACATGTTCTTAGATGTCCATATAAGTGTAAGAAGCAAACCCATTAACCAAAGGATCATTTATGTGAATAATCAAGCTAAGAACATGAAGAAACGTACATAAAATCACAGCTACATAGAGCTGTGAATACATCTACCTTTCTGCAGAAAAATAGACCAAGAAAAGGGGTTGAGAATGCTTGTGAATCCGGCCAAGAGTCCAAAGAAGGCCTCCTCAAGCTTGTATACCCCAAGCTTATGTTCAAACACCCTTTTGTTAGGGAGAACACCACAAATCAGCTCTCAAAGAACACCCTTTTCTGCCTAACTTCCGAAAAATTTGAGAGAGAAAGAGAGAGAGAGCTGAATGCAAAAAAATCAGAATAATGGTTATGTGTGTGACTAGTTAAGCCCTTTGTGTTTTCAAGAACACAAAGGTCCAATTGCAATGCAAGAGGGGGGCGGCCAACTTTATTCAAATTGAGAGTTCCCTCTCAATTTTATAACACAATAAAATGTTAACTAGCCATAACTAGATATTATGTATACAACTAACCCATTTAATTGTATAATATATATATACTACCATTATTATTATTTGTAATGTTATTCAACTAATTTAAATAGCATCACAAATAATATTATTGAACAAAATATCCTAATAAATTGTCCATTTCATTTGCAACTAGTTTAGAAAACCCATTTTCTAAATTGGTGTTAATATTCAATTATATCATGTAATTGAATATTAATAGGTTTTGTTAAGCTTGTTGTTGGGTATAACCTGACTTGGATCATAACGTACTAACCACATCAATATTCTAAGTGTCTTGGGCACACACAGAATCTTACAATCTCCCACTTGCCCTAGATCATAGAAGATTGATGCAAGCAGTAAATACCGCCTAACAACGGTTTACTACCCTTAATACGTATGACTTATAGCCATTCAATAACATCATCCCTTTTCAAGTACCTTACTTGAAATGATTTAGGTGAATCAATCATCTATCCTTTTGTTACAGATGTCATGTTAAATCCAAGAACATAGAATGATCATCTCTTGTTGATTTAACTTATCAGGCCTTAGACATCTAACTCTCAACGAATAAGAGGAACAAATTCCATCTTGACTACATATGTTTCTCACAAACACCTCGTGTCATATCTGAACCACTCTTGTGTACTGTCCACTATTTCAGGATAGTGAAGAATTAGCTCAAGGTATGACACTTAGTGAATATCAAAACCCAATATGTATCTCAGGTCGGAGGATACAAAATGATATTCGCCTTTACTCAAATATACTTATGATCAATCAATAAGATTCCATGTAGTAAATTTGAGATGCGGGTTAGTCCAATATTTGTGTCCCACAAATATCTATGAACCTTGGTAGCAACTCATTGCTCTATATTCATCCTTATGAATATCAACCAATCCAAGTTCATAATAATCTTACCTTCAAACTTGTTCCCACAAGTATGAACGACTACGGACATTTAGAGTAAACATTTTACTCATGGATTAAACATGCTAAATTGGAATATTATTTGAAACATTATAACCAAATAACTTTATTCAAATAATAGAGAGTTCCACATATCCAAATACAAAATTTACAGATCAAATCCAATCACTAGAATATCGAAGTCCCATGGCACAAGTATGACCTTCATGCTTTGCCTTTTCAAGGAGCTTCGTGAGAGGATCCGCAACGTTTTGATCCGTGTGAACTTTGCGAATACATATCTTCCCTTTTCAACTTCATCTCGTATGTAGTTGAATCTCCGCTCAATGTGCCTAGTCTTTTGATGAGCACGGGGTTCCTTGATTTGAGCAATCGCACCCTCGTTATCACAAAAGATCTCCAGGGGGTCTTGAATGGAAGGGACAACCCCTAGATCGGCAATGAATTTCTTCAACCATACAGCTTCTTGGGCTGCCAATGAGGCGGCGACGTATTCTGATTCTGTAGTTGACAGAGCCACCACATCCTGTTTGGAGCTCTTCCAAGAGACAGCTCCTCCATTCAGAATGAAAATGTATCCCGATTAAGACCGTGAATCATCACGATCGGTTTGGAAACTCGCATCCGTGTAACCTTTTACAACGAGTTCCACGTCACCAGATCCATAGATTAGGAACATATCTCTTGTCCTCCTTAGGTACTTAAGTATGTTCTTAACAGCCATCCAATGACTGTTTCCAGGATTTTGTTGGTAACGGCTTGTCATACTTAAGGCGTATGACACGTCCGGTCGAGTGCATATCATTGCATACATGATGGATCCAATAGCAGATGCGTATGGGATTGCCTTCATTTTATCTTGCTCATCCTTTGAGCTTGGACATTGAGTCGTACTCAACATCGTTCCTCTTTGAATAGGTACGGTACCTTTCTTAGAGTTTTCCATCTTGAACCTTTTCAAGATTTTATCAATATATGCACTTTGATTCAAACCAATCAACCGCCTTGATCTATCCCTATAGATCTTTATTCCCAGAATATAGGCGGCTTCACCAAGATCCTTAATGGAAAAACAACTTCCAAGCCAGGTTTTTACACCTTCCAAGGTTGGAATGTCATTTCCAAATAGTAGTATGTCATCAACATACAATACTAGGAAAGTTATTGTGCTCCCACTAGCCTTCTTATACACACAAGCCTCATCAGCGTTTTTGATGAAACCAAATTTCTTTACTTCCTCATCAAAACGGTGATTCCAGCTTCTCGATGCTTGTTTTATCCATAGATTGATTTCTTTAACTTGCATACTTATTAGGATGTATTGGATCGACAAAACCTTCAGGCTGAACCATATAGACATCTTCCTCAAGATATCCATTTAGGAAAGCGGTTTGACATCCATTTGCCAAATCTCATAATCATAATGAGCAGCTATGGCAAACAATATCCTTATAGACTTTAGCATCGCAACAGGTGAGAAGTTTCATCATAATCAACCCCTTGAGTTTGAGTGAAACCTTTTGCTACAAGTCTAGCTTTATAAGTATCCAAGTTTCCATGCATATCGGTTTTCTTCTTGAAAACCCACTTACTTCCAACTATCTTGGAGTTAAGAGGTGGTACAACCAAGTCCCATACTTGATTGTCATACATGGATTGCATCTCAACGTTCATGGCTTCAAGCCATTTGTCACAATCCGTGTTGGACATTGCATCATGGTATGTGGTTGGTTCATCAGAATCTATCACATAGCATCCATCCATGAAAAATCCATATCTTTGGTGGATTACTAGTTCTACCACTTCTGCGAACGTGTTGTGTGTATTGATCAACCACTTGATCATCCTCAACATCCTTATGTTGAGTGCTAGCTTCAACCAAACGTGCATCGGGTTGTGGTTCTTGATCTTCCTCAAGATCCACTGTTCTACTGCTAGCTCCTTCCATAAGGAACTTTGCTTCTAAGAACTTACCCTTTCTGGCAACAAACACTTTTGTTCCATTGGATCATAGAAATAATATCCCATAGAATCTCTAGGATATCCAATAAAGATACACTTGGTGGATCGGACATCCAATTTGTTTAGGGTGGGAGTCTTAACATAAGCCTCACATCCCCAAACCCTTAAGTACGATAGGGATGGAACTCTTCCATGCCATATCTCAAAAGGTGTCCTTTCTACCTTTTTGGTTGGGGCCATATTTAGAATACGGGCCGCGGAGAGCAGAGCGAAACCCCAAAATGATAGAGGTAATGTGCTTCTAGCCATCATAGATCGGACCATATCCAATAAGGTTCGATTCCTCCTCTCAGACACACCATTATGTTGTGGTGTTCCAGGTGGAGTGAGTTGTGAGACAATCCCACAAGTCCTAAGATGATCTTGAAAAGCATCACTTAGGTATTCACCTCCTCTATCGGTACGAAGAATTTTAATGGACTTGTTGAGTTGATTTTCTACTTCATTTTTGAAGATTTTGAACATTTCAAAAGCTTCGTCTTTGTGTCTTAACAAGTACACATACCCATAGCGACTATAATCGTCGGTAAAGGTAATGAAGTATCTTTCACCATTCCTAGTCATTGGCTTAAAAGGACCACATACATCCGAATGTATGATTCCTAATAAATCTTTTGCCCTTTCGGTAGTTCCATTAAAGGGTGCCTTAGTCATCTTACCTTGTAAACAAGACTCACAAACATCAAATGAATCACATTCATTTGTTTTTAAAAGACCATTCTTTTGAAGTGTTTGTAAACGTTTCTTGTTTATATGACCAAGACGACAATGCCAAAGATAGGTATCACTTAAGTCCAACTTGAGTTTCTTGGTGTTAGTTTGGTACAATGAACTATTTAAAGTATTTTCATGAACCAATTCATAAATACCATTAATTGGAATAGCTTTAAAATAGAACATACCATTTAAAGAAACATGAATATCATTTTCAATAAAAGATAATACATAATCATAATGTCTTAATTGGGATACAGAAATATGTTCCTAGTCAAACTAGGAGCATACAAAACATTCTTCAAAATAACTTCCAAACCACTTGGAAGTCTTAGGATGTAGTCTCCACGAGCTTCAACTAAGACTTTAGTTCCATTTCCCATGAAGAGGCTAACATCCCCTTGTTTGAAGTCCCTACTTCTTGTGAACCCCTGCAACAAATTGCAAATGTGAGTTCCACATCCGGTATCCAATACCCATGTGTTAGAAGATGTAACATTAAGATCAATATGAATCATGTATATTGTACCTGAGGTCTGCCGGCATCCCTCTTGGCTTTCAACTCTTGGAGATGGACAGGACAATTCCTTGCCCAATGTCCAATCTCCCCACACTTGAAGCATGGGTCATTTGTAGCAACCTTTTGCTTCTTCTCTTGTGGTTTGGGTGGCACCCTTGCCACCCCTTTCCCTTTTCCCCAAGCGGGTCCCTTACCCTTGGCAACCTTTGCCTTGGGTGCGGGACGAGGCCTTTTGTTGTTCCCACCTTCATTAATGGTGAGAACGGGTAAAACCCTTTTACCCATGGCTGCCTCGGCCGTTTTGAGCATTGAGTGAAGCTCACCAATGCTTTTATCCCAAGCATTCATGTTGTAGTTCAACACGAATGACTCGAACCTCTTGGTAAGGCCATTGAGGATTAAATCCGTGGCCAATTCCTTCGAGACGGGACAATTAAGCCTCTCGAGGCGATCAATGTGACTTTTCATCTTAAGTACATAAGATGAAACAGATTGGTTGTCGTCCATACGACATGCATGGAGTGCTCGAACCGTTTCGAAACGCTCAACCCTCGCTTGCTGTTGGAACGTTTCCTTCAGC
Organism: Flaveria trinervia; assembly: GCA_025506515.1. Taxonomy (NCBI): domain Eukaryota; kingdom Viridiplantae; phylum Streptophyta; class Magnoliopsida; order Asterales; family Asteraceae; genus Flaveria; species Flaveria trinervia. Next base: position 66,193,056 of record CM046443.1, read on the forward strand.
TGGGTTATCATGTCATAGCCCCGTGGTGTTCATACTCCTTTTGGAGATCCGGAGTCATGCTTGCTAGCATGAGACAAGACACTTGGACGGAGTCCTCAGTGTACTTTAGCCAATCATTGAAGGCCTCCTCATCATCCTCGCTAGGTTGATCGGGGATAGGGTCGTCTAAAACGTACGATCGTCTCTCTTGCTTGAGAACAATTCTCAAGTTTCGATACCAATCGATGAAGTTGTTATGATTTAGACGTTCCTTTTGGAGGATCGCTCGTAAAGATTGGTTGGACACGGATGAGTTATCGGAATTATCATTATAAGAGGCCATCTACAAAATTTAACAAAGTTTTATTTAGTATTTTCGATATTGTCAATTTTAATAATTAATGCCTATTAAGGACAATTATATATTAAAATCTAGAACCCAACATTACATTTAATTGTGGTTAGGTGACCTTTATCCCACGATTTAATTAATAAGGTGGTCAACGATTGACGGTTGCAACCATTTGCAACTTCTAGAGGTATGGGATCGACTCTTGAACATCATATGTAAAGTCGGCATGTAAATCCATCAACACCATTTGGAAACCACATTGTAGGTGATCCATTTAACATGGTTTGCAAATCAAGACATCCTACTTACACCCACGTGTGAGCTTGCCAAAACAAATGGTTAGGTGACCTTTATCACATAAGTAATGCATTCTCACCTCAAATCACAAGTTCCCTCAAAATGGTTAGGTGACCTTTATCCCACTAAGAGTTCCCAAGTGACTCAAGTGTTGTGTAAAAGGACGGTGTTGATCTCGTTTTGGAATATTTAGAGGTTACAAAATAGAAGTTTAGAAAACTCTATGTACTTGTATTTGCATGCTTTCAAATACAAGGTACCCTATGGTCCTTTGATTAAAACCAATTTTAATCATTAAAATCATTAAACCATTTTAATAACTTTTATTGGCCTTTAAGAACCATCAATTTTCAGATTGTTATGTTTATTAATTAGTTTGTTATGCATGTCAAAACATCAACCAAACAATCAAACAATAAACAATCAACCAAGCATAAAACATAAACAACCATAATGCATAACCATAGCTACTATTGTGACCACACTTGTTTGCCATCACAAGTGTGGTCATTTGGTCTTTCCTAAGGTTGAATGAACACAAAATTTAAGGTCTTTATAGACCCCACTTGAACTTGCATCCATATGCTCCAAGTCTTTCTCTTTGGGTCTTCCTCTTGTGCTTCCTTCTAGTGCATCTCCATATACAAAATTTATATCCTAATACAAATTTTCTAATAAAGGAATTGCACTTAATCTATCTATTACATTTCAAATGAATGAATAAATAAATTACATCTCAAAGAAAAACAAAAAGAATAATATTACAACCCAAATGTAAAACAACCAAAATCAACCATCCATTCCAAACCAAATCAACATAGGGTCATGGCTAGGTTATGCACATAATCAACATCCAACATATCATTAAAATAAAATGATGAATCCCCACAAAACCCATGAATTTTCAGCCAACATAAACTGAAAATTTTGGGTTTAGATGTTGTCCAACAACACAACAAAACAACATATGTATATATCTTTCAAGATTTAACTATAAGCATGTATAATATGACCTGAAAGATGGGATTCAACAAAACAGAAAAAAAACAGCCCCAAACGGTTTATATCCATCCTTTAAAACCAACTTTAAAGAACAAAACTAGCAAGACATCCACATAACCGGCTCATGATGCCATTGATGGGTTTGCAAGAGCATGAAACGTAGTTTAACCATTTAAACCTTTCATAAAACGCAGCGGATATAATATAACTTTTAAACACATTTAAAGCTGAAAAAACATGTTCTTAGATGTCCATATAAGTGTAAGAAGCAAACCCATTAACCAAAGGATCATTTATGTGAATAATCAAGCTAAGAACATGAAGAAACGTACATAAAATCACAGCTACATAGAGCTGTGAATACATCTACCTTTCTGCAGAAAAATCGACCAAAGAAAAGGGGTTGAGAATGCTTGTGAATCCGGCCAAGAGTCCAAAGAAGGCCTCCTCAAGCTTGTATACCCCAAGCTTATGTTCAAACACCCTTCTTGTTAGGGAGAACACCACAAATCAGCTCTCAAAGACACCCTTTTCTGCCTAACTTCCGAAAAATTTGAGAGAGAAAGAGAGAGAGAGCTGAATGCAAAAAAATCAGAATAATGGTTGTGTGGTGACTAGTTAAGCCCTTTGTGTTTTCAAGAACACAAAGGTCCAATTGCAATGCAAGAGGGGGCGGCCAACTTTATTCAAAATTGAGAGTTCCTCTCAATTTTTATACACAATAAAATGTTAATAGCCACTTAACTAGATATATTATGTATACAACAACCCATTTAATTGTATAATATATATATCTACCATTATTAATTTGTAATGTTATTCAACTAATTTAAATAGCATCACAAATAATATTATTGAACAAATATCCTAATAAATTGTCCATTTCATTTGCAACTAGTTTAGAAAACCCATTTTCTAAATTGGTGTTAATATTCAATTATATCATGTAATTGAATATTAATAGGTGTTTGTTAAGCTTGTTGTTGGGTATAACCCGACTTGGATCATAACGTACTAACCACATCAATATTAAGTGTCTTGGGCACACACAAATCTTACAAGGACATGTTAATTTTAAAATATTAATTTGTTGGTAAAAATAACCTTGTGAGGGGGCTACCACTCAAAGATTTCTCTTTGGTGGAAAAGTGAATGGCTTGTGCTAAAGGAAAACAACTGACTGGGGTGTGAGATTGATATTCTCACAAGAACCGAATATGATGATTGAGTCAATGATTATATGGCGGAATCATACAATCAAGGAACATCGAATGCAAGAAATACTTATAAATGTTTTTTGTATTAATAAACATGATCTGTTACAATGAATGCTAGGGTTTGAGCAGTAAAAAGTAACAATACACCTTGAGGACATAAGAATAAACAAAATATTCTAATTGTCTATAATGTCTATTAACAGTCACTTCACATACGAGGTTTTCTATTATATTTATAGGCTGACAACATGACTCTTACAAAATGACTAAACTACCCCTAACCTATACATCAAACACTAGTCTAAGTCTTCATTAGCATTTCTTTTGTTCATCCATATATACTATGCGGATGTGTTGATTTTGATAAGCATATCTTCTTTATTTTCACCATTAGTGTTAGGTCATTAGCATTGACAAATGCGGATGAACAACACCTATGCGCATTTATTGGCGGGCATCCGCATTAGTTAATGCGAATGAACAAATACTTGTCAGCATTTTTTTCCGGCTATCTGAATTTTTTAATGAAGCAAAACAAACACTCATGTGCATTTGTTCAATGTCTTCCGCATATACAAATGCGGTTAGCCGTACTTGTCTTCTTTTCAGATTTATCATCCGCATTAATACTTGGACTTATGGGATTTCTAACAGAACAACCATCAACCCACCACTTAAATTGGCATGTATGATCCTTTTAGGGTCCGACAATACTCTCCCTAAGGATTATACAACATATGTTTTTTAAGGGTTTGATGGTGGTTGAGGTTGGGAAGATTCTATTGGGTCTTGTGAAGGAATAAGAGGTTTTGCTTGAGACGGATCCAAAATGGCCTTTCTCATGTTGATAAAGTCATTTGCATCAGACATCTTCTCTCTGTTTAGCACATGGATCTTCATCTGGCTCATAGTGTAGATGGCTTTTAAGGGTAGCTTCTTAAGAGAAATGAGTTCCTATAGAGACACAGTAGACAACCTATCGCTATGTATCAATAGAGATTCATCCACATCTACCTCTAGCTTCATAATATTCCCCACTTGCAGAGGAGTCTTCTTCTTCTTCCTCTGTTCCCTCTTGACATTGATTCTATCAAATGACATTTTTAATATCTTTATACATTTCAGAAAGAATTGCATGTCTTCTTCTCCCAATTTATCTTGTATCTCTCTGAAATGTCTTGTGTATATGTAGTGGATATAGGATTCATCTAAAATCTTACCGCATATTCACTAAACAGTCTTATTTCAGCACCTTGTTTTCCTCCCTATCTTCTTTCACTTACCAACTCATATATCTTTTCATCATAATAGACATTGGGATTGGTTTGGAGGTATGAGTTCCAGCTACCATCTTTATTTTCAAGGATTCAATAGGTTTCACCTTAAGCTCAGGGGACACTACTTCTTCAGCTGGTTTAGTTCTCTTCTTTTCCAAGGGGTTGACAAAGGATCTATCTCTTCTCATGCAGATAGCCTTAAGAGATTTGAAGTTGTCTGTTCTTTAAACATCCTCAGAATATCTTCAAACTCATAACCCCAAACATAGCCTTGTGATTGATCAACTCCAAATTGGCAAGTTCTTTCAGATAATGGATTTCCAGGGAGTTCACCAGAGTAGAGTACTCTATAAAGAATTGAACTAAACCTAAAATCATTTTGATCATAAACATATTCCAGTTACTTTTATCCTTCCAGGCAATTATCTTTTGATTAGTCTTGCCGGTTGGAGTAGACACACCTCTAATCATCTTAGCAGTGGTGAGCCTTTCTTAAAGCTTCAACTGAGAGGGCTCAGCAAACCACTATTGATTCTTATGTAGAACAGGTGCTAGAGAGTCATGGTCTCTTTGGGTGAGCTGAATGTCTTGTGCAGACACTCTTGTTCTAGGCTTCTTGCTAATAATCTCCTCTTCAATTTTCCTCGGCCTTTCCTTCTTTTCATTGATCATCCTAAGGATAGCAGCCCTTCATGCTTCCCAATTTTCTCTTGTTAAATCCTTGCTCAGACAGATAGTCCTTCATTTTCCTGTCAGGCATACTATAGGGATCATGATACAGTGGTTGAGGAGTGGAAGTCTGCTTTGTCTTGGAGAATGACTTAAACATTGGAGCTTTGGGAGAAAGAGTTTTTCATACTCAGTCTTATATGTAGGGTCCAGTAGTTTGTTTAACTTTTCTTCCTCTACCTTCATTCCCTTATAAGTCATTCTGAACACCTCATGAGGGTGATACCCATGATTAATGAAAAACATAGCCTTGACCATTAAGTCATTCCCTTAATGATTGCTCCTCTTTCATAGGGTTTTTAGGAGCTATTGCTTCATCAACCACATAGCCACCCTCTATCTCTCCTTATTCTAAGTCAATGAATTCAGCCTTCTTTTTCAATTGTGCTTCATCTTTTTCATGATCTTCTAAGAATTCAACAATTGCTGCAAGGCTTCTAGGGTCATCTTTTTCTTTTCTTTTGACTGGTTCTTCTTCAACCATTGGTCTTTTCCCCTTCTCCGATAAATATTTTCTCCTTCTTGTATAAGTCTGCATTCTTGAACGAGATGAGGTTTCAACCTTTTCAACTTCTTAAGGTACCTTTTCAGCCTCTGACTTTTCTTTTTCATAAAAAACAGCAGTTGAGTCTTTTGTCTTTTGCTGCTCTTCACATAGTCTTCTAATGGCTCTTTTTGTTCATCAGTTAATGATACAACATACAACATGCACCATTTGCATACTAAATTCCTTCTCAAGTGGGACAAGAGATTAAGGAATAACCACCATTGGCTCTTGGTTTTGTTTCTGATCAACAATAAACTCCCCAAAGGCATCATCTATGATAAACTCTTCTACAATGAAGGAGTCAAGAGTTTTAATCATATCACTGAATTCCTCCTCTTTAGTGTGAACTTCTTCTGATTTGCTTGTGTAGACCACCATCTCCATGCTAGATTCATCATGTTTATAGCCATTAGTTTCTCCCACTTTCTCAATTTCAGAGAACTTCATCTTTTTGTAGTAGGAGAGTTATCACCACTTTCCCCTGATGAACTTTCAGAACTATCCTCTTCATCACTTTCCCTTGAACTTTTCTCTTCTAATTTCTCTCCTTTATCTTTTCTCAGATTTAGGTTTATAAGAACAAGCAGTTCTAACCCAGATACTCAATTGTTCATAGTTTCTTTATGTTTCTACAAGTCTTTGATGATATCAAATTGTTCTTCAATCAATCCTTCTTGTTTTTCCATGGTTATAATTTAGATGACTAAAGTGTCAACGTGACCACTTATTTCATCCCTTGAGTGTTGGAGAGCAGCCTTTAACTTTTCAATCTCCATTTCCTTTTCTTTCTTCTCATTCTCATACTTCACTTTCATATCTTTCAACTCCTGTTCTTTCTCATCCAGTTCCTAAAGTCTGTCTCACATGATCCCAGATCGTCTATTAAGTAACCTTTCCATCTTGGATACCTTTTGTAATAATTCTAAAATCAACTCATCCTTTTCATCAGGCTTGTTGACTCCTTATTCTGTATAACTTTCTGATAGAGCAGCCTCAGAGGTAACTTGCCTAACACGCATCTGTCTTGGATGATCCTCCTCATCAGATGATGATTTGGATTCCTCTGAAGATCTGAATAAGTCACCAAACTCAAGAGGCTTACTGGTAACAGGAGATATTGAACTAAGTGATACGAGTGAGAGATGGATTAGAGATATATGTAGAGAGATAATAGGTTGTGCTTGTGGTGATGGGATTGGTAGTCTTTGTGGTGATGGTATAGGTGATGGCATGAAAGGTGAGCCTATATCAGTTTCATGAACAGATGGCCCAGTGTGAAGATTACCCCCAACATCAACCTGGGGTGACACTGTCCTTTGTCCTTCATCCCTTTCTACAACTTGCTCATCAACAATTTGCTGATCATGAGCAGCTGGTTCATCTTCTTGATTTGGCTCATCAACAGGAGCCTCTTATTCTTTAACATGTTCTTATGGATTAATTTGTTGAAGCATCCAGGGCAGAAAAGCAGAGTGCGTTCCACTATAAAAGTTCATAGGATCTCTCTTTTTGATGTACTTGTATACTTAGCATCACAATGAGGAATATCTATCATAGTACCTTGAGGTACAATGTCAGGAAATGCTTCATTAATGAGACATTGTAAGAAATTCGGATACATTAGCAACATGTGTATTCTGCCTTCCTAAATGTTTTAAACCAGACGAGTAAACACGTAGGCAGACATGTTAAATGGCATGTTAGTACATAAAGCACATATTGACATATGATATGATTACTCGAATGTCATTCCACCCTATCTTCCTCTTTGATAGATAATTTTAGTAAATATGAATAAGGAACCTCCATTGTAAGTCAATTAGTCCTTTACAATCTGCTTGCCTTCATATCCTCTCTCATATCCAATGTTGGCAAAGAAAGTAGTAATTTCATCATCTTCAAGCTCTAGAGGAGTGTTGGCATCATCACCAAACTATAGACACTGTCTAATAGTTTGTTTAGTGATGGTCAGAGTATGATCATCATTAATCCTTCCAGACAAATTTCTTTCACCATCTATCTCTGTTATCACAACAGTGCTCCAGACAAACCTTATGAATCTCTCATAATGACTGGTCTAATTGTAATTGCATGAGCCACTCTGGTAGTGGAATAAATCTAATCATGTCTCTAAGATCTTCAGCCTCAGGTACATCAGAGTCAAGATAACCACTAACATTGTGAAGCTTGCTCCAAGTGAGATTTTCCATGTACCCTGCATTAGAGGCATATAAAATAGATTATTGAAACTACTTATCAAATTGTACAGTATACATTAACAAAGTTTTATTATTTGACTTTTGATTGTCAAAATTAAATGTTTGAAGGTACTGTTCCATAGGAATCATTCCCAAGCTTGATGTTATCATGAATAATCACTATTATTTTTTTTCATTTTTGTAGAGATCGCATTGGTTTTTTTAATCTCTTTTCAACTCTTAGATTCAAGATTTGATTTAAACATCTTCAATTTTTGTTATGAACTGTTCATACGATGAACATGATTTTGAAATTCACTTGTTGGTTGTTATTCTTCTTAGTTAACATGTTCATTGTAGTAAAAAATGATTATCATTTCTTAAATCAAGTCTGATTTTGAGTTTCCTTTCTTGACCTAGGGTTCTATGCTCATCATTGGTTTAAAAGTCTAACATTTAGGTAATAAAATTCAAATATTTTCACCTTTTGTTTGATATTACTGTTGTAGAAAATCAAAACTAAGGACTAATCAGATGAAATGAATCATAGAACATAGGTTTGTTAATAGTGATGTTGATTGATGAAGAATAGTGAGTTTCACTCATCACACTTTAGAGTCTCTCAAATTTGAAAAGTATTAAGTGACCTTTTGAAATGGCTTAAATAGTCAACTAATGGCTTTTACAAATTGCTACAAGTTTGAGAACAAATGCGGTCAATTTTTCAAAATTCACTATAGCAAATGCTTTTCGTTTTGTTCATCATCATTTGTGTACTGTTACAAATGCGGAAGTGAAAAACTTGAGAGCATTTGTTTCATTGTAGCAAATGCGATTGAACAAAAGTTTGTTAACCATTTGTTCACCGTTACAAATGCGGCTGAACAAAGTTAGATCGCATTTGTTCACTGTAACAAATGTGGTAGAGTAAAATTTCTATATCCACGTTTATTTCAAAAAATGTGGCGAAACAATAAAGTTGTCTGGATTTCTTGACCATCATCATCATAACATAAGAGATTAAGCACTTGTTTATTGATTTTTGATATACATGAAAAGTGTTGAAGTAACCAATATTCAAGAATGCGGATGAGTAAAAATAAATGCGGTAATGAAAATGTCTTCCACATTAATAAATGCGGTAGAACACTTTTGTCCGCATAGGTTTTTAACACTTCAAACTATTTACGTATACTTGTTTGTCACAAATGTGGTAAGTCCTTATCTGCATTAGATTCACTTTGTTATAAATGACATAAACAATTACCTGTATTAGTTATATGTATGGGTTACCTTCACCCGCATTAACCATGCACTTACCACATCAAATTTTGAACTTAATCAAAACTTAATGTTTCTACAAAGAAATTCTTATTTTTGGGTTTTCTTTTTATGTAGAACTGTCTTTGATTGAATTGTGTCTTATGAAGTTGTTGGCTGTTGTTGGGGTTATCAATTCGTGCTTTGATTGACTTGTATATCAAAAGTGATACAAGTTCCCATTGTTGACTGATCTTGGACTTCTTATGCTTCCAAGAATCTGCATAAGCTGAGATACTATGATATAACTTCTGCACTAACACAGACATTCTCTTTTTGACTTTTTTTTTAATTTTTATAAAAGTAATTTAACAAAGTATATGTCCATATATAGACTGAAAAAAATTTTTAAATTACTCCCCTTAATGTTTATATCCATACCTAGATAGAAACTTTAAAAATTTAAAATTTTTGAATATGAATTAATTTTGATTTTTTTGTTTATTTGATTTAAGAATGAAGAGAAGTATACCTTTTGTTGGGATCATATCAATCTTACATTACACATGTATATTCTTGTAATAAAGTGGACATGTTTATGAACTTAATGATTGAAGCTATGTTTGTTCTCTTAAACTCATACATGGTTACTATTTTAATACATGTGATATTTATCATATTTTTGTTTGTTTTATTATTCAACATGTACCTCACACACAGAAGCATGGAATGATCAACCATCCTTATGCAATGTATAGTAGAACTATTTCACAACTTGATTTACCAGGTCATGTAAGTTATGAGATCTTATTTTCACTAATCCTATTGGGATTCTTTTACTTTGATCCTTTTCCATGATGATCCACATTGTGATTCTTTTAACGTCACTTTGGAAGGTGATCCATAGTTGGATTCTTTTGCTCATTCACAAGGAATGTATTGTTATTGTACATCCATTGGGAATCTTTTGGATCAAAACCTCTGCACTATGTGTTTGTTTGCTTAGCAAATTAGATATGAAACTTGATGTAGGTGAAAGAGATTCATAAACTATGAGTAGACCTGGTGTGTTTAGGTTACTACACACACATACACTCAGATAAGCCATACATACCTATACTCTGAGATAAGTGTTTCACCATTGAATAAGATTTTAATTCATCACAATATATATCTTCTCTTCCAAGTTGAGCCTACTAACATATCGGTAAGCATAGCAGTCTTTCAAATTTTGAATTAAACACAGTGAATGATTTAACGACTGTAATTACATTATTTCCTGATGTATATATATCTTTTTCTTCATCAAAATTGTCCTTTTTGTGATTTTCTAAAATTTTAAATTGTTTTTGATGTTTTTGATTTTGTTCAAGGTTAATCATACCAATTGATTGAACTAGGTATTCAAACTTACTAGGTTCAAATACCTTGGTGAATAAATCAGCTAATTTGTTATCAGTTGGAACCTGAATCAATTTGACTAACCCTTTTTCAGCACAATCTCTCAAAAAGTAATATCTAATTTCAATATGTTTTGTTTTTGAGTGTTGAACTAGGTTATTTGTAATTAAAACAACAGCTGTGTTGTGTTGGACCAAAAGAACCAATGAGCCAGATCAGAAAAACCTTTAAGTCCCATAAGACATCACAACAACTGCTGAAGACTTGATCAGCTGTTTGACAAAGTTTGAAGATCAACAGCTGAAGACTAAAGTACTGAAGATCAACAGCTGAAGTACAAAGACTAAAGACATCAGCTGAAGACATCAGCTGATGACAACAACTGAAGTTCAAGAAGTCCAAGTACTAAAGCTTTCAGAGTTTGTCACAACAGCTCAAGGAGCATTCTTCAGTTGTTGTGATGGTTTTCTTTTCAGTAGTTTTATTTTCTATTTCAGTACTTGTAAAACGACTGAAGAGCATGTTCTTCAGTCGTTGTTGTTTCAGTATTTTCTTTTCAGTAGTTGTAGTGATAGTTAACACTTGGTATTTTTGTTAGAATATGTAAGCTATTTGACATCTTCAGTAGTTGTGTTAACTTTCAGTAGTTAAATAACAGTTAGATGTCACTGTCAAGTAACATCAGCTGACGTCAGCTTTCCTTATAAAAGGAAAGATGACCTAATTGTAACTGTGCGATAAGCCAAGCCAAAGCATGTATTGAATGAATATATTCCTTTTGGTAGAATTTCTCTCTCTATAACGAACAATATTTTATTGACAAATTTCATGTGTTCTTGTTTAAATTTGTTAATTTGTGTGCTCATTCCGCTGCAAATCCAATCTAATTGATCAAACTAGATACTGTGATCCTAACAAATGGTATCAGAGCTAGTTAATCATTGATCGACTTAACAATTGATCATTGAAACTATTCTTTTGCTATCTACGTTTGATCGAATTAGAAAATTTGCAAGAATCGGTTAAAGAGATTAAGTTTCTGCTGCTTCTGGCTATTTTGTTTGAGGTTCTAAGTGGTTTTGAGCTAGATTTACTTTGTTTACCTTGAATTTGTCTGAATTCTGATTATGACTACTCCTTCTAATGACCCTCACAATACCGGTTCCTCAACCAAGCCTCCGATGCTGGTTAGGACTGAGTATAACATATGGCAACGAAGAATGCTCCATCACCTGTCTGTTAACAGTTCGGGTTGTTGGACATCTGTGGTACATGGTCCACATAAGCCTATGGTGAAAAATCCAGAAACCAACCAAATGGTTCCGAAGAAGAAGGAACAATACTCTGATGAGGATCGTAAACTGTTGAAATAGATGCTAAAGCTTATGGAATTCTGGCCATGGCACTGCCTAATGAAATCTATTCTGGGCTTATGCATCATGAAACTGCTCATGACCTCTAGAAGGCACTAAAAGAGCAATTTGGTGGTACTAATGAGGTCTTAGCATACAATAGGGAAATACTTGCCTAACAATATGAGACATTTGCTCATAGGAAGGGTGAGACTCTGACTCAACAGTTTGAGCGTTTTTCATGTTTGATCTCTGAGCTGAAAATGGTCAAACATGAATACACTAATAGCCAGATGAACCATAGATTCCTCAGATCACTGCTTGAGAGATGGGACACATATACAATTGTCCTACGCTCCAATGCAAATCTGGATAGCATATCTTTCACCCAACTTCATGGGAAACTGCTTACATTTGAAAGAGAGATATAGCAGAAAAGGAAACTGGCATCATCAGGCAAGCTCACTGAAGACTTTGTACCAGGAACACTGCTTTGGTCAGTCATGAGTCAGAATATGCTGCATCAGAAAGTAATTATGATATGCATATAGATTTCTCTTCAAATAGTTCTGATCATGCATTTGTGAGTCTTGATAGTCAGTCAAGCTGTAATAGGGACAATTTGTGCTTCATTATGGATGATTGGAAAGGTATAGCTGATGATGACTTAGAAGAGAGGGATATTCTGAGCCAAATGGCCTTGATTAATATCAGATCTCAGAAGTTCTACAAGAGAACTGGTAGAAAATTCCCTGGACTCTGGCAAAACCAAAGTTGGTTTTGACAAGAGTAAGTTGAGGTGTCACAAATGCCACAGGCTTGGGCACTTTGCAAGAGAGTGTAGATCATCTACATCTAACTCCTCTGCACCCTTTGTTACATTTCCAGTAATATTCAACAAAACAGAGGGCAACATCCTGCTAATTCTAGTCATCAATCACAACCTCTATCTCCTGCATATTTTGTCCCTCAGGGTCCAATGCCATATTCATATCCCTGCTATTACATGCCACAAACCAGTCAAGTTCAAGTACCCATTGCTCAACAACCACCTGTTCTTCCTGACCCTCAACCTTCCCAATCTCATCAACAATCTCAACCTCTTCAACACAGCTTTTTCACCCCAGGAGTTGTTGACTGGAGCAGTTTACCAGATGATATGTCTGGTCATGAACAACTGTTTTCTGGTGCTGGTCAACATGGTGGTGACAATCCTTTTGGAAATCTTGCACGTATGGCTTTGTAGTCTGCTGATACTTCATCCTCTAATGCTTCCACACCATAGGTATCACAGGTATCCTTTGAGGCCAAAGCAAAGTTATGTTCTGAAACATGCATAGCCGCATTTGCATCTATTAGACAAGCAAATGTCGCTTTAATTAACAAGAACATTGAGCTAGAACAAATAATATCCAAAAGAAAAGCTGAATTTGAGTCTGTGCTTAATGATAAGAATGATGAGATTTACAAACTCAAATGCCAAATCACTGATAATAAGGCTAGGGAAGAGGTATTCTAGAGAAGTACAAAGACCTCAAAGAAACACTTGCAGCTACCCAGGTAGAGTGTGATCGATGGGTACATTCCTGCAAGGGTTTTGAAATGCTTCTTAGTAAGCAGTCTGCTTCCAATGTGAAGTTTGGCATTGGTTATAATCACACTGCTCCTCCTACAGATTTTACTCCCAGAGCAGAGGTAGAATCTGATGGAGAAAGCAATAACCAATCCTTTTCATCATGTGATCTACCATCCGATACAGCACCATCAGAGGTTGATGTCAGTATTAATTCCTCCCAAAACCTATCAGCTGATGTTGATGGTTCAAAGGCTGACACTCACATGATCAAAAAGTTGATCACTCTAGGTGGTATTTCACAAAGTACTGAAAGTACTAAAGAGCAAGTCATAACACCTAGAGAACAAACCCAAACTACTGCATGTACTAAAGGGAAGAAAACTGCCAGTAGAAAGGGTGGGAAAACTACTGAAGAAGATATCAAGAAAGCATGTACTGCAAGGAAGAAAATTGCTAGTACTGATCGCAAACTGCAGAAGAATAAATCTTCTGTAGTTTCATCTTCTTCATCAGATGATCAACTTAAGATGAAGAAAAAGCCATGTGAAATATGTGGCTTACTCAATCATCTTACTGATGATTGCTGGTATAAAAGGGCTCCAAACTCAAACACAATGAGAACATTAAACAGAAAATGGATAAAATGAAAACTGAGTTTGAAACCAAGTTTGTACCAGCAACATCAAAACCTGTAACCCCAAAATACAAAAAGAAATCCAAAAAGGAAGGGGTTGATTAGGCAACAGCTGAGGTTGCTCAAAGGAAGATGGTACAACACAGGAATCCATCACTTTCAAGCACTAATGTGTCTGAAGAGCTGAAGGCTTTATCACAAAATCAGACACAACTTGTTATGATGGTTCAACATCTATTAGGGAGAGTTAACCATTAGATGCTCCTGTGCTGATGCCACAAAGAAGAAAATCCATGCCAAAGGATTCTTCTTCTTCACCATCTCCATCCCCTCAGGCTGTTCTTCATAGCAAATCTTTTAGTTTACCATCTGTTGATGTGAATAGACCCAAAACCAAAAAGGTTTGGGTCACAAAAACTAACTAATTTATTATGATTGCAGGGTTCTTCAGCATGCCACAGTAGCATCTGGTATATAGACAGTGGAGGATCTATGCATATGACAGGGAACAACTCTCTTCTTCGTGATTACTCTCAAGGAAAGAAGGGGTTCATTTCTTTTGGCAATGATGCTAAGGGTTACATCATTGGCAAAGGTTTTGTTTCCAATGGGGAAATAAGGTTTGATGATGTTAACCATGTGGAGAATCTCAAGTACAATCTCTTGAGTCTAAGTCAAATGTGTGATAAAGGCCATGTTGCTCTTTTCACCAGTCAGCACTGCAGGATTCTGTCATCCAAGTTCTAAGTTTGATTGATAAGGTGTTGGATGATCACACTCTCCTGAGGGCCAACAGGACAGGAAGAGTGTATACCTTAGATCTTTCCAAGAAAATAGATCTCAAAGGCCATCCTTGCCTATTTTCTAAAGCCTCTCCTCAGGAATCTAAACTGTGGCATAGAAGGCTGGGTCTTGTTAATCTTAAAAACATGAATCAACTGATCCACAATAGTTTAGTGAGAGGTCTACAATAAAGGAGTTCCACTGTGCTGACACCTGTACTGCTTGTTTAAAAGGAAAATAGCGAAAAGTATCATCCCTCCTATTGAAGAACCTAAGTCCACTGCCTGCTTGCAGTTAATGCACATGGATCTATTTGGTCCTGTGAGAGTGATGAGCATGGCAAAGAAGAAATACTGTCTGGTAATTGTGGATGATTACCCCAGATTTGTATGAACTTTCTTTCTGCATTCAAAGGATGAGGTTGCTCAGAATATTATAAACTTTGTGTTGTATGTTAAGAAGCAGTATTCCCTATCAGTCAAGTGTATAAGGAGTGACAATGGAACAGAACTTAGAAACCATACACTTGATGCTTTTTATCTCTCAAAGGGAATCAAGAGGCAGTTTAGCATCCCAAGGACTCCAGAAAAAAATGGAGTAGTGGAGAGAAAGAACAGGACCTTAATTGAAGCTGCAAGGTCTATGTTGGCTGACTCTGGTTTGCCATTGACCTTTTGGGCTGAAGCTGTCAATACAGCTTTCTATGTGCAAAATAGAGTGTTAGTAAATCAGAGGTTGATAAAGACTCCATATGAAGTTC
Organism: Flaveria trinervia; assembly: GCA_025506515.1. Classification (NCBI taxonomy): domain Eukaryota; kingdom Viridiplantae; phylum Streptophyta; class Magnoliopsida; order Asterales; family Asteraceae; genus Flaveria; species Flaveria trinervia. The sequence continues at coordinate 66,208,420 of CM046443.1, forward strand.
TATATCATTTGGCTCCTTTGATTTCCTTTTTCAGAGCCTTTGGGTGTCCTTGTTTCATTCTCAACACAAAGGATCAACTCCACAAATTTGATCCTAAGGTGGATGCAGGGTATTTTGTTGGTTATTCATCTACTTGCAAGGCATACAGAGTCTTCAATTGCAGAACAAAGATAGTTGAAGAAACTCTGCATGTGAAGTTTAATGAATCTCCAAAGGACAAGATTCCACAAAACCCTGTGGAGTTATTTGATTTGGACATACTGCAATATGTTCTTTATCAACCTCCAGCTGTTGCAGATCATGTGGATAAATCATCTTCTGTAGCATGTCTTCCACCTGGTGGTACTGAAGATGATGATGATATCAGTACTCACTGTTAGGATCAGTGATCTATGTTTGATTGATTAAAGAGTATAGCAGCGGAAATCGAACAACGAATTAGTCGATTCACAAGAACAAAACGATATTCAATGAAGAACATAGACGGATATAGAGAGAGATTTTTGCAAATATATTTCATTCAATATTCGCTTTCGTGGTAACAGAATGTCACAATTACAATTAGGTTGACACCTCTTATATAAGAGATGTGACGTCTGCTGATGTCACTTGATAGTGACATCTAACAGATTTATTACAACTGAAACACAACTACTGAAGATGTCAAACAGCTGACATCTCCTTACAAAAAATGCTAAGTGTTATCAGTTGTTATAACTACTGAAAAACATAAAACTACTGAAACTACAACGACTGAAGAACAAGCTCTTCAGTCGTTTTACAAAACTACTGAAACTAAAAATATAAAACTAATGATATCACAACTACTGAAGAAGTACTCTTCAGCAGTTGTGACAAACTACTGAAACTTCAGTACTTGATCTTCAGACTTTGAACTTCAGATGTTTCATCAGCTGATGACTTCAGTAGATATCATCAGCTGATGTCTTCAGTCTTTGTCTTCAGACTTTGTACATCAGTTGTTGATCTTCAGCATTTGTAAACTCTTCAGCTGTTGTACTTCAGTACTTTGGTCTTTCAGCTTCAGCACTTGTGTTCTTCACTGTTGTACTTCAGCACTTTAGTTCTTCAACTGTTGAAGTCTTCAGCACTTGATCTTCAGCTGTTGAAGTCTTCAGCACTTGTCAAACTGCTGATGAAGCTTTCAGCAGTTGTTGTGATACCATGTGGGACTTAGATGTTTTCTGATCTTGGCTCATTGGTTCTTTTGGTTCAACAAACTCCCCCTGAACCAATGCAGCCAAAACCTCTAATTTATTTATCATCCCACTTATTGTTGGCAAAAGGTTGGTCTTTTTCCTTCTTGATCAGTAGAGAAGATGACCCATATAAGCTCCGGCCTGGGAAGAAGTCTCTGATATTTGTTTGGCAAGATATGAATGGGAACTCTGTTTTGGGGAACTGGACACAGAGTTGTTATCCCATTCATGAGATCTACTTCCCGTGTATGAGCCTGTAGGATTCTCTGGTGTAGGCTCTGAGAAACATGATTTGTTCTTCCATGGTCAGGTTCTCGGCTTCACCATCAAACAATCCTTGTTGCCCATACAACTCTGAGATGTACTTGGCCTGTTTGCCGTTCTTGAGCTCAACAGTTGTAATTTGTCTATATGCAAACTCATCAGGATGATTCCCTTCGAGTAGCAGACATAGCTCATTCTGTTTGAAGTTCTCAAGCCTCTTGTAGACTAACCCCTTTTTGATAATCCTGTTCTCTAGCATCTTCTGTGGTGGTTGTTTAGTCTCGTAGGCCTTCTTGAAATCTTCGACAATCTCCCAGGGTGATACTACAAGGGCCACTGTGATCTCTTCATCTACGATCCTCTTGACTTGACCCTTGTATCTCGAAGGAATGTCTTTCTTTACAATCCTGTGAGCCACCCTCGGATCAGGCCATACTCTCACCCTTTCCTTCTGATATTGAAATGTGTTGGCGAGAGTGTACAATCTCAGAGCTTCTTTCTTCATGCTGATAATTGATGAGGAGGCAGCATAGGTTTTGTCAATGCTTTTCAGCATTTCATCATCATGAAGCTTTTGCTGCTCCTCTTCTTCAATTTTTACTCTCACAACATCCATCTGTGAGGTGGGAGTGATGGGCAAAGGTTTGGCTTTCGCCAGTGTTAGGACTGAAGACAGAGGCATCCTATCTTCTTCCACATCATCCTCTTCTTCTTCTTCTTCTAGCCTCAACACCCTTCTCTTCTTCTTCTTAGGTGCATCATCGGCTGTTGGTTTAGATGGTGAGGGAGTTGGTTTTGTGGGTTGTGATTGTGGTTGTTTGGATTTGGGCTTAGAGATTGGTTTGGAGATTTAAGGGGTAGGCTATTTTTGAGTGGGTGGAAGGGAAGTTGTTCCAGCATCTTTGTTGTGAGTTTAGCCTTTGTAAGTTTTGCCATTTCAAACCTTTTACCAGCCCTAGCCTCATCAAGGGTTCAATGATAATCCCCTTGTGGAATTGCTCAGACAGACAGATTCTGGTGGCTATAGCCAGAATACTGTCTCTGGTCCACGCACGAATCTCCATCAAAGATCTTCCTAAGTATTTGGTAATAAAACGATCATGATCTCCAATCTCTCCTTTTCAAGTGCATCATACCCAGCCCATCGGGTTTGAATCTCTTGCACTTCCAACCTCCTGATTTCACTATCCAATGTGGCTGTATCAAAACCTTGCCTGAAGAGTTGCTCAATGATTTTATCCATGGATCGGCTGTGTGTATCATCAGCATCTTTTACCAGCTCTTCCAAGGATTTTTTTTCAGCAGTAGGTTGATCATCAGCACTTTTCTTTCGTTTATAAGTGATCAGTTGTTGCTTTTCTTTTTTCACCTCTTGGTCTTGCTCTTGGGCCTTCTCTTCCTCTATTCTTTTCCTCTTCTTTTCTTTCACTGCAGTACTCTCCCCCTTTTTGGATGCATTGGAGGTAGGGGTTTGTACCGCAGAAAGTGTCTTTTGCACAGCAGCATCAATCAATGGTTGTAAAGTTTAGGAAAGCCTCTCATCAATGGCTTTAGTCACAATGTCATGATTATGGGTGTGATGAGAGGGAGGGAATTTTGAAGGACGGCAACTATTTGTTTAGGAGGGTTCTGTTCCTGAGAAATAGTGCCAGAAGCAGAGGCAGGTGGCTGAGTTGTTGGGAGTGGCTCAGTGTTTGGGGAACCTTCAACTGAAGGTGCCATCTGGGGTTGGTGGAGGCAGATGGTCTTTCTCCTTGTGAGAGTTGGTCAAGTAGGTTTTGCAGCCTACTGACTTCCTCGTCAAGGATTGTGTTCTGGGCAAGAACATCGTAGAAAAAGCCCAGGTCATCATCAGCAGAAGCTGAATCACCTGACCTCCTGCTTGGAGCAGGATGTACATGCACTGGGTGTAGACCAGTTGTAGCATGTGCCCCTTTGTCTTGGTACCGGGGACTTCCAGCCTCAGGACTATGTCCATCATCAGCTGTTGCCTTTAGTGAGGTCTTAGCAATGTTACCAGCCTCAGTCTGATCATGTGCTGATTTAGAAGAGGTGGCAGCCTCACTATAGATTCTAATCTCCCTATCTACACCAGGAGATGGAAGTGGTAAACCCCTGTGCTGTGGGTTCTCAATTGCACTTTGTTCCTCCCCCTCAATGGTAGAGGTGTTCCCAGTAGTAAGTGGTATCTGGGGAGGGGGTGAGGAGTGCAATTGAGTCAGCACTTGTGCAACTATCAATGTTGGGCTGTGAGGGGCGGTTGCATGGGGTGAAGGGATAGAAGCAGTGTGCACCTGGGGAGGAAGGTGCTTTTCAATGGCAATCCCCTCAAGTGAGGAAGATCCCAGATGTGTGGGTACCCCTGTGTTTGCTGCAGGCTCCTGTTGAGAGGAATCCTGAGCGGCTATGGCTGGAAGAATCCTTATATCCACTAGGGGTTTGGACCAGTGGATATCTCCTGCGTTTGTGTTGCAGGGGCATCCTCAGGGGACTCATTTCCCTGAGTAGCCGTTTTGGTTTCCTTTTGGTGGTTTGGTGGGGACTTTTGATTTGGAGGTGGTGGCTGTGGGTTCCAGCTGCGTGGGTTTGCGCAGCTTGGCAGCCAATTTGAGTGTGTTGTCAGAGTTGTGCCGGGAGTATACTTCTGGCAGAACAGCCGTAGCAGGGTTCCCAGGCCAACAAGTCCCTCAGCGTGAAGCTGGTTTGTATGATGGCCATTATGAACCGCGGATTAATATCCAACGGTTAGCAATTAGTTTTTGAGCCATATCCTTGAGCTCCGAAAATATTATTTCTGAAAAGTTTAACGGCTGTTGCTCAAGAATAGAATACATTACCTGCTGCCACTTTATCGACATTTGATCCCAAGACGAAGTCTTAGGAGCCAACATACATTCACCATGTGAAAAATTAGGCGTTCAGCGTCATGGAAATGTTCTTCATGATAGTGGAGGCACTAAGATTGCCCTGATATCCATGTTGGGCAAAGGATAGATCAGTTGTGCCCTTGGGATATCCAGCAGGAGAAATGGCATCATCCAGATGTAGAATTTGACGGATTATTTCGGGAGTGATGACCACTTCTTTGTTGTTGACGACCGACTGAGGAGATGGTGTGTTGTTCTCCCCAGTGGTAATGGTGACGTTCATCCAAAACTGTTGGAGGGATTCGGCATGTAGTATGGGATTGAGAAGAAATGCCGTTTGTATTGTGACTGAACCATAAGATCGATAGCAATATCGAACTTAGCCCAGACAGGCGATTTAGTAAGGTAGGCTACACAGTTGTGTCGCGGTTTGATTTGCATGGACGCCATTTAGGAGAGAGAAGTTTTGGAGAGGAACGTTAGGTTTGAAGAAGATGAAGCTTTGAAGTATTAGGTCAGGATATTTATAGGGTACAGGTTAGAAAACGACTGAAGGATGTGGTGTTAGTCATCAGTAGTTTTAAACGACTGTTGACATGGTATTATCCTTTCAGACGTTGAAACAGCTGAAGTTGTGGTGTTAGGCATCAGTAGTTAGAAAACTACTGAAAGTCGTGGCTTTGACTTCAGATGATGAAACAACTGAGGACTTGGTATTTGTCATCAGTAGTTGTGAATCTACTGAAGACAGTGGTTTTGTCATCAGTTGTTGTAAACAGCTGAAGACTTGGTATTAGTCATCAGTAGTTATAAAAACTACTGAAGACATGGTTTTGCTTCAGTTGTTTAGAATGAAACAGCAGTTGTTGAAACAACTGAAGAGAAAGTTCTCTTTAGTAGTTTTCGTCAATTCATAGCCTTTCAGCTGTTTCATATTGACCTCAACACTTACTCATCAGACTTTGCATCTGATTTTCAGGTGTTTCATAGGACATCAGTACTTATCTTTATACTGATTTCAGTAGTTGTAACTACATCAGTAGTTTTAACTGCATCAGTAGTTTGGAACAGATAAATTACTTCAGTACTTGTGAGGCATTTAGCCGTCAGTAGTTATAAAAACTACTGAAGGGGAAAGGACTCATCAGTACATATATGTGACATGGGTACCAATGATCACCAGTAATTACTACTGAAATCATCAGTAGTTGTCACTTATTCTAGCTACAGCATACCAAGCCTTAACACAAGGTTTTGGAAAGTAGAACTATCCAAAGGCTTAGTAAAAATATCTGCAAGCTCATCAGCACTAGGCACAAACTTAGGATCAATCAGACCTTTTTCAAAGCAATCCCGAATAAAATGATGTCTGATCTCTATATGTTTGGTCCTAGAGTGCTGGACTGGATTTTTGACAATACACAGAGCTGAAGCACTATCCATTAATAATGGAGTCTTAGTCTCTGTAATGCCATAATCCAGAAGTTGATTCTGAAGCCAGAGTACCTGAGAAGTACAACTTGCAGCAGCAATGTACTCGGCCTCAGCAGTTGATGTAGCAACAGATGTTTGTTTCTTACTCTGCCAAGAAATCAAACAGTTGCCTAGGAATTGACAACCACCAGAAGTTGACTTTCTAGTTAACTTGCACCCTGCATAGTCACTATCTGAAAAAGCAACTAATTTGCAAGAATGTCCAGTGGAATACCATAAACCCAGAGATTGTGTACCTTGCAAATATCTAAAGATTCTCTTGACTGCAATCAAATGAACTCTTTAGGAGCAGCCTGAAATCTAGCACAACACATGTAGCAAACATAATATCTTGTCTAGAAGCTGTTAAATACATCAGGACCCAATCATACATCTGTAAAGCTTTCATCAACAGCTTTACCTTTCTGATCAGCATCCAGTTTGTGGGTGTTGCACATGGGAGTAGAACAAGGCTTACAGTTTTGTAAATCAAACTTATTCAAAAGATCTTTTGTATATTTTGACTGATGAATAAAAGTTCCATCAGCCTTTTTTTGATTTGCAAGCCTAGAAAGAACTGTAATTCTCCCATTACACTCATTTCAAACCTCTTTTTCATTAATGTTGTAAAATCATCACACAACTGGGGATCAGAGGATGCAAAAATAATATCATCAACATAAATCTGAACAAGTAGCTTATGCTGAATCCACCTTCTTAATAATCAAAGTTTTATCAATGGAGCCTCTAGTGAAATTATTCTTAAGAAGAAAAATAGAGAGTGTCTCATACCAGGCTCTAGGAGCTTGTTTCAACCCATAAAGAGCCTTATCAAGTTTATACACCCATTCAGGATGTTTATTATCCTCAAAGCCTGGTGGTTGACACACATAAAATTCTTCCTTTATTTTACCATATAAAATGCACTTTTAACATCCATTTGGAAAATTTAAGATTGTGGAATGCAGCATAGGCTAAGAACAATCTGATTGCCTCTAGTCTGGCTACAGGGGCAAAGGTTTCATCATAGTCAATACCTTCTTCTTGTGAAAACCCCTGTACAACCAGTCTAGCCTTGTTCTTAACAAAAGCCCATTTTCATCAGTTTTGTTCCTAAACACCCATTTAGTGCCTATTGCACACTTACCTGGGGGAAGAGGACCAGTTCCCACACTTGCTGTTTCTTGAACTGAAGTAGCTCAAGCTGCATAGCTTCAACCCAGCCATTGTCTCTCAAAGCAACATGGTAGTTCTTTGGCTCTAGCTGACTGATGAAGAGAGCATAGAAGCAGAGTTAGACAATTGACTTCTGGTTGAAACACCAGCATTGACATCACCAATAATCTGAGACATGGGGTGATTCTTCAGTTCTTGATAACAATGAGATCTGTGCAAGTGTTTGTAGAACCTTCAGCAGTAGCAGATGTTGATGTAGACTCTTGAAACCAAGAATAGATGGTAACTCAAAAGATGTAGAGGAAATAGAGATCTCATCAGCATTTGTTGTGGATGAAACTGCTGAAGCACAGGAACATCAAGTTTAGCAGACACAGGCAGTTGGTCACTAAACTTGAATAGGTGAGTATTGATATTATCATCATCATCATCAATACCACCAGTGGAAGACATGCTGCAGAAGATGATTTAGCCACAGGATCTGCAACAGCTTAAGGTTGATAAGGAACATATTGCAGTATGTCCAAATCAAACAACTCCACAGGGTTTTGTGGAATCTTGTCCAAAGGAGATTCATTAATTCACATGCAAAGTCTTTTCAACTATCTTTGTTTCTGCAATTGAAGACTCTGTATGCCTTGCAAGTAGATGAATAACCAACAAAATACCCAGCATCCACTTGGGATCAAATTTATGGAGTTGATCCTTTGTGTTGAAATAAAACAGGGACACCCAAATGCTTTGAAAAATGAAATTAGAGGAGCCAAATGATGGAGAACTCATATGGAGTCTTCATCAACCTCTGATTTACTAAAACTCTATTTTGCACATAGCAAGCTGTGTTGACAGCTTCAGCCCAAAAGGTCAGTGGCAAACCAGAATCAACCAGCATGGACCTTGCAGCTTCAATGAGGGTCCTGTTCTTTCTCTCCACTACTCCATTTTGTTCTGGAGTCCTTGGGATGCTAAACTGCCTTTTGATTCCCTTTGTGAGATAGAAGTCATCAAGTTTATGGTTTCTGAATTCAGTTCCATTATCACTCCTGATACACTTGACTGGAAGGGAATACTGCTTCTCAATATACACCACAAAGTTAATAACCTTCGGAGCAACCTCATCCTTTGAATGTAGAAAGAAAGTCCATACAAATCTGGAGTAATCATCCACAATTACCAGACAGTATTTCTTCTTCGCCATGCTCATCTCTCACGGGACCAAATAGATCCATATGCAGTAATTGCAAGCAGGCAGTGGACTTAGGCTCTTCAATAGGAGGGAATGAGACTTTGTGTTGTTTTCCTTTTAAACAAGCAGTGCAGGTTTCATCACAGTGGAACTCCTTTATTGGTAAGCCTCTGACTAAACTATTGTGGATAAGGTGATTCATGTTTTTGAAATTAACATGACCCAGCCTTCTGTGCCACAGTTTAGATTCTTGGAAGAGGCTTTGGAAAATAGCAAGGATTGCCTTTGAGATCTATTTTCTTGGAAAGATCTAAGGCATACACTCTTCCTGTCCTGTTGGCTCTCAGAGAGTGTGATCATCCAACACCTTATCAATCAATGCAAAACTTTGGATGACAGAATCCTACAGTTCTGACTGGTGAAAAGGCAACATGGCCTTTATCACACATTTGACTGACACTCAAGAGATTGTACTTGAGATTTTCCACATGATTAACATCATCAAATTTGATTTCTCCATTGGAGACAAAGCCATTACCAATGACGTAACCCCTAGCATCATTGCCAAAAGAAACAAATCCCTTCTTTCCTTGAGAGTAGTCATGAAGAAGAGAGCTGTTCCCAGTCATGTGCATAGATCCCCCACTGTCTACATACCAGATGCTACTTTGGCATGTTGGAGAACCCTGCAATAATAAACAATCAGTTAGTTTTGGAGACCCAAACCTTTTTGGTTTTGGGCCTGGTCTCATCAATAGATGGTAAACTACAGGTTTATTAGAACACAGCTTGAGAGGAAAAAGATGGTGAAGAAGAGGAATCCTTTGGCTTGGACCTCCTTTTTTGTGGTTTCAACATAGGAGCATCTAATTGGTTAACTCTACCCAACAGATGTTGAACCATCATAACCAGCTGTGTCAATTTTGTGATAAGGCTTTCAGCTCATCAGACACATTGCCAGTGGAGTTTGATAAGTTCCTATGTTGCACCTTCTTCTTCTGAGCACTCTTAGCTGTCACCTGTTTAACCCCTTCCCTTTTGGATTTCTTTGAGGACTTAAGGGTTACAAGATTTGATGTTGCTGATACAAATGTGGTCTCAAACTCATTTTTCATTTTTACCATTTTCTCTTTAATTTCTTCCTTTTGTTTGAGTTTGGAACCTCTTTTGTACCAGCAATCATCTGTAAGATGATTGAACAAACCACATACTTCACATGGTTTCTTCTTCATCTTAGGTTGATCATCAACTAAAGAGGGTGAAGCAACTGAAGACTTGTTCTTCAGTGCTTTGGAAGCATTGTTTGCTTTCTTGACTTTCTCTTTAGTAGTCTTCAAACTCTTTCTACTAACAGTTTTCTTCTCTTCAGTACTGGCAGTAGTTGGAGTTTGAACTTCAGGTGTTAAATCCTGCTCTCTAGTCCTTTCAGGACTTTCAGAATTAACCCCTGAGTTGATCAACTCATTGATCATGTGAGTGTCAGCATTTGAACCATCAACATCAGCTAATAGGTTCTGAGAGGGCTTGATGCTGACTTCTATTTCTGATTGTGCTGTATGAGAAAGTGGACATATGAGAGATGGATTGGTTATTACTCTCACCATCAGATTCTACCTCTGCTGTTGAAGTAAAATCTGTAGGTGGAGCAGTGTGATTGTAACCAATGCCAAACTTCACATTGGAAGCAGATTGCTTACTAAGAAGCATTTCAAAACCTTTGCATGATTGTACCCATCTATCACACTCTACCTGGGTAACTGCAAGGGTTTCTTTGAGATCTTTATACTTCTCTAGAAGTATCTCTTCCCTAGCCTTATCATCAGTTATTTGGTATTTCAATTTGTAAATCTCATCATTTTTATCATTAAGCACAGAGTCAAATTCAGCTTTGTTTTTGGAAATTATTTGTTCTAGCTCAATGTTCTTGTTGATTAAAGCTACATTTGCTTCTCTAATAGATGCAAATGTTGCTATGCATGTTTCTGAACATAATTTGGCTTTTGCCTCAGGGATACCTGTGATACCTTTGGTGTAGAGGCATTAGAGGATGAAGTATCAGCATAATCCAAAGCCATAAGAGCTAGATTTCCAAATGGACTTTCACCACCATGTTGACAAGCACCTGAGAACAGTTGTTCATGACCAGACAATTCATCTGGTAAACTGCTCCAGTCAACAACTCCTGGGTGAAGAAGCTGTGTTGTTGAGGTTGAGTTTGTTGATGAGATTGGGCAGGCTGTGGTTCAGGCAATGCTTGTGGTTGTTGTGCAATTGGAGCTTGAACAGGATGGTTGAGGCACATAATAGCATGGATAAGATATGACATTTGACCCTGGGGAACAAAGTATGCAGGAGATCTAGATGTGAATAATGACCAGAACCAGCAGGATGTTGCCCTATGTTTTGGTGACTAGTACTAGGAAAAGTCACAAAGGGTGCAGAAGAGTTAGATCCAGTTGATCTACTCTCTCTTGCAAAGTGTCCTAGCCTTTGGCATTTATGACACCTCAACTTACTCTTGTCAAAACCAACTTTGGTTTTGCCAGAGAGTCCAGGAAATTTCCTGCCAGTTCTCTTATAGAACTTCTGAGATCTGATATTATCAGTGCCATTAGGCTCAGAATATCCATCTCTTCTAGATCATCATCAGCTATTCGTTTCATATTATCCATGATGAAGCATAAATTGTCACTATTACTGCCAGAATTACTCTCAATACCAACAAATGCATGATCAGAACTATTTGAAGAGAAATCTATATGCTCATCATAATTGCTTTCAGATGCAGCATATTCTGACTCATAACCAACCAAGGCAGTATTCCCTGGTACAAAGTCATCAGTGAGCTTTCCTGATGAGGACAGTTTCCTTTTCTGCTCTATCTCTCTTTCGAATGTAAGCAGTTTCCCATGAAGTTGGGTGAGAGATAGGCGATCCATATTTGCACTGGAGCGTAGGACAATAGTGTATGTGTCCCATCTCTCAGGCAGTGATCTGAGGAACCTGTTATTCATCTGGCTGTTGGTGTATTCCTGTTTCACCATTTTCAGCTCAGAGATCAAGCAGGAAAAATGCTCAAACTGTTGAGTGAGTGTCTCACCCTTTCTATGAGAATGTCTCATATTGTTAGGCAAGGATTTCTCTGTTGTTTCTAAGACCTCATCTATGCCACTGAATTGTTCCTTCAGGGCATTCCAGAGATCATGAGCAGTTTCATGATGCATAAGCCCTGAATATTTCATTAGGCAGTGGCCATGGCCAGAATTCCATGGGCTTTAGCATCAATCTCAAACAGTTTCCGATCTTCATCAGAGTATTGTTCCTTCTTCTTCGGAACCATTTGATTGGTTTTCGGATTGTTCACCATAGGCTTATGTGGTCCACGTACCACAGATGTCCAACAACCTGAACTGTTAACAGACAGGTGATGAAGCGTTCTTCGCTGCCATATGTTATACTCGGTCCTAACCAGCATCGGGGGCTTGGTTGAGGAACCGGTATTGTGAGGATCATTAGAAGGAGTAGTCATCTCGGATTCAATCAAATTCAATTAAGCTATAACATTTAGAATAAAAACACAACACCAATTGAACCAAGAGAGATCTCAAAATAAATGAACGAAAGCGTCAAAAATTCAATAATCTATAACCAGTTCTTGCAAAATGCTAATTCAATCAAACATAGATATCAATTAGCAGTTTCAATGATCAATTGTTAGATCAATCAATGATTAACCAGCTCTGATACCACTTGTTAGGATCAGTGATCTATGTTTGTGATTGATTAGAGAGTATAGCAGCGGAATTCTAACAATGAATTAGCCAATTCACAAGAACAAAAAGATATTCAATGTAAGAACAAAACGGTTATAGATAGGGAGAATTCTGCAAATATATTTCATTTAATATTCGCTTTCGTGGTAACAGAATGTCACAATTACAATTAGGTCGACACCTCTTATATAAGAGATGTGACGTCTGCTGATGTCACTTGATAGTGACATCTAACAGATTTATTACAACTGAAACACAACTACTGAAGATGTCAAAACAGCTGACATTTCCTTACAAAAATGCTAAGTGTTATCAGTTGTTATAACTACTAAAAACATAAAACTACTGAAACTACAACGACTGAAGAACAAGCTCTTCAGTCGTTTTACAAAACTACTGAAACTAAAAATATAAAACTACTGATATCACAACTACTGAAGAAGTACTCTTCAGTAGTTGTGACAAACTACTGAAACTTCAGTACTTGATCTTCAGACTTTGAACTTCAGATATTTCATCAGCTGATGACTTCAGTAGATATCATCAGCTGATGTCTTCAGTCTTTGTCTTCAGACTTTGTACATCAGTTGTTGATCTTCAGCACTTGTAAACTCTTCAGCTTTTGTACTTCAGTACTTTGGTCTTTTAGCTTCAGCACTTGTGTTCTTCAACTGTTGTACTTCAGCACTTAGTTCTTCAGCTGTTGAAGTCTTCAGCACTTGATCTTCAGCTGTTGAAGTCTTCAGCACTTGTCAAACTGCTGATGAAGCTTTCAACAGTTGTTGTGATACCATGTGGGACTTAGAGGTTTTCTGATCTTGGCTCATTGGTTCTTTTGGTCCAACACTCACCTTTTCAAGTTTAGTGACCAACTGCTTGTGTCTACTAAACTTGATGTTCCTATAGCTTCAGTAGCTCCATCAACAACAAATGCTGATGAGATTTCTGATTCCCCTACTTCATTTTACTTGACATCTAATACTTGGTTTCAAGAATCTGGATCAACATCTGCTGCTGCTGAGCGTGCTACAAACACTTGCACTCATCTCATAGTGTACCAAGAGCTGAAGAATCACCCCATGTCTCAAACCATTGGTGATATCAATGCTGGTGTCTCAACCAGAAGTCTATTGTCTAACTTCTGCTTCTATGCTCTCTTCATCAGTCAGCTAGAGCCAAAGAACTATCATGTTGCCTTGAGAGACAATGGATGGGTTGAAGCCATGCAGATTGAGCTACTTCAGTTCAAAAAGTAGCAAGTGTGGGAACTGGTTCCTCTACCCCTAGGTAAGTGTGAATAGGCACTAAATGGGTGTTTAGGAATAAAACTGATGAAATGGGCTTATTGTTAAGAACAAGGCCAGACTGGTTGTTCAGGGTTTGCACAGGAAGAAGGTATTTATTATGATGAAACCTTTGCTCCTGTCACCAGACTGGAGGCAATTACATTGTTCTTAGCCTATGCTGCATTCCACAATCTTAAAGTTTTTCAAATGGATGTTAAAAGTGCATTTTTATATGGTAAAATAAAAGAAGAGGTTTATGTGTGTCAACCACCAGGTTTTGAGGATAATAAACATCCAGATTGGGTATACAAGCTTGATAAGGCTCTTTATTGGTTGAAACAAGGTCCTAGAGTATGGTATGAGACATTATCAAATTTTCTTCTTCAAAATAATTTCACTAGAGGCTCCATAGATAAAACTTTGTTCATTAAGAAGGTGGATCAACATAACTACTTGTTCAAATTTATGTTGATGATATATTTTTGCATCGTCTGATCCTCAATTATGTGATGACTTTACCAATTTAATGCAAAAGAAGTTTGAAATGAGTGCAATGGGAGAATTACAGTTCTTTCTATGATTGCAAATCAAACAAAAGCTGATGGGACTATCCTTCATCAGTCTAAATAGACAAAAGATCTTTTATATAAGTTTGATTTACAAAACTCTAAGTCCTGTTCTACTATCATGTGCAACACCACACAACTAGATGCAGATCAGAAAGGTAAAGCTGTTGATGAAACACTTTATAGATGTATGATTGGGTCCTTGATGTACTTAACAGCTTCTAGACCAAATATCATGTTTGCAACTTATGTTTGTGCTAGATTTCAAGCTGCTCCTAAAGAGTCTCATTTGATTGCAGTCAAGAGGATCTTTATATATCTTCAAGGTACACAATCTCTAGGTTTATGGTATTCCACTGGACACTCATGCAAATTAGTTTCTTTTTCTGATAGTGACTATGTAGGGTTAAGTTAACCAAAAAGTCAACTTCTGGTGGATGTCAATTCCTAGGCAACTGTTTGATTTCTTGGCAGAGTAAGAAACAAACATCTGTTGCTACATCCACTGCTGAAGCAGAGTACATTGCTGCTGCAAGCTGTACTTCTCAGGTACTCTAGCTTTAGAACCAACTTTTGGATTATGGCATTACAGAGACTAAGACTCCATTATTAATGGACAATGCTTCAGCTCTTTGCATTGTCAAGAATCCTGTCGAGCACTCTGGGACCAAACATATAGAGATCCGACATCATTTTATTAGGGACTGCTTGAAAATGGTTTGATTGATCCAAAGTTTGTGCCTAGTGCTGATGAGCTTGCAGATATTTTTACTAAGCCTTTGGATAGTTCAACATTCCAAAACCTAGTGTTAAGGCTTGGTATGCTGCAGCTAGAATAAGTGACAACTACTTATGATCTCAGTAAAGAAGTACTGATGATCATTAGTAAACGTCACAAATAAGTATTGATTCTGTTACAAACTACTGTTGTCCTATGAGCAACTGAAAACAGCCAAAAAGACTGATGAGTAAGTGTTGAGGATAGTATGAAACAGCTGAAAAACTAAGAATTGACGAAAACTACTGACGGGGATTTTCTCTTCAGTTGCTTCTACAACTGCTGTTTCATCTTAAAACAACTGAAGCAAAACCAATGTCTTTAGTAGTTTCACAACTACTGATGACTAACACCAAGTCTTCAGTCGTTTACAACAACAGATGACAAAACCATGTCTTCAGTAGTTTGACAACTACTGATGACTAATACCAAGTCGTCAGCTGTTTACAACAACTGATGACAAAACCATGTCTTTAGTAGTTTCATAACTACTGATGACTAACACCAAGTTCTCAGTTGTTTCCAACATCTGAAGCCAAAACCATGGTCTTTCAGTAGTTTTATAACTACTGATGCCTAAAACCAAGACTTCAGTTGTTTCAACCTCTGAAGGTTAATACCATGTCATCAGTCGTTTAAAACTACTGATGACTAACACCAAACCCTTCAGTTGCTTCATAACCTTTACCCTATAAATACCTAATCCTATAGAGCTTCATCATCTCAAACCTAACATTCAAAAACTCAGAACCTTCTCTCACATCAATGGTGAACATGCAGCTTAAACCATGCCACAATTGTGTTGCCTACCTTACCAAATCTCCTTTCCGGATGAAGTTTGATACTGCTATTGATCTAATGGTCCATTCTCCATACAAAACGGCCTTCCTTATCAATCCTACCATTTATGCTGAATCCCTAAAACAGTTCTGGTGAACGTCACCCTTACCACTGGGGAGAATGACACCGAGTCTCTCCAATCGTTCGTCAACTCCCGAAAGGTGGTCATCACTCCGGCAATCCTTCGCCAAACCCTACACCTGGATGATGCCACCTTCCCCACTGGATATTCAAAGGGCATCACTGATCTATCCTTTTCCCAACATGGATACCAAGGTAATCTCAGTGCTTCTACCATCTTAAAGAGGCATTTCGATGACGCAGAACGCCTTATTTTCATATGGTGAATGTCTGCCTAGCCCTACTTCGTCTTGGGAACAAATGTCTACGAGGTGGCGGCAGGTATTTTTCTCTATCCTTGAGCAACAAAACTTAAATTTTTCTGAAATATTATTTCTTGAACTTAAGGATATGGTCCTAAAACCTATTGCTAACCGATGGATATTATATCCACGGTTCATAATGGCCATAATAGAGATCCAGCTGAAAGCTGAGGGAATTGTTGGCCTTGGAGTCCCTGCCATGGTTGTATTGCCTGAAGTATACTCTAGGCACAACTCAGACCAGTCACTCAAACAAGCTGCCAAGCTGCGAAAACCCACGCAGCTGGAACCCACAACCACACCTCCAAATCCAAAGTCCCCACCAAACCCAAACACAAGAAACCCAAAAAGACTGTTCAGGGAAATGAGTCCCCTGAGGATGCCCCTGCAACACAAACGCAGGATATATCTACTAGCCATAACCCCCCAGTAGATACACGTACTCACCCACCCTCACCGCTCAGGTTTCCTCTCAACAGGAGCCTATAGCAACCACATATGGGGCACCTATACATCTGGAACCTTCCTCCCTTGAGGGGGTTGCCATTAAACCGCACCACTCTCCCCGGTGCATACTGCCTTCATACCATCTCCCACTGCAACCGCCCCCAAAGTCCTACCATAATAGTTGCAAAAGTGCTTACTCAGTTGCATTCCTCACCCCCTCCCCAGATACCAATCAAAACTGGGATAGCCTCAACCATTGAGGGGGAGGACCAAAGTGTAGAAAAGGAGATTCGAACTTCTGGTGAGGCTGCCACTTCTCCTGCTTCAGCAAATGATCAGGATGAAGTTGGTACTATCCATAAGACCTCACCAGAGGCAACTGCCAAGGAAGGACATAGTTCTGAGGCAGGAAGTCCCTAGTACCAAGAACAAGGGGCACATGCTACTACTGATCTACACTCAGAGCATGTCCATCCTAATTCTATCAGGAGGTCAGGTGATTCAGCACAGACTGATGATGACTTGGGCTTTTTCTACGATGTTCTAGCCCACAATACCATCCTAGAGAATGAGGTGAGCAGACTCAAAGAGCTGCTTGCCAACATGTCTCAGGATCAAAGACCATCTACCCTACAAACCCCACAGATGGCACCTTCAATTGAAGGTTTACCAAACACTGACCCTACACACATAACTGAGCCACCAGCCTCTACTTTCAGCACCATCTCTCAGGGACAGAACCCCTCTATGCAGATGGTTGCTATCTTTCAAAACTCCTTACCTCTCATCACTCCCATCATCACTAACATAGTGCATAAAGCCATTGATGAGAGGATTCCCTCAAATCTACAAACCCTTATTGATGATGTTGTTCATAAATCTCTTTCGGCCTTCCAAACCCCTAATTCCAATGCAACCAAAAAGGGGGAGACTGCAAAGTCAAAGGCAGTGAAAGACAAGAAAAGAAAGAGAGTTGATGCTAAGAAAGAGCCTGAAACAGAGAAACAACCTGAGAAAGAAAAGGAGGTTGAGAAAGAACTGATCTCAGAGCAGTTAATTACATATAAAAGAAAAAAAAAGTGCTGAGTCAGGAGCTGATGAAGAGAAATCATTAGAATACCTTGTAAAAGATGCTGATGAAGCTCATAGCAGATCAATGGATACAATTATAGATCAGCTATTTGGACATGGTCATGATACATGCACGTTAGACTCTGAGATCAGAAGGCTGGAAATAGAGGAGATACAATCAAGATAGGCCGGTTATAGTGTGATGGAAAGGGAGAGATTGGAAATCATGATCAGTTTATAGCTAAATATCTTGGAAGATCATTGATTGAAATCAAGTCATGGTCCAGGGACAGCATCTTGGCAATAACCACCAAGATCTGTTCGTCTGAAGTATATACCAAAGGTCTGGTCATTCAAGTTTGAATGAAGCTGGTGCTGGGAGCAGGACTGAACTGGTCAAACAATCCAAAGCCTCACTTACATCTAAAATACTAGAACAACCTGTCAACATTCCCACACCAAAACCACCACAACCACAACCCACTAAACCAATTTCCTTACCCACAAAACCAATAGCCGATGATGTACCCCAGAAGAGGAAGAGAAGGGTACTGAGGCTAGAAGAAGAAGAAGATAATGATGAAGATGAAGATAGGCTGCCAATCTCAGCTGTTATACAGTTGCCTAAGGCCATAAGTCACCTCCAACAATTACTCCTGAATCTCAAAGACAAATTATAAAAGTGAAGTTAGAAGAAGAAGAGCTTCACAAACAACATGATGAGGAATTGTTGAGAAGAGTTGACAAAGCATATGCTGCCACATCTTCAATCATCAACATGAAGAAACATGCTCAGAGATTATACACTCTCACACACACATTTCAATATTAAAAAGAGAGAGTGAGGATTTGGCCTGATCCCAGGGTGTGTTATAGGATTCAAAAGAAAAATATTCCACAGAGATACATTGGCCAAGTAAAGAAGATTGTAGATGAGTGATCTCTCTGGCCTTTGTAGTATCACCTTGGAAGATCCTAGATGACTTCAAGAAAGCCTATAAAGCTAAACTAACCCCACAAAAGATGCTGGAGAATAAAGTGGTGAAAAGGGGTTAGTGTATAGGAGGCTTGAGGAAGTTAGAAAGAATGAGCTCCAGT
Organism: Flaveria trinervia; assembly: GCA_025506515.1. Classification (NCBI taxonomy): domain Eukaryota; kingdom Viridiplantae; phylum Streptophyta; class Magnoliopsida; order Asterales; family Asteraceae; genus Flaveria; species Flaveria trinervia. The sequence continues at coordinate 66,226,848 of CM046443.1, forward strand.
TGTTCTTAGAGGGTATTCACCCAATGAATTTGCATATAGAATCATAACAACTGTGGAGCTAAAAAATGGGAAGCAGCTCAAATACCTATCTGAGTACTATGGGCCTGAATCACTCTTTGAAGGAGAAGTAGAAGAGCTTACCATAGAGGAACAAGTAACCTTCATTGAGGCCTATACAAGGGAGTCTTACAAACTCATATTTGGGAAGTAGATCTCATGGATGGGGTAACAGCTCTGTGTCCAGTTCCCCAAGACAGAGTTCCCATCCATCCTTTGCCAAACAGATCATTGAGACTTCTTCCCAGGCATGTGCTTACAAGGGTCACTTCTGAGCTGATCTAGAAGACAAAAAGACCAATCTTTCTACCATAATAAGTGGGACATCTTCAATAAGCTTAAAGGTTCTGGCTGCATTGGTTCAGGGGGAGTTTGTTGGACCAAAAGAACCAATGAGCCAGATCAGAAAAACCTTTATGTCCCACAAGACATCACAACAACTGCTGAAGACTTGATCAGCTGTTTGACAAAGTCTGAAGATCTACGGCTGAAGACTAAAGTACTGATGATCAACAGCTAAAGACTAAAGTACTGAAGATCAACAGCTGAAGTACAAAGACTGAAGACATCAGCTGAAGACATCCGCCGATGACAACAACTGAAGTTCAAGAAGTCCATGTACTAAAGCTTTCAGAGTTTGTCACAACAGCTGAAGAAGCATTCTTCAGTTGTTGTGATGGTTTTCTTCAGTAGTGTTATTTTCTATTTAGTACTTGTACAACGACTGAAGAGCATGTTCTTCAGTCGTTGTTGTTTTGGTATTTTCTTTTTAGTAGTTGTAGTGATAGTTAACACTTTGTATTTTGTTAGAAGATGTCAGCTGTTTGACATCTTCAGTAGTTGTGTTAACTTTCAATAGTTAAATAACAGTTAGATGTCACTGTCAAGTAACACAGCTGATGTCAGCTTTCCTTATAAAAAGAAAGATGACCTAATTGTAACTGTGCGATAAGCCGAGCCGAGCATGATTGAATGAATATAATCTTTGGCAGAATTTCTCTCTCTATAACAAGCACTGTTTCATTGATAAATTTCATGTGTTCTTGTTTAAATTTGTTAATTTGTGTGCTCATTCCGCTGCAAATCCAATCTAATTGATCAAACTAGATACCGTGATCCTAACATGCTGTCAATGTGAATTGGAGTGTGCAAGAAGTTAAAACCATAATCAAGCATCTGGTTTTGAATCCCGAGAACTTGTGAGCAACAAGCTGATGTTGCATTGTACTCAGCTTCTACTGTTGAAAGAGATACGTTTGTCTACTTCTTGCACAGTCAACAGACTAGTCTAGGAACAAGAAGTTGATAACCGCAAGAAGTGGACTTCCTATTGCAGTTGCATCCCCAGTAATCACTATGAGTGTAGGCATAGATATTGAAATCCCTTTCTTTGGATACCATAAACCAAGAGTTGGCTTGCCCTTAAGATATCTGAATATCCTTTTGACAACATTCATATGAGATTCCTTATGATCAGCTTGATATCTGGCACAAACACAAACACCAAACATAATGTCAGGCCTACTAGCTATTAGATACATAGTGAACCAATCATTTATAGATGATGAGTCTGATCCATTAATTTGCCTTCTTGATCTGGACGTATCTTCACTTTAGTATCAACAGGGGTTCTGATAGACTAACAGTCAGCAAGGTGGAATTTCTTCAACATTGTTTCTATATATTTTGATTGATTGATGAAGATTCCATCTGCTTTCTGTTTGAATTGCACTCCTAAAAAGAACGTGCGTTCCCCATTGCACTCATTTGAAATTTAGAATGCATAAGGTCTTCAAAATCTTTACAGAGTTGCTTGTTTCTTGAGCCAAAAAGATATCATCCACGTAGATCTGGACAAATAACATGTCTCTTCCTCTTCTCTTTCTGAATAGAGTCTGATCGATCTTTCCTCTTTCATATCCACGTTCAAGAAGGAAAGATGATAGAGTCTCATACCACTTTCTTGGAGCTTGATGAAGACCATACAAGGCTTTGTCAAGCTTGTACACCTTGTGAGGGAAATCAGGATCTTCAAAGCCAGGTAGTTGACTCACATAGACTTCTTCAGCAATCTTTCCATACAAAAATGCACACTTCATATCCATTTAATAAACAGTAAACTTCATGGATGCTAAATATGCAAGAAAGATTCTTATTACTTCTAATATGGGAACAGGTGCAAACACTTCGTCATAGTCAATTCCTTCTTCTTGTTTATACCCCTGTGCCACTAGTCTCGCTTTATTTCTGATGACAATCCCTTCATCAGTTTTGTTTCTGTACAACCATCTGGTATTGATAGGATATTGTTGTTCTAGAAGATCTACTAGTTGCCATAGTTCTTGCTCTTGCTGTAGCAATTCTTCATGCATTAATTCAATCCATCTAGTCTCTTAAAGAGCCTCTTTGATGTTTTTAGGTACTGTTGACAAACAAAGCAGGAGAACAAACATATGTTTGTAGTACTTGACTTGCTTCTTGTCACCCTTTCATTGATTTCGCCAATAATGCGTTCTACTGGATGGTTCTTGTGTATTCTGGTGGTTGGAATTGAGTCACCAACAATTACTACATCAAGATTGGAGATATTCAGCTGATTATGATGAGAGGCACCTTCATCTTGTATTGTTGGGGAGTTATGAAGATAATCAGAATCTGGTTCAGCTACTCAGCATTAGCAACACTTTGATTACTTCTATCATTTGAGGTTATTTTTGTTTCAACTGGAGGTTGTAACTTGATTTTGATTTCTGACTTCAGTTGATGGGTCTTCTGAAGGTGATAGTAACAAGCTGGGACCAGCTTCAGTTGAAACACTTTGATCTTGACATGTTTGACTGACAGGATCAACTTGTAGTGGAATATCTTCATTCAGTTGCTCAGTAGAGGTTGGAGGAATCATTAGAAAGTCATCTCTTCTTTCTACACATGAAGAAGGTTCAGCTGAACGTAGGTTTCCTGCATCAGACATGTGAAATTGATCAAAATATTTTGTAAATAAGTCAATATCAAACAACTGGTCGGGACCATTTGTAGATTTGGAAAATGAATGTTCCTCAAATTGAACATTTGATGATTGATCAATAATGTTTAATCTAGGATTAAACACTTTGTAAGCCTTTCAAATAGAATAATAACCTACAACGAATCCTTCATCAGACTTAGATGAAAATTTTCCCAAATAGTCTCGGGTTTTTAATATTGAGAGAAGACTACCAAATGACTTAAAAATCCTATAAATAGTTTTCTATGACATAGTAGTTCATATGGAGTCATGTTGTTTTCTTTAATAATCATAGTTCTATTTTGCATAAAGCACGATGGGATAACTCCTTCTGCCCAAAAGGTTATTGGCAGTTTAGCATCGGCTAGCATTGTTCTTGCTGCTTCAATCAGTGTTCTATTCCTCCTTTCAGCTACTCCATTTTGATGAGGAGTTCTAGCTACATTGAATTGATGAGCAATGTCTTTGGTTGCACAAAAGGAACTCATGTCTTCATTTTTAAACTCAGTTCCATTATCACTAGTTATTGTTTTGACCTTATCATCATGTTCGTTTTAAATTTTTGTGATAAAGTCTTTAATTATTTGTGATGCATCATTTTTATGATGTAGAAGAAAACCCATGTAAATCTTGAAAGTCATCAATGATCAGCAAACAATACTGTTTCTTTCCAATACTCATAACATGCTTGGTCCAAACAGATCCATATAAGTACCTTCAAGAGTATTATTTGTGTTCACAATCTTTAGTTTGTGAGAAGATTTATGTTGTTTCCCTTTGAGGCATACTGAACAGTGATCAACAAAATGAAATTCCTTTTGTCGAAGATCAATGACATTGCTTCCTTTGACCAATCTGTTCATGTTTTTAAAGTTTGTGTGCCCCAAGTGTGTATGCCAATGATGAGACTCATCAAATGATGCTTTTGACAGAAGACATGTCTCTTCTTTTGGTGTAGTATAATTCAACTTTAAGACATATGTATTGTTCTTCCTCGGATTCTTTAGGACAACCCATTCTTCAAGAATCTGAATCCTAGTTTCAGAATGTAGCAATGAGTATGAGTAAAGTGAGTTGAATATTCTTGTCACAGATCTGAGACACGCTTAGAAGATTGAAATTCAGTAGTTCACTCTATCAAAGCTCAGCATCCCATTTGTCACAGATCCTTCACCAGTAATTAGCTCCTCTGTATGCCACATTAGCTCCTTGTATATGCTTGAAGTCATGAAGGAGGGAACGATCTCTAGTCATGTGATGAGAGCATCCACTGTCCACCTACCATAAACTATTGGACCTATATGGATGACCCTGCAAGCACAAAAGAACTAATTAGAATATGGAACCCAAGCCATAATGGTCTTGGGTTTCCCATTCCTATTCATGATGGTAACCTCTTGGTACTTCCTCTAAACCGTGATTTAGAGAGAGGTGTTGTGGGAGATTTTTGATGATATTTTGATTGTTTCATCTCATCAACATCAACTAAAGAGTCAGAGGAATAATGAACCTTTGGTCCTTATTTTTTTGAAGAAATCTGATCCATTTTTTATTATCAAACATCATTTTGGTTTGGGAAGATCATATATTTACTTGATGTTGTGATATTTGATTCTTTGATGCTTCTTCAACTCTTTTATGTTACCCATGTCATTATCAGTACTAGAAGTCCTTGATTGATTATTATGAAATGACTTCTGGTTTTGAGTTTCACATATGTTATTGGTGAGATGGGCTTGTTTTGAGAAATTCTCAACCCGTTTTTGCTTGAAGTAACAATGAGATGTATTATTATTGTAAATATCATATACTAAATAATATTTATTGAAATAGTAGTTTTTGGTGGAATGATTGTTCATGTCACATAAAGCAATATTGATTAAAAAAGCACTCTTCTGTTTTGTGATTAGACATTTCACATATGTCACAATACATATGTTTGTTTCTTGAATCTGATTTTGCTTTTGTTGACTTAGCTGATTTACCTATTTTCAACTGAGTCACAAGCTTTGGTTTAAGGGAAGAATCAAAATCAGCCTTTTAGTAGATTGCTTCACAACACTACTTTTGTTGATTGTTTTAGGATGTTTTTGTTTCCTCAACCCTTTCTTGACTTCTTGCTCAAACTGATTAACATGCTCCTTATTACAGATGTGAAAACCTACTCCTTGTTTGATTTTGATGATTGGGTCCGACTGAATTTTAGTTTTTGAAATTAGTGAACTCTTGTTTTTCTTTGGCAATGTATCCTTGTCTGATTTGTTTGAATTTTTTGGAGATTTAATCTTATAATCAGAACTGCTTTTAGCAGAGGGTTTCACTAAAACCACAATTTTCTTCTTTCCTTTTGAAATTATAGGTATAAATTTCACAAAAGGGACAACGTCTTGATTGGCCTTGATGGTTTAATGACATTCACTATCTTGTCTAAACACTCTTTGATTTTAATTGGGCGACCTATTTTAATTTTCTCCTCATTTGTTTCAATGTAAACATTTGGTTTGTTTTTAGGATTTGTGACTTGTTTTACTATTGTTTTTGGTTCAATAGTAATAGGTTCAATTTGCTCTTTGAGTGTGACAGATTTAGGCATGACAATGTAGTCGTCATTGTACGGTGGACGACAAGAGTTATACCCAATCCCAGACATATCCATGGGATCTTTTTGTGAGTCCACCATCTCTTGCATCTTGACTGAAGACAATTGAAACTTTTCAAGTTTCACTATAGTAAGTGTTTGTTCAGCTTTTGATTGAGCTAACTTTTTAGTTAGTTGCTCATTCATAGCTGCAAGAGTGTACTTCTCACCATGCAATTTTTCAATATGAGAGATGAGAGATTTAATTTTGATTTCAAAGCCTTTAATTTCTCTTTTAAGCATCTCTGACATGACCTTTTCTTCTTTTATTTTATCAGCTAGTTTATGATTATGCTCTTGATAACCTTGCAGTTCGATAATGCATTTTTTACTACAAAGGTTGGATTTTACCTTAGATGGCATAGGAGATGGACCATCATTGATGTGAGCCATGAGTGCATGATTCTGAAATTGAGGTTTCACTTCCTCTACATACAAACTCCAATCACATAGTCCATCTTGTTTGATAACAAAAGCATTTGAAGATGACTGACTGGATCCATGAGCTTGATTAGTCAGTTGTGGCTGATTATGATAAAGTTGTTGATGTTGCTGATAATGATACTACTATTGTTCATTGTTGGAGTGGAAGCTTGTGCTTGATTGTGGAGATGACTGACCCTAAGATTCCTATGGAAATTGTTGTTATTGCTTCCAAGAGAATTACATTCTCTAGAGAAGTGGCCAGTCATGCCACAGTTGAAGCACTTTACCTTGGATTTGTCATATCCAAGTTTGGTGTTTTCATTAAGGCTAAGCTTTCTTCCTTTCCTGAAAAACTTCTTGGTTCTCATTGCAATCATAGCCATTTGCCGCTACAAATCCATTTCTTCCACATCATCTTGATCCATTTTTTCCCATGTCCTCCTGGATCAAATGAGCAGAAGTGAGTCTGCCTCCCAGTAATCTTCGAAGATAGCAACAAAGCATCGTAAGCTGCATTTTGCTCTTCTGATCTTGGGTCTTCAAGAATAGTTGAGGGAGTTGCAGAGAACCTTGTTGGTTGTGATGGTCTTGAGGCTTGTTAGTTAATGGAGCTGCGATGAAACCAGTTGTCTTCACTTGATCTCTTGAGGAAAGAAAATCATCATCCTCAGTGCTGAAAGCATTTCTACAGAGTGGGTGTCTGTTTGAAATTCATAAGCTTCAATAACTCTAAGTGCACCAAGATTTCTACTTCTCTCATCAAGCTCAAGAGCTTCTATCTTGGCAATCATGATGTCAAGGTGGTACTCTCTAGATCAAGAGTGTTTTCAGCATTATAACATTTTGTTTCCAACTTTCTAGAAAACTGTGAAGCATCTTCTTGTTCAGTTCTTTGACTTTGTATATCACTCCCATGATCTCTAAATCATTTACCAGTTGCACAAAGCTATGGCAACTGTTTAGAGATTGACTCCCCCATGAGTGATGAAAGGTTTCATATTGATTAACAAGCTTGTCCTTGTTAATTTTAGCAACTTCACTACTGCCTTCACACATTATCAACAATGCATCCCAAACAGCTTTAGTATTTCCATACTTTTCTAATCTTTTTACCACATCCATTTTCAGTGCTTGAGTGAGTATAGAATAAGCTTTGAGATCAACTTTTATCTTTTCGTAATCATCATCATTAATTGTGAGATCCTCAATAGGAATTCTTTAGATTTTGTATATTGCATCTTGATCAGCAAAAGAGTCACTAGAATGTGAGGGCCTTTGCATATTCAAATCTAGTAGTCCGGATCTACACATGTAATATAGTTCATAAATCTAATTTTCCATTGCTTAAACTCAGATTTGTGTTTAAGAATGGTGGTTTTGGAGTATGACCAAGTTCAGAGAAACTATGTGAATCCATTTTAACAAGTTTTTGTTTAACCTTGTTGAATAATGCTTAGTTTGACTATTAAGTTTAACTTTGTCCAAATAGTCCAAACAGGCTTATGTATAACCAGATCTGCTAATGTTTATATGTTTCTGTTGTAACAATTGTTCACGGGTTTGTTCTTGAAGATGAGTACAGATGAATAGTGACCGTTGAAGAGATTTCTATAGTTACTAAGTAGAGGTAGTCGAACACTCTATTAGTAACTCAATCACCAGATCAATCGAGTTTTGTTTAGATCTAGGAAAATCCAAAAAAGAACCGACAGCCAACGCTCTAATACCAATTGACTAGGGTGTGAGATTGATATTCTCACAAGGACCAAATATGATGATTGAGTCGGTGATTGTATGTTGGAATCATACAATCAAGGAACATTGAATGCAAAAAATACTCATAAATGTTTTTTGTATTAATGAAGATGATCTGTTACAATAAATGCTAAGGTTTGAGCATTAAACAAAAATAATACACCTTGAGAACATAAGACAAAATAAAATATTCTGATTGCCTATAATGTTTATCAATAGTCACCTCACATACGAGGCTTTCTATTCTATTTATAGGCTGACAAGATGCCTTTTACAAAATGACTAAACTACTCCTAACCTATACATCAGGGAACTAGTCTAAGTCTTCATCAACATTTCCTTTGTTCATCCGCATTGACTTAATAATACAAGTGTTACAAGTCAACAAGTCAACAAAACAGCAGTGCGAATCCCAAGAGATCTGTTGTTTACTTAATAGAACACACGTGACTATAATATTGATCCTAGGTTTCACATCAGGCAGACGGCTACGACGGCAAGAACAAACACAATCATAACAAACCGAACATCATATCAAATCACACAAACACAAACCCTAGCAGCCATCAAATCAACATCAATACATTCAAACCCAATATTATTCTTTCATTGTTTATTCATCTGTAATCATTAACTGTTTTAATGAAATACATTTGAATTAAATCTTTTTGTTTGATTATTAATTGTGTTCTTCTCATTGTGTTTGTCTTAATCATTAATCATTGTTGTTGATTTGGATTTATTAAAAACAATTAAACAAAGTTAATGTTGATTCCGCAAACATTTATTTGACTCTGAATTAACACTAATAATTCCTGATTGCGATCCGAGGTTTCACAGGTGGTATTAGAGCCAAGTGCTCATTGATTTAGATAAATTGATCTATCAGTGTTAATGTCATTTATTGTTTGCTTGTTTCACTAGATTTGTCAGTCTTTGCTGATGAGATCTATTGTTTCTAAGCAAATCATTTTATGTGATTTAATCAAAACAATGAATTGTCTCTCAGCAAGCACTGTTACATTGCTTGATTAACTTAGGTCAATATTCAAAACAATTAAATAGTAGATCTACGTTGTTAATTGACATTCCTATATTGTTCATACTTAATTGAACAAATACATTAACAAAAATCCTTAGTTTGATATTTAATTATCATTGAAAGGATTGAGTAATTTGTGACCATAACTGCTTATTTATTATAATTTCAGTTTTGTCACTAATTAGTTCAATTGTTAAAAGATACTTTGAAATAGTTAAAATCTTAGATCTTAACTAATCATGAGTAACTTTGGTGGATCGTCATACTAACCTCCAAATTGGAAAGAAAAGCACACTTTAAATCGTAGAAAATCAAGTTCAGGAATCATGTTAATTACACAGATTCTAACTTACGGGTTTCAATAACTGAAGGTCCTTATATTCCACCTACGCTTGGGCCGGATTATAATGAAAACAATCAATCAATAAGTACAAAGGATCTGTCACCTCATGATGTGAAGATGGTTAAAGTTGATATTAAAGCATATAACTTGCTTAGTATGGCTTTACCTGAAGAAATATTAATCATGTGTGAGATATACAAAACAACAAATTCCTTGTGGAAGATTTTTCATACACTCTATGAAGGGAGTGATGAAATCAAAAGAATTAGGAAGGACACCTTTCGTTCACAATATGATACCTTTCATCATATTTAGGGTGAATCAATTCCTCAAAAACTCCATAGATTTATGTAACTTGTTACAGAGATGAATATCTTGGAGTTCAAATACACAAATGAGGAATTAAACAAGAAGATTCTTCATACTTTGCAAGAAAGTTGGAAGCAAACTGTGTCTATGTTCAAGAACACAATTGATCTCAAAGCAACTGATTTATATACACTAGTAGCTAAAGTTGAGGCTCTTCAAATGGATAAGAAATCAAGAAACAAGTGTGTGAGAACTCATGTGTCACCTTATCACTTTAAAGAAACAAAAAGTGCTCAAGTGACTTTATTTCTAACAATGATGGTGATAACTCTTGTACCTTGAGTGAAGATGAAGAGGATGTAACTTTCTATGCATCAAAGCCTTCTAAGAAATCTTCTCAAAGTAAGTCAAAAAAAGAGAAAGGAAAAACTGATGATTAAAGTGATATATCATCAGCAAAGTCTTCATCAAATAGCAATTAAACAGAGTCCATCACTGTCATTCTGGACTCTAAAGAACAAAAAGTAGCTTTTGCAACTTTTAGCTCAAGTTTTCAAGCTTATTTTGGAAGCTCATTAACCTCTGCCAACATTTGCCAGCAGGACTTGGAAGAACTACATCCAGATGTAGTGAAGGAGATGGACCTACAATGGTAAATGGCAATGATTGCTTATAGAGGCAAATAATAACTGAGGAGAAATTAGAATTTGGCTGTTGCAAGTAAATCATCAACGATTGGTGTTGATAAGTCAAAGGTAAGATGCTTCAAGTGCAATCTCTATGGACACTTTTCTAGAGAATGCAATCAACAATCAAATCCTATGCTAGAACAACATCAGCAACATCATTCTCAACAAACACCATCATCACAAAGGCATTTCAGGAAACCACAACTTACAAACTCATCCCACTAGCCACTAATACATCAGTTGGAACAAGTAACTCCAAAGAAACTAGGCTGATCATCCTTCAAGATGGAACTTATGACTGGACTATGTATGACAAGGAAGTCTTGGAATAAAATCAAGCCTTAATGGCTCATATGGAAAACAAAGTTCCACCCATGGCTAGTGAGGTAAGAGATAGGTTACATTCATCAATGGTGTTGAGGAAGTTGAAAGATATAGAGTCCATGTTCAACAATTGGCTGATAGAGTTAAAGAAACAATGATTTTGAATGAATCTTATGTAAGAGAACATAAAGTATATCAAATAAAAACTAACTCTTTACAAAAGGATTTAGATTAAATTGTTTGAGAAAGTTATAGTTTAAAGGCACAAGTTGAGCATCTGGCCACTTAACTAAATCCATGGCTGATCATGCATCAACTGAAGTGAAACTTCAAAAGTTTCAACTTTCATCTCAACAGTATGAGAAATTGTTAAATTCTCATATTAAATAAAAGAATAGGTCTGGGTTGGGATATAATGTCGTGGCACCTCCTATTAACAATAATTACACAGTTATTCCTGAAATAACTTGTCAAATCATTTTGTGCCAAGCTCCATGTTTCAATCAAATACTAATCAACAAGATATTCATAATAAATTGAGGTGAATGAAACTGAGTCTTTTGAATCAGAAAAGATCAATCAAAAGGATTAAGAATTTGACTTTGATGAGTGTGATAACTTGGATGATTCTGATGAAAAAGATGATGATCTACTAAACAAAGGTAAAAATTTAGTATCTGAAACAAACATTCCCAATGTTCTCGAAGAAACAAAGGTCTAATATCCTCCAAAACAAAGAAACATGCTGAAGACTATTTGCAAGAGAATAGCTCAACTAAATGAAGGTCTTCAAGAACTACATCAGCAATAAAAACCTTCAAATAAAGTAATTGAAAAATGTGCTTCTACTAAGGAAGTACACAAAACATCCGTGGAAAAAGCAAAGAAGAAGCTATCAGCTGATCTTCAGCGGAAGAAGAAACCTTCTTTAGTAGAAGATCTGCGGAAGAAGAAACCTTCTTCAGTAGAAGATCTACAAAAGAAGAAACCTTCAGTAGTTCATACTGATTTAGAAGATGATCTACGAAAGGCAAATCCAAAAACAAAAAATCAACTTCAAAACTAAAAAAGAATGCTAAGTCTCAGAACTTGACAAAAAAAGAAGACATCAATTGATTCGAACAAAGAATTAGAGGAGTTGTATTGCAGATGGCATGACATGAAAAACCATAATACTGAAGAGTGTTACTTCAGTAGTTACTGTTCTATTTGCAATATGAACAATCACATGATGTATGACTGTTACTACAACAAGCATTGTGCTATTTTAACCAAAATAACCATTCAACTTAGGAATGTTATTTCAAAAAAAGAACAAGACAAAGAGCACAAAGACAAGACAATCAGATAAAGCTGAATCAGACACTCCACTGATTGTGAAAAGGATTCAAAAATTAAGAAGCCTTAACAAAAACAAAAACAAAATAAAAAATCAAATGAGAAAACATCCAATGATGTTCAACCTATGATGAAAAGAACATCATTCCAGGAAACAAAAACACCTCACAAACAGGTGGATTTAACTGAAAAGGAAACAAATGCTAATGATGCTTTCTTAGATAATTTTGAAAAGGGAATTCGTGTACCTCATTCAAAATTAAAAGATAGTGATACTTTCCATAATCAAAATCATTATCAAAACCAAAGCATCAATTCAATAAAATTAAGGTGAATGAAGAAGAGATTGAGAAACCAGGAACTATTTCATCAACATCATCTTCAAAAGATTCATCCTCACCTGCAACAAGTCAGAATGAATCAAACAAAACTAAAACTGAAACATCAAGACTTATTCATGAAGGAGTAACAATTTTAGACACTACTGGCAAACCCAAGATCATAAAGGCTTGGTTTGTCAATTATAACTGATTTATTTATGTTTGCAAGAACAATCTTGGAGATCTAACAACAAGTGGTATGTTGATAGTGGTTGTTCCAGGCATATGACAGCAAATTGTTTACATCTTTATGACTTCAAACATAAAAATGCTTCATATGTGACATTTGGTGGGGATAAGAAGGGAGGTAAAAATGTTGGTCAAGGAATGGTAACTAATGGTGTGCTCAAGTTTTAGAAAGTATACTATTGTGAAAATTTACAATATAACTTACTGAGTGTGTCTCAAATTTGTGATCAAAATATACCACATTATTTGATAACACTAATTGTTACATTCTTAAGACAGGTTTTCTATTCCAGAAGATTGGGTCCTTCATAAAGCATCAAGAAAAGGGAACAAATATGTTTTGGATATGAACAACACCTCTCTCATAAAACATGAGACATGCCTCCTATCTAAGTCAACAGAAGATGAATCTCAATTGTGGCATAGAAGGCTTGTCCATTCTAACATGAAGAACATGATCAAATTGGTGAAAAATGACTTAGTCATTGGATTGCCAAAGAAAGAGTTTTATTGTTCAAACCATTGTTCTCCTTGTTATAAAGGAAAACAACACAGAGTGTCTCATAAATCCCAAACTATCAATACAAACACTACAGCACTCAAATTGCTTCACATGGATCTGTTGGTCCAACCAATGTGATAAGCATTGGAAAGAGGCAATATTGTTTCATGCTAGTTAATGATTTCACTAGATTCACATGAGTCTTGTTCTTAAAACAAAAGAGTGAAACATCAGAAACATTAATGGACTTTGTTATCAAGATTGAGAATCAACTTGATTTAAATGTTAAAATTTTCAAGAGTGATAATGGGACTGAATTTGTTAATTTTGTCTTGGATTCCTTTTAGAGGACTAAAGGTATTGCAAGGCAATTTAGTGCACCAAGAACTCCACAGCAGAATGGAGTGGATGAAAGAAGAAACATAACACTTATTGAGAATCCAAAACAATGCTAGCTGATTTACAATTGCCTATCATATTTTAGGCTGAGGTAGTGAATACAACATGCAATATTCAAAATAGAACATTGATTGTCAAAGAAGTTAACAAAATGCTTTATGAGCTTTTATTTAAAAGAAACCCTATATAGGATATCTTAGAGCTTTTGGGTGTCATGTATCTGTTTTAAACATAAAGAACAATTGGGAAAATTTTTAGAAAAAGCCTATGATGGTTTTTTGTTGGATATTATCAACACCTAAATCTTATAGGATCTACATTCCACAATACAACATTGTGAAAGAAACTCCTAATGTATCTTTTGATGAAGTTGTATTTACTAAATTAGTTAAAGGATCATCAAGGTTGTTTGATATAGATGCTTTAACTGAATTATTTAATTCTGGTTATTTGAATAATACAGGATCTCATGATACATGCTATACATTTGTACCCCCAAATTTCAATGAAGTGCCATTATCTGCTCATCCTCCAAGAATAAACACTTCAACAACTACTGACTCTGCATCCGCAGATGTACATTATGTATATGGAGATATGAATAATGTATCACCAACTGTTCCAAGCCTTCAAGAAGATGCACCAAACATTTAAAATGATTCATCAGTCCTCATATCCCATCCAGAGAAGTTCATGTAACTCCTACGGATACACAAAATGCTTCTGGAGAAGTTCATGTAACTCCTATGGATGAACAAAATGCTTCTGGAGATGCTCATGTAACTCCTACAGATGAACAAAATGCTTCCGGAGATGTTCATGTAAATCCTACAGATGAACAAAATGTTTCTAGAGAAGTTGCTCTAACTCCTACGGAAGACATTAATTATTCTCCTTATGTTCAAACTCAGGAAGACCACTCAATACCCAATGATGAACAAGAAGAACATTTTGACTACTTCCTAAACTCACAATCTGGATTAGATCAGTCTGCACCAATGGATTTGTTTAACTTGGAATCATCTACTCTAGTTGAATCAACACCAACAACAAGAATACATAAGTACATGAATGATTTTTCCTTCTTCAGGAGTATAGCTTACAAACCTTCTGACTATCCCTTGCAATCAAGAATCATTGTAAGTCGAGACTTGATTTGCTGAAGGGGAGTAACATCGTTCTCATCTTGCTGAGATGATTAATCTGCTTGATTTAAACACGTAACACATCAATTGTTAGTAATTAATCAAGACAATCAAATTTTTTGATAAAGATATATAAACATTAATTACATAATATTAATACAAGATTCAAGTACAAAGCTTTCACAAATACATAAACTTCTAAGCATTACTTTTGTCTTGTATGGCTGGCTTCTCAGCAGATGGGGCAGAAGATGAGGCTCCTTGGTCTTGATTTCACTTCGTACGTCTCTCTTGCCTTGAGCAAAGGCAGATGCAGCTACATCTCCTTCATCATCATCATTATCATTCTGCCTTTCCCTTGTCTCTTAATCATCACTAGCCTCATCATCATCACTATCATCATCATCATCATCATCACTATCATCATCATCATCATCATCATCATCATCATCCATCTCCTTCTCTGATCTTGAGCGGCTCATCTTTTGATCCCTTTAACTTGAGCATGATGGTCTTGATAGAAGCCTCCAACTCCTCTATTCTCTTTAGTGATTGGACATTATGCTCTTGGAGTTAGGAAATTTGTTGAGCTTGTTGTGAGATCTACTGTGCTTGGGTAGCGTTTTGCTCCACAAGCTGACGTAGTTCGGCTGTCTTGTCTTCATCAGGAGCCAACAACTTCAGCACCATATGGTTAAGTGTTGATAGTTGTTCCTCTACCCTAATGGGGGTACGTATGGTCCTGTGGTGAATGTCGGGTGGCATGATGGTCCGGCTTGGTGGCTGGTGGTGGTAGTGGTGGCTGTGGTGAAGATGGGTGGTGGTATATGAGTGGGTGGTGAAGGATAAGCTGTAGTGGTGGTGGATGAGACTGTGGTAGTGATAGGTGGTGTGGTAGTGGTGGTGGTGGCGGTAGTTGTGGTAGATTTGGATGTGGTGGTGGTAGCTGTAGTGGTGGCAGTGGCAGTGGGAGTAGATGTAGTCAATGTGAACCTTGGCCTCTTCCCCTTCTTGCCATAGGGTTAGGCCATCCTCTTTCTCCTCGAGCCCTTGGACACAATGGCTCCCCATTGGCTGCTGGGCGGGTCTAGGGTGTAAGATGGATCAGTAGTAGCCTCCCCAGACTCACCTTGGCGTCCACCTACCGCCCTAAGACCTCTCTCCATGGCTACGACCCGGCTCCCCACCGTTCGTACCAGAGGCTTTTCATCAGTCTCCTCCTCCTCCTCCATCTGGAAATCACGGTGAATAGGAACATACTCGGGTCCACCCTGACCATCACCGCCCTGATCATCATCGTGGTCATCCCTATCGAAGTCAGCAGAGGGCAGAGCAATCTGCTCAATGTCTGAGTCACTATCATCGTGGCACCACTTCCTCCTTGCCGGATCCACGTAATCATCCTGGGCCAGATGCCCAAATAACCTCCTTATAGGGGGCTTCACCTGCTTGCCCCTGTAAACCTTCATCCTCCTAAGGGTGGTGTCATCCATGACCTCGAGAGAGACTGCATCATGACTCTCCTTAGGCAGCGAAGGAAGCTTGTCATCAATGATCATCTATAGAAATCGGGGATGCATGCAGAAGCCTTCCTTGCCTTTGGCCTCTAAGTTCTCGATCATGTAGGAAAAGATCATATTGGAAAAACTGAAGGGGTGGTTTAGTACCAGTGCCACGTAGACATTCTGGATTTTGGTCAGAGAGGTCATCGAATACACTCCTCCTTGATGCAATGCACTTGAGAATGGTGTGTGCTAAGTACTTAAGCTGGGGACACAGGTTGCTTTTCTTCAGCACTCTAGCGTTGATGTCCCCAAAGTACTTCATCCAGAGAAAGCATCCCCGAATAGTCAAGAGGTGTAACCTGGTTGGGTGAGCAGCATCATCACCCAGGTCTAGAACTCGTCGGAGGTCTGCTGCTGTTACCTTTATCTCTTGCCCAAGAACGGTGCTCCGTATACAGTAGGGCTCAGTTGATTTCTCGACTGATGCACCTTCCCAGAAGGCCTGCTATATAGACCGGTAGGGTGTGCATGGTGCAGATATAGCTTTATAGATCCTTGATCTCCTCAAAAATGCAATAATGTCAGCAAAATCTACATCATTCTTGGTGGTGGCATCCAGATGAGCACAAATGTTTTGCTTAGTGTTGATGATCCACTTCTCTGCCATGTTTCTGTAACACAAGACACATAACATTAGATTTGTCCATAACAGAAACTGTTGACCATTAACTGTTTTGAAATCAATCTAGTTCAATCATGCGATTAAAGCATACAACTGAGATCAGTCGGTTGACTAAGTATGCGATTGACTTCAATCGGGCGACTAAGCCTGTGTCTGAGTTCAATCGAGAGACTAAGCATGCGGCTGAGTTCAATCGGGCGACTGAGCATGCGGTGGAGTTCAATTGGGCGGCTGAGTTGTTAGGATCAGTGATTTAAGTTTGATTAATTAGAGTAGATTGCAGTGGAATTCAAACAATGAATTAGACAATTTAGCAAGAACTCAATTGATATTCAATGGAATAGTACACGGTTATAACAGAGAGAATTCTGCAAAAGGAATATTTCATGCAAATGCTTTCGTGGTGCCTAAAAGTCACACGTTACAATTAGGTCAACATTCCTTATATAAGGAATGTGACGTCTGCTGATGTCACTTGATAGTGACATCTAACAGAATTATACAAACAACTAAAACTATGCAAACTACTGAGAATGTTCTCAACAACTGATCACATCTCAGAGAATGCTAAGTACAAGAACATAAAACTACTGAACTCAAACTACTGAAACTATAAACTACTAAAAGGTAAATTACAGGTACTGAAAAGAAAACTATCACAACTACTGAAGTTAATAACTTCAGCTGTTGTGACAACTACTCATCATTTTGGTCTTCAGTCTTTGTCTTCAGTAGAAATCTTCAGATCTTGTCTTCAGACTTTGTCTTCAGACCTTGTAATCAGCTAATGTCTTTCGCTGTTTTGATCTTCTTCAGCAGTTGTAATGTCTGTAGGACTTGGAGGTTTTTCTAATCAGGCTCATTGGTTCTTTTGGTCCAACAAACTCCCCCTGAACCAATGCAGCCAAAACCTCTACGTTTATTGATGATCCCACTTATTCTTTGGGAGAAACACCCTCTTGATCAGCTTCGGAGGTAATCATGCAAGCCAGGCCGGGAAAAGGTTTTTGATCTTTTGATTGGCTAAGTGTGGAAGGGAACTCTGTCTTGAGGAAACTGGACACAGAGTTTTGTCCCAACCATGAACCTAATTCCCATTGATGAGTCTGTAAGACTCTCTTGCATAGGCCTCAAGGAGAACAAGTTGTTCCTCCTAGGTGAGTTCTTCTGCTTCTCCCTCAAGAAGAACTCAGGGCCATAATATTCAGACAGATACCTTACTTTCTTCCCATTCTTCAACTCAACAGTTGTGATCTCTCTGTATGCGAATTCATCTGGATAAGAGCCTTCTACCAACAACTGTAGTTCACTCTTTTGAAGATCTTTAAGTCTCTTGTATAACAGCCCCTTCTTGATCATTTTGTTCTTAAGTAGAGATTGAAGGGTTGTCTTTGAGTTGTGTGCTCTCTTGAATTCTTCTATAGTCTCCCAATGTGAGACTACCATAGCCAACATAATTGCAGCATTCAAAGTATTTTTCACTTGGCCATGATATCTACTTGGTATGTTCTTCTTGTGTATTCTGGAACTTACCCTGGGGTGTGGCCAAATCCTCACTCTTTCTCTTGATGTTGGAATGTATGCCTAAGAGTGTACAGCCTCAGAGCTTGTTTCTTCATTGCTTGAATGGATGAGGACTGAGGGAAGTCCTTGTCAACCATTTTGAGAAATTGCTCATCATGCTGCTTCTGCTGTTCTACTTCTTCAATCTTCACTTTCACCATTTGCATTTGCAAGTCAGGTGTGATCATCTATTGACTTCTGGGCTTAGGTGTTTTAAGTTTGAGAACAACAGAGATTGGCAGACTGTCTTCATTCTCATCCTCTTCTTCTTCTTCTTCTACCCTCAACATCCTTCTCCTCCTTCTGGGTGTATCACTACGTGTGGTTTGAGATGGTTTTTGGGGTAATGGAATTGGTTTTGTGGGTTGAGTTGTGGGTGGTTTTGGTTAGGGATAGAATTGGCAGATTTTAGAGATGATTGCTTTGAGGGTTGTTTTTGAGTGGGAGTATGAGAAGGCTTATCTTGCAATTTAGTGTTGAGTTTGGCTTTTGAGAGCTTTGCCATCTCAGTTCTCTTCCCAGCACCTGCTTCATCCAATGCTTCGATGATCAACCCTTTGTTGTAGCTTCCAGCAGAACAGATTTTCTTGGTTATCTCCAGATACTATCTCTGGACCAAGACTCCTTCTCTATCAATGATCTTCCTAGATATTTGGCAATAAACCTGATCATAATCTCCAACCTTTCCCTACCATCACACTGAAACTAGCCTTTCTTGCTTGAATTTAATTTATCTCCAGCCTTCTGATCTCAACATCTAAGGTAGCTATGTCATGACCCAGTCTGAAGAGCTGATCTATTATTTTGTCCATAGAGCTGCTATGAGCTTCATCAGCTTCTTTGACTAGATCTTCTAAGGACTTTTCTCTATCAGACTTTGACTCAGCACTTCTCTTCCTTTTGTAAGTGATCAGTTGATCTTTCTGCTCTTTGTCTGTGCTCAGCTCTTGCACTGTGATCAGTTGTTTCTCTGAGATCAGTTCTTGTTCTTTCTCCAACTCCTTTTCTTTTTCTCGTTCTTTCTCATCTTCTACTCTCTTCCTTTTCCTTCTTTCTAACAGGATCAGTGACCTCAAGTTTGATGGATTAGAGTGTAACGCAGCGGAATAAGAACAAGAATTAGACAAATTATAGCAAGAATTTGATATTCTTATGCATTAAGAACAATACGTTGTAACGAGAGAATATATTTCTGTGAAAAGGAATGTTTCAATAATATCAAATGTTTCTGCACAATCATTCACCGATTACAATTACGTTGACACTCCTTATACAGAGTGCAATCACTGCTGATATCACGGATAGTGACATCTGGCAGATTTAGTACAAAAATAACTAAACTTAACAAACTACTGAAATGTTCACAACTACTGAGAACATATCCGAGTGCTAAGTATAAAACATAAAACTACTGATACGAAACTACTGAAACTACAACGACTGAAGAACAAACTCTTCAGTCGTTTTACAAAACTACTGAAAGAAAAACATAAAACTACTGAAAGAAAACCGTCACAACTACTGAAGAAGACCTCTTCAGCTGTTGTGACAACGTCTGATACTTGGTCTTCAGCACTTGTGTCTTCAGACTTTGTCGTCAGCACTTGTGTCTTCAGACTTTGTCTTCAGCACTTGTGTCTTCAGACTTTGTCTTCAGCACTTGTGTCTTCAGACTTTGTCTTCAGCACTTGTCTTCAGACTTTGTCTTCAGCACTTGTGTCTTCAACTTTGTCTTCAGCACTTGTGTCTTCAGACTTTGTCTTCAGCACTTGTCTTCAGACTTTGTCTTCAACACTTGTCTTCAGACTTTGTCTTCAGCACTTGTCTTCAGCTGTTGTGGACTTCAGCAGTTGGTGTGACGTCTGTGGGACTTAAGGTTTTTCTAATCCAGCTCATTGTTTCTTTTGGTCCAACAAACTCCCCCTGAACCAATGCAGCCAAAACCTTAACTTTATTGAGGTCCCACTTATTGTTGGCGATAAGATTGGTCTTTTTCCTTCTTGATCAGCTAAGAAGATGACCCAATTAAGCACTGGCCTGGGAATAGATTTCTGAAGTTTGGGTGGCATAGTATGGATAAGAGCCCTGACTTTAGGGAGCTGGACACAGGGCTGTGGTCCTATCCATGAAATCTACTTCCCATGTATAATCCTGTAGGATTTTTCTGGTGTATGCTCTGAGAAACATAATTTGTTCTTCCATGGTAAGATTTTCAGCTCCACCGTCAAACAGTCCTTCACGCCCATACAGCTCTGAAATGTACTTAGCCTGTTTGCCATTTTTGAGCTCAACTGTTGTAATCTGTCTGTATGCAAACTCATCTGGGTGAGTACCTTCAAGTAACAGACTGAGCTCATTTTGTTTGAAGTTCTCAAGCCTCTTGTAGACTAACCCCTTTTTAATTACTCTGTTCTCTAACATCTTTTGGGGTGGCTGTTTAGTTTCATAGGCCTTTTTGAAATCTTCTATAATTTCCCAAGGTGATACTACAAGGACCACTGTGATCTCTTCATCTACGATCCTTTTTACTTGGCCCTTGTATCTCGAAGGAATGTCTTTCTTCACAATTCTGTGATCCACCCTAGGATCAGGCCATATTCTCACCTTTTCCTTTTGATATTCAATGTGTTAGGAAGGGTGTACAACCTCAGAGCTTCTTTCTTCATACTGATTATTGATGAAGAAGCAGCATAAGTTTTGTCTATGCTTTTCAGCATCTCATCATCATGAAGCTTTTGCTGTTGTTCTTCTTCTATCTTTACTCTCACAGCTTCCGTCTATGAGGTGGGAGTGATGGGCATAGGTTTGGCTTTAGGCAAAGTTAGGACTGCGGAAAGAGGCAGCCTATCTTCTTCCTCATCATCCTCTTCTTCTTCTTCTTCTAGCCTCAACACCATTTTCTTGTTCTTCTTGGGTGCATCATCGGCTGTTGGTTTTGAGGGTGAAGGAATTGGTTTAGTGGGTTGTGGTAGTGGTGATTTTGAAGTGGAGGTTTTGCAGGTTGTTCTAGCATTCTTGTAGTGAGTGAGGCTTTTGAGTGTTTTGCTAGTTCCTTTCTGTTCCCAGCACCTGCCTCGTTTAGTGCTTCATCACCACCATCCCTTAGTGTATGCTTCAGACGAACAGATCTTGGTGGTTATTGCCAAGATACTGTCCCTGGTCCGTGACTTAATCTCGATCAATAATCTCCCAAGGTACTTTGCAATGAATCTGATCATGATCTCTACTCTTTCTCTTTCTAATGCATCATAACTTGCCCATCTTGAGTTAATTTCTTCAACTTCAAGTCTCCTAATCTCTAAGTCAAGCTGTGCAGTATCGAACCCCTGTCTATACAGTTGATCAATAATGGAGTCCATTGATTTACTGTGTGTAGCATCCGCCATTTTGATCATCTCATCGAGTTCGAGTTCTTTTTCTTTTCCTTCAACCTTCCTCTTCTCATATGTGACATGAAAGTCTTTGTGACTTTCACCCACTTGATCAATGTCACTCCCTTCACAAACTCCTCTTCCTTCTCAGTTTCTTTTTCTTTCTTCCCCTCTATGCTCTTCCTCTTTGCTTTCACTGACTGACTCTCCCCCTTTTTGGTTGCATTGGTTGCAAGGGTTTGAGTAGCAGAAAGCCTTATGCTCACAATCTCCTCCACCATGGGTTGTATGATTGAGGGAAGCCTCTCATCCATGGTTTTGATCACAATGTCTGTGATCATTGGGGTGATGAAAGGTAGGGATTGCTGAAAGATAGCAGCTGTTTGCTCAGAGGGGTTCTGTCCCTGAGAAGCAGTGCCAGAAATAGAAGCTGGTGGCTTGGAACTTTTGAGTGGCTGAGTGTGTGGGAGACCATCAGGTGAAGGTGCCATCTGTGGGTTTATGTTTGTGGCAGATGGACTTGCTTTTTGAGAGAATTGGTCATAGTCTTTGTAGTCTACTGACTTCTTCCTCAAGAATTGTGTTCTGGGCCAGAACATCATAAAAGAAGCCCAGGTCATCATCAGCAGATGCTGAATCACCTGACCTCCTGCTTGTAGCAGGATGTACATGCACTGGGTGTAGACCAGTTTTAGCATGTGCCCATTTTTCTTGGAACTGGGGACTTCCAGCCTCATGACGATGTCCTTCATCAGCTGTTGCCTCTGGTGAGGTCTTAGCTATGTTACCAGCCTCAGTCTGATCATGTGCTGATTCAGAGAGGTGGCAGCCTCACCAGATGTTCTGGTCTCCATATCCACACCAGGAGATAGAAGTTAACCCTGGTGCTGTGGGCTGTCAGAAGCATGTTGATCCTCTTCCTCAATTGCTGTGGTTTTCCCCTTTGTTGGTGTTTGTTGGGGAGGAGGAGAGGCATGCAGCTGAGCCAGCACGTTTGCAATAATGAGAGTAGGACTATGTGGGGCGGTTGCAGTGGAGATGGGGTAAAAGCAGTATGCACTTGGGAGAATGGTGCTCTTCAATGGCAATCTCCTCAAATGTGGAAGATCCCAGATTAGTGGGTACCCCTTCTTTGGTTGTTGCAGGCTCCTTTTGAGAGGAATCCTGAGCGGCTGTGGCTGGTGAAGTCCTTGTATCCACTAGGGGTTATAACTAGTGGATATAGCCAGCGTTGTGTTGCAGGGGCATCCTCAGGGGACTTATTTCCCTGAGTAGCCTTTTTTGACTTCTTTTTAGTGGGTTTGGTGGGGACTTTGGATTTGGAGGTGGTGGCTGTGGGTTCCAGCTGCGTGGGTTTGCGCAGCTTGGCAGCCATTTTTAGTGATTGGTCAAAGTTGTGCCGAGAGTATACTTCAGGCAATACAGCCGTAGCAGGGACTCCCAGGCCAACAAGTCCCTCAGCTTGAAGCTCGTTTTCAATTATGGCCATTATGAACCGAGGATATAATATCCAACGTTAGCAAGTTGTTTTTGGGCCATATCCTTGAGCTCTAAAAATAGTATTTCAGAAAAATTTAAAGGTTGTTGCTCAAGGATGGAGTACATTACTTGTTGCCACCTTGTGGACATTGATCTCATGATGAAGTCTTGGGGGCAAGGCAACATTTACCATGTGGAAGATGAGACGTTCGGCATCCTGGAAATATTTCTTCAAAATGGTAGATGCACTCAGGTTACCCTGGTATCCATGGTGGGCAAATGATTGATCTATTGTGCCCTTCGGATAACCAGTTGGGAAAGTGGCATCATCCAGATTGAGGGTTGGCGAAGAGTGTCTGGAGTAATGACCACTTTTTGATGATGGACAAACGATTGAAGAGACTCTGTGTCATTCTCCTCAGACAAGAGTGACGTTTTCCAGAATGGTTAAGAGATTCGGCATATATGGTGGGATTTAACAGAAAAGCCGTTTTGTAAGGTGACTGAACCATTAAATCAATGGCGTTGTGAAACTTGGTCCAGTATGGCGATTTTGTGAGATGTGCGACACAGTTGTGTCGTGGTTTTAGTTGCATGGTCGCCATTGGTGAAGACAGGTTACAGAGTTTTGAACGTTAGGTTTGAGAAGAGAAGAAAGTAAAAACTCTGAAGGTGGGATAAGGTATTTAAAGGGTAGGTTAGAAAACGACTGAAGGTTTTGGTGTTAGTCATCAGGTGTTGAAACTACTGATGATGGTATTTACTTTTGAGGTTTGGAATGACTGACCGTATTGGTGTGATCAACAGTTTATAAAAAACTGAAGACTTGGTTTTAAACGTCAGACGTTGAAACAGCTGAAGTCTCAGATTTAGTCATGAGTAGTTATAAAACTACTGAAATCAGTTTTGACTTAGGTGGTGACAACTGAGGACTTGGTATTAGTCATTAGTAGTTGGAAACTACTGAAGACTTGGTTTTACCATCAGTTGGTTAAACAACTGAAGACTTGGTGTTAGTCATCAGTAGTTGTGAAACTACTGAAGACATGTTTTGCTTCAGTTGTTTAGAAAGAAACAGCAGTTAGGAAACTACTGAAGAGAAAAAGGCTCATCTGTAGCTCTAGTACTTAAAGAAAACTTCCGGAGGGAAAATAACTTTAGTACTTATATATATGACATAATAAACTAATGATCATTGTACTTGTGAGCTGAGATCATGAGTAGTTGTCACGTATTCTAGCTGCAGCATACCAAGCCTTAACACTAGGTTTTGGAAAGTTGTGCTATCCAAGGGCTTAGTGAAAATGTCTGCAAGCTCATCAGCACTAGGAACAAATTTTGGATCAATCAGACCTTTTTCAAAACAATCTCTAATAAAATGGTGTCTGATTTCAATATGTTTAGTCCTAGAGTGCTGGATAGGATTCTTGACAATACAAAGAGCTGAAGAGCTGTCCATTAACAATGGGGTCTTAGTCTCTGTTATGCCATAATCCAATAATTGGTTTTGAAGCCAGAGTACCTGAGATGTACAGCTTGCAGCAACAATGTACTTTGCTTCAGCAGTTGATGTAGCAACTGAGGTTTGCTTCTTACTCTGCCAAGAATCAAGCACTTGCCTAAGAATTGGCATCCTCCAGAAGTGGACTTTCTTGTCAACTTACACCCTGCATAGTCACTGTCAAAAAAGCAACTAATTTACCAGAATGTCTATAGAATACCATAAACCTAGAGATGGAGTGCCTTGCAGATATCTAAAGATCCTTTTGACTGCAATCAAATGAGACTCCTTAGGTGCAGCCTGAAATCTAGCACAAACACATGTAGCAAACATAATATCTAGTCTAGAAGCTGTTAAGTACATTACGGACCCAATCATACATCTGTAAAGTGTTTCATCACCACTTTACCTTTCTGATCTGTATCCAGTTGGGTGGTGTTGCACATGGGAGTAGAACAGGGCTTACACTTTTGTAATCAAACTTTTCCAAAAGATCTTTTGTGTATTTTGACTGATGAAGGAAATTCCATCAGCCTTTTGTTTGATTTGCAAACCCAAAAGAACTGTAATTCTCCCATGGCACTCATTTCAAACTTCTGTTGCTCAACTTTGTAAAGGCATCACACAACTGTGGATCAGAGGATGCAAAATAATATCATCTACATAAATTTGAACAGTAGATTATGCTGCCTAGCTTTTTTATGAATAAAATCTTATCTATGGAGC
The DNA here is from genome assembly GCA_025506515.1 of Flaveria trinervia. Taxonomy (NCBI): domain Eukaryota; kingdom Viridiplantae; phylum Streptophyta; class Magnoliopsida; order Asterales; family Asteraceae; genus Flaveria; species Flaveria trinervia. The sequence continues at coordinate 66,252,215 of CM046443.1, forward strand.
CTCTAGTGAAATTATTTTCTAGAAAAAGTTTGATAATGTCTCATACCAGCTCTAGGAGCTTGTTTCAACCCATAGAGAGCCTTATCAAGCTTATACACCCAATTTGGATGTTTATTGTCCTCAAAACCTGGTAGTTGACATACATAAACCTCTTCTTTAATTTTCCCATACAAAAATGCACTTTTGACATCCATTTGAAAAACTTTAAGGTTGTGATAAGCACATAAGCTAAAACAATCTAATTGCTTCCAGTCTGGCTACAGGGGCAAAGGTTTCATTATAATCAATACCTTCCTCTTGTGAAAACTCCTGTACAACCAGTCTGGCCTTGTTCTTACAATAACCCATTTTCATCAGTTTTGTTCCTAAACACCCATTTAGTGCCTATTGCACACTTCCCTGGAGGTAGAGGAACCAGTTCCCACACTTACTGTTTCTTGAACTGAAGAAGCTCACTGCATGGCTTCAACCCATCCATTGTCCCTTAAAGCAATGTGATAGTTCTTTGGCTCTTGCTGACTAATGAAGAGAGCATAGAAGTAGAAATTTGACATTAACTTCTTGTTGAAATGCCAGCATTGATATCACCAATGATTTGAGACATAGGTTGATTCTTCAGATCTAGGTACACAATAAGATCTGTGCAAGTGTTTGTAGCAGGCTCAGCAGAACAGATGGTGATGGTGAAGCATTTCCTTGAAAACAATCAGTAGATGGTAATTCAAAGGAAGTTCAAGTTGTAGAAATCTCATCAGCATTTGTTGTGGATTGTGCTACTGAAGCTACAGGAACATCAGGTCTAGCTGAAACAGGCAGTTGATCACTAAAATTGAAAAGGTGATTACTAATATCATTATCATCATCCGTAACACCAGATGGATGACTAGCTACAGAAGATGATGGATTCATATGATCTGCAACAGCAGGTGGTTGATAAGGACATATTGCAGAATGTCCAGATCAACACTCCACAGGGTTTTGTGGAATTTTATCCTTAGGGGATTCATTGAACTTCACATGCAAGGTTTCTTCAACTATCTTTGTCCAACAGTTGATTACTCTCTATAAGCCTTGCAAGTGGATGAATACCCAAGAAAATACCCTGCATCCACCTTAGAATCAAACTTTTGGAGTTGATCCTTTGTGTTGAGAATGTAATAGGGACACCCAATGATGAGAGCTTCATATGGAGTCTTCTTTAACCTCTGATTTACTAAAACTCTATTCTGTACATAGCAAGCTGTATTGACAGCTTCAGCCCAAAAATTCAGTGGCAGACCAGAATCAGCCAACATGGACCTTGCAGCTTCAATGAGGTCCTGTTCTTTCTCTCCACTACTCCATTTTGCTCTGGAGTCCTTGGGATGCTATACTGCCTCTTGATTCCCTTTGACAAGTAAAACTCATCAAGAGTGTGATTTCTGAATTCAGTACCATTGTCACTCCTCACACACTTAACTGGTAGGGAATACTGCTTCTCAACGTGTAACCAAAGTTCTTAATGGACTGAGCAGCCTCATCCTTTGAGTGCAAGAAGAAGGTCCTACATATCTAGAGTAATCATCCACAATTACCAGATAGTATTTCTTCTTTGCCATACTCATTACCTTCACAGGACCAAAAAGATCCATGTGCAGTAGTTGTAAGCAGGCATTAGACTTGGATTCTTCTATGGTTGGGAATGAAACTTTATGTTGTTTCCCTTTTAAGCATGCAGTGTAGATTTCATCACAATTGAACTCCTTTATTGGAAGACCTCTCACTAAACTCTTGTGGATCAGCTGATTCATGTTTTTGAGATTAACATGACCCAGCCTTCTATGCCACAGTTTAGATTCTTGGAGAGAGGCCTTGGAGAACAAGCATGGATGGCCTCTTAACTCAATTTTCTTTGATAGATCCAAGGCATATACTCTTCTTATCCTGTTGGCCTTCAGGAGAGTATTATCTCCAGTACTTTGTCCATTAGGCTCAGAACCTTGGAAGACAGAATCCTACAATTCTGGCTTGTGAAAAGAGCAACATGTCCTTTGTCACACATCTGACTGACACTCCAAAGATTGTATTTGAGATTCTCCACATGGTTGACATCATCAAATCTAATATCTCCATTAGACACAAATCCCTTTCCAATGATGTAACCTTTAGCATCATTTCCAATGAGACAAATCCCTTCTTTCCCTGAGAGTAATCATGAAGAAGAGAGCTGCTCCCAGTCATGTGCATGGATCCTCCACTGTCCACATACCAGATGCTTCTTTGGCATGCTGAAAACCCTGCACAATGATAAGAAACTATTAGCTTTGGAGACCCAAACCTTCTTGGTTTTGGGACTGACTTTATCAACAGATTAACCATAGCTGGTTTCTCATGATTAACAGCTGATGAAGATGGAGATGGTGCTGAAATAGATTTGGACCTGGAATTCCTCTCCGTGGTTTGGTCACAGTGGCTTAAAGTTGGTTAACTCTCCCCAACAGATGCTGAACCATCATAACAAGTTGTGTCTGATTTGAAGCTCGAGCTTTCAGTTAATTTGACACTCCAGAGCTTGTTTTTGATGAGTTCTTGTGACCCACCATTTCCTCTTTCTTAGATTTCACAGACTTAGTCTTATGTTTATCATGAGGAACAATATCAATTGTCTTCTGATAAACCATATCCTTCTTAGTGGATTGGGTAAGGCCTTGGTGTTATCAGGTTGAGATGATTGTGGTACAAACTTGGTCTCAAACTCATTTTCATTTTATTTATTTCTAGTTTAATGAGCTCATCCCTTTGGAGCTTTAAACCCTTTTGTACCAACATTCATCAGATAGATGATTGAATTTACCACAATTTCACATGGTTTATTTCATCTTGGACATCTTTACTGCTGAAGTGGAAACTACTGAAGGTGTGATCTTTAGTACTTTCCTCCTATCAGTACTAGGTACTAAAGGATTTGTAACAGCTGAAGACTGGTAATTCAACTGTTTTCCATCCATCCTAATAGACTGTTTGATGGATTCCTCAGCAGTTGTTAGTCCTTGTATTTCAACTGATTTGAAATGCTTTATAGATGTTGGGTCTCTTTCAGTACTTGGGGTACATTAGGAACAACATCTGAAGTACTCAGCTTCATATGAGTCTCAGTAGTTAGACCATCAGTCAATTTATTTGTTGAGATCTTAACACTGGTTTCATTCTCTGATCTTAGATTATCATTGGAGAATGACTCACACGATCATGTGGTTTGGAGATTGCTTTCCCTTTCAAACTTAACTATGGAGTAGGAGTAAAGTTTGTTGGTGGAGCAGTATGGTTGTAACCAATGCCAACTTCACATTTGAAGCAGTTTGCTTGCTAAGAAGCATTTCAATCCCTTGCATGATGAGACCCAGCATTCACACTCAACTTGGGTCACTGCAAGTTTTTCTTTGGACTCCTGTGATCTTCCAGAATAACCTCTAGCTTGGCCTTTTCATCATTTAATTGGCATTTAAGCTTATAAACTCATTACTTTTTTACTGTTAAAAGCAGACTCATACTCAGCTTTTCTTCTGAAAATGGTTTTCTCAAACTCATGTTTTTGATTTATTAATGCTACATTTCCTCTCTAATAGAGACAAAGGCAGCTATGCATGATTCAGAACATACTTGGCTTTAGCCTCTGAAGATACCTGAGTTACCTGTGAAGATGATCCATTTGAACAGGAACCCTCAGTAGACTCCAGGGCCATGAGAGCAAGATTTCCAAAAGGATGTTCACCACCATGTTGACTAGCACCAGCATAGTATTGCTCAGTGTGACCAAACAAGTTATCAGGTAAGCTACTCCAGTCAACGACTCTAGGTGTGAAGAAGCTGTGATGAGGTTGTGATTGAGATGGAGATGGTTGAGGTTCTGGTAGTGCATGAGATTGTGGTACAATAGGAGCTTGAACTTGATTTGACTGTGGCATATAATAGCAGCGATAAGGGTATGGCATTTGACCCTGAGGAACAAAATATGCAGGAGTGAGATTGTCACTATTATTACCAGAATGACAATCAACACTCACAAAGGCATGATTAGAATTGTTTGAGGTGAAATCAATATGCTCATCATAGTGGCATTCTGATCTGCATACTCTGACTCATGACTTACCAAGGCAGTGTTTCCTCGTACAAAATCATCAGTGAGCTTTCCAGATGATGACAATTTTCGTTTCTGTTCTATCTCTCTCTCAAATGTGAGCAATTTCCCATGGAGTTGGGTGTGAGAGATAGTTTGTCCAAATTTGCACTGGAGCGTAGGACAATAGTATATGTGTCCCATCTCTCAGGCAGTCATCTGAGAAATCTGTTATTCATCTGGCTATTTGTGTACTCATGTTTAACATTTTTAATTCAGAGATCAAACAAGAGAACCGCTCAAACTGTTGAGGTTAGTATCTCACCTTCCTATGAGAGAATGTCTCATATTGTTGGGCAAGGATTTCTCTATTATTTGCCAAGACCTCATCTGTTCCTCCAAATTGTTCTTTCAAGGCATTCCAGAGGTCATGGGCAGTTTCATAATGCATTAGCCCGAATAGATTTCATTGGAAGTGCCATGGCCAGAATTCTATGGGCTTTTGTATCAATCTCAAACAATTTCTTATCCTCATCTGAGTATTGCTCCCTCCTCTTTGGAACCATTTGATTGGTTTCCGGGTTATTCACCATAGGCTTGTGTGGACCATGTACCACTGATGTCCAGCAACCTGAGCTGTTAACGGACAGGTGATGGAGCATTTGTCGTTGCCATATGTTATACTCACTCCTAACCCGCATTGGAGGCTTGGTTGAGGAACCAGTATTGTGAGGATCATTGGAAGGAGTAGTCATTTTAGGTCCAAATACAATTTAATTCAAGCTTTTAAAAGATTTTACACAGACCACAACAGACTCAATGAAAACCAAGAATAAATATCAGGATGAATGATCAAAAACACAGAAAATTCAATCTCTATAACCGTTGTTGCAAAAATGCTAATTCAATCAACTTGGATCTTGGATAGCAGTTTCAATGATCAATTATTAGATCAATCAATGATTAACAAGCTCTGATACCATTTGACAGGATCAGTGATCTCAAGTTTGATGGATTAGAGTGTAACGCAGCGGAATAAGAACAAGAATTAGACAAATTATAGCAAGAATTGATATTCGTATGCATTAAGAACAAATACGGTTGTAATGAGAGAATATATTTCTGTGAAAAGGAATGTTTCAATAATATCAAATGTTTCTGCTCAATCATTCACCGATTACAATTAGGTTGACACTCCTTATATAGAGTGCAATCACTGCTGATATCACGGGATAGTGACATCTGGCAGATTTAGTACCAAAATAACTAAAACTTAACAAACTACTGAAATGTTCACAACTACTGAGAGCATATTCGAGTGCTAAGTATAAAACATAAAACTACTCATACGAAACTACTGAACTACAACGACTGAAGAACAAGCTCTTTAGTCGTTTTACAAAACTACTGAAAAGAAAAACATAAACTACTGAAAGAAAACCATCACAACTACTAAAGAAGACCTCTTCAGCTGTTGTGACAACGTCTGATACTTGGTCTTCAGCACTTGTGTCTTCAGACTTTGTCTTCGGCACTTGTGTCTTCAGACTTTGTCTTCAGCACTTGTGTCTTCAGACTTTGTCTTCAGCACTTGTGTCTTCAGACTTTGTCTTCAGCACTTGTCTTCAGACTTTGTCTTCAGCACTTGTGTCTTCAAACTTTGTCTTCAGCACTTGTGTCTTCAGACTTTGTCTTCAGCACTTGTCTTCAGACTTTGTCTTCAGCACTTGTCTTCAGACTTTGTCTTCAGCACTTGTCTTCAGCTGTTGTGGACTTCAGCAGTTGTTGTGACGTCTGTGGACTTAAGGTTTTTCTGATCCGGCTCATTGATTCTTTTGGTCCAACACTTTCACTGCCTTAGACTTAGTAGTCTCCCCCTTTTTGGTGCATTGGGATCAGGGGCCTGAAAGGTAGAAAGTGACTTGTGAACAACATCATCAAGGAGTGTTTGGATATTTTAGGAGATCCTCTCATCAATGGCTTTATATACTATCTCAGTGATGATGGGCATGATGAGAGGTAAGGAGCTTTGAAAGGTTGCAACCATCTGCTTAGAGGGGTTCTGTCCCTGAGAGATGGTACCAAAAGTAGTGGCTGGTGGCTTAGTTAAGTGTATTGGTGTGTGTTTGGTGAACTTCAAATGAAGGTGCCATCTGTGGGTTTATTGGGGCAGATGGACTTTATCCTGAGACATTTGGCTAGCAGTCGTTGATGAGTCTGCTCACCTCAGTCTCTAGGATGTGTTATGGGCTAAGACATAAAAGAAAAGCCAGGTCATCATCAGTCTTTGTGAATCATCTGACCTCTGATTAAATCAGGATGTACATGCCCTGAGTGTAGATCTGTATATGCATGTGCCCCTTGTTCTTGTTCTGGGGACTTCCTGCCTCTGGACTTTGTCCTTCATTGGTAGTTGCTCTGGTGAGGTCTTATATTGTTACCAACTTTCATGTTCATTTGCTGAATCAGTAGAAGTGGCATCTGACCAGATGTTCTAACTCCTCTTCTACACTTGGAGATTGAACATTATCACCCCTATGCTGTGGGTTATCAGCAGCATTTTGGTCCTCCCCTCAACTGAGGTCTTCCCAGTGTTAATTGGTCTAGGGAGGGGGTGAGGAATGCATCTCAATCAGCACTTTAGCAAACTATAAGGGTGGTTCAGGGCGGTTGCATTTGAGATGGTCAGAAGCAGTTGCAACCCAGGGTGAGAGATGCTCTTCAATGGTAACCATCTAATGAGATAGGTTCCAGTATGTGGTATCCCAAAATTTGGTGCAACAGGATCCTGTGGGAGAGGATACCTGGTGGTTTAGATGGTAGAGTCTCTGACATGACTCGGGGGTTAGAACCAGTATGGTTTTCCGGTTTTTTTGTTTTTATGTGTGTTTGGACAGGGGCATCTCAGGGGACCATCTTTCATGAGTAGCCTTTGGGATTTTGGGGTTGGTTGGGGTTGGGGGGACTTTGGATCGGGAGGTGGAGGCTGTGGTTTCCCTCTGCTTGGGTATTTGAGCAGCGGGCAGCCCTTTGAGAGTAGGGGTTTTAGAGTAATGCCTGGTGTATACCTCAGCTAAGACAGCGGAGTAGGGACTCCAACGACCAACAGACTTCAACATTTAATGATTTAAAATTATGGTCATCAGAAACCTGGGATATAGTAGCCCATCTATTTGTCACGGTTTCTGGCCAGATCCTTTGTTGGACCAAAAGAACCAATGAGCCAAGATCAGAAAATCTCTAAGTCCCACACGGTATCACAACAACTGCTGAAACCTCATCAGTAGTTTGACAAGTGCTGAAGACTTCAACAGCTGAAGATCAAGTGCTGAAGACCTTAACAGCTGAAGAACCAAAGTGCTGAAGTACAACAGCTGAAGAACACAAGTGCTGAAGCTGAAAGACCAAAGTACTGAAGTACAACAGCTGAAGAGTTCACAAGTGCTGAAGATCAACAACTGATGTACAAAGTCTGAAGACAAAGACTGAAGACATCAGCTGATGATATCTACTGAAGTCATCAGCTGATGAAACACCTGAAGGTCAAAGTCTGAAGATCAAGTACTGAAGCCTCAGTAGTTGTCACAACTGCTGAAGAGTACTTCTTCAGTAGTTGTGATATCAGTAGTTTTATTTTCTTTGTTTCAGTAGTTTTGTAAAACGACTGAAGAGCTTGTTCTTCAGTCGTTGTAGTTTCAGTAGTTTTATATTTTGTACTTAACTTGCTGATATGTTCTCAGTAGTTGTGAACATTTCAGTAGTTTGTTAAGATTAGTTATTTCTGTATTGGATCTGCCAGTTGTCACTTTCCGTGATAACAGCAGTGACTGTTGCACTCTATATAAGGAGTGACAACCTATTGTAATCATAGAGTGAAATGAGCAATTGAATGGAATGATGATTGATTGATTAGAAATATTCTACATCTATAAACATTCCTAGAAATCAGAAATTCATATTCTCTCCCTATAACGTATGCGATCTAACGCTTACAAGTATCGATTGCTTGCTACAATTTGTCTAATTCGTGTTGTATTCCGCTGCTTTATATTCTGATACATCAAACTTGTGATCACTGATCCTGTCAAATGGTATCAGAGCAGGTTAATCATTGATCGATCTAATAATTGATCATTGAAACTGCTATTCAAGATCCAAGTTTGATTGAATTAGCTTTTGTTTTTGCAAGAAACGGTTATAGAGATTGAATTTTCTGTATTTCTGCTCATTCATCCTGAGATCTTTTTCTGGTTCTCATTGAGTTTGTTGTGGTTTGTCTAAAACTTTTTAAAACTTGAACTAAACTGTTTTTGAACTGAAAATGACCACTCCCTCCAATGATCCTCACAATACTGGTTCCTCAACCAAGCCTCCTATGCTGGTTAGGAATGAGTATAACATATGGCAAAGACGTATGCTCCATCACCTGTCTGTTAACAGCGCAGGGTGTTGGACATCAGTGGTACATGGTCCACACAAGCCTATGGTGAATAACCCGGAAACCAATCAAATGGTTCCGAAGAGGAGGGAGCAATACTCAGATGAGGATAAAAAGTTGCTTGAGATTGATGCAAAAGCCCATGGAATTCTGGCCATGGCTTTGCCCAATGAAATCTATTCTGGGCTAATGCATCATGAAACTGCCCATGACCTCTGGATTGCTTTGAAAGAACAATTTGGAGGAACAGATGAGGTCTTGGCAAATAATAGAGAAATTCTTGCCCAACAATATGAGACATTCTCTCATAGAAAGGGTGAGACACTGACTCAACAATATGAGCTTTCTTGTTTGATCTCTGAACTAAAAATGGTCAAACTTGAATACACCAATATTCAGATGAATAACAGATTTCTCAGATCACTGCCTGAGAGATGGGACACATATACTATTGTCCTACGCTCCAGTGCAAGTTTGGACAAACTATCTCTCACCCAACTCCATGGGAAATTGCTCACTTTTGAGAGAGAGATAGAACAGAAGAGAAAGCTGTCTTCATCTGGAAAGCTCACTGAAGACTTTATTCAAGGCAACACTGCCTTGGTGGGTCATGAGTCAGAATATGCTTCATCTGAATGCCAGTATGATGAGCATATTAATTTCTCTTCGAGCACTTCTAATTCTGCATTTGTAAGTGTTGATGGTCAGTTTACTGGATGTAATAATGACAATTTGTTTCATTATGGATGATCTCAAGGGGATTGCAGATGATGACTTAGAAGAGATGGATATTTTGAGCCAAATGGCCTTGATAAATATCAGATCTCAGAAGTTCTACAAAAGAACTGGAAGAAAATTCCCAGGACTCTCTGGCAAAACCAAAGTTGGTTTTGACAAGAGCAAGTTGAGGTGTCACAAATGCCAACGGCTTGGACACTTTGCAAGAGAGTGTAGATCAACTGGATCAAACTCTACTGCACCCTTTGTGACTTTTCCTGGCAATAGTCAACAAACAGAGGGCAACATCCTGTCACATCTAGTCATCATCCTCAACAACAATCTCCGGCATATTTTGTTCCTCAGGGTCAAATGCCATATCAGTACCCTGTTATTACATGCCACAGTCAAATCAAGTTCAAGTTCCTATGACACCACAACCTCATGCATTACCAGAACCTCAGCCTTCCCTATCTCATCAACAACCTTCATCTCAACAACACAGCTTCTTCACCCCAGGAGTTGTTGACTGGAGCAGTTTACCAGATGACTTGTCTGGTCATGATCAACTGTTCTCAGGTGCTGGTCAACATGGTGGTGACAGTCCCTTTGGGAATCTAGCTCTTATGGCTTTGGAGTCTGCTGATACTTCATCTTCCAATGCCTCTACACCTCAGGTATCACAGGTATCCTCTGAGGCAAAAGCCAAATTATGTTCTGAACAATGCATAGCAGCATTTGCTTCCATTAGAGAAGCAAATGTAGCTTTAATTAATAAGAACATTGAGCTAGAACAAATAATTTCCAAAAACAAAGCTGAGTTTGAGTTTGTGCTCAAAGATAAAAATGATGAGGTTATAAACTGAATTGCAAAATAATTGATGATAAGGCTAGAGAAGATGTACTTCTAGAGAAGTACAAAGATCTCAAAGAAACCCTTGCAGTTACCCAGGTCGAGTGTGATAGATGGGTACAATCATGCAAAGGTTTTGAAATGCTTCTTAGTAAGCAATCTGCTTCAAATGTGAAGTTTGGAATTGGTTACAATCACACTGCTCCACCTACAGATTTTACCCCAAGAGCAGAGGTAGAATCTGATGGTGAGAGTGATAACCAATCCATCAAATCATGTGATCTACCTTCTGATACAGCACAATCAGAAGTAGCAGTCAGTATCAAGTCCTCTTTGAACCTATCAGCTGATGTTGATGGTCCAAATGCTGACATTCACATGATCAATAAGTTGATCAACTCAGGAGTTAATCCTGAAGGTCCTGAAAGGACTGGAGAGCAGGATTAACACTGAAGTTCAAACTTCAATGCTGTCAGCACTGAAGAGAAGAAAACTGGCAGTAGAAGAGTTTGAAGACTACTAAAGAGGATGTCAAGAAAGAAACCAACTTCCAAAGCATTGAAGAACAAGTCTTCTGTTGCTTCACCATCTTTAGTTGATGATCAACCTAAGATGAAGAAGAAACCATGTGAAGTATGTGGTTTGTTCAATCATCTTACAGATGATTGTTGGTACAAAAGAGGTTCCAAACTCAAACAAAAAGAAGAAATTAATGAGAAAATGGTAAAAATGAAAATGAGTTTGAGACCACATTTGTATCAGCAACATCAAATCCTGTAACCCTTAAGTCCTTAAAGCAATTCAAAAAGGAAGGAGTTAAACAGGTGACAGCTGAGGGTGCTCAAAAGAAGAAGGTGCAACATAGGACCTTATCTAACTCCACTAGCAATGTGTCTGATGAGCTGAAAGCTTTATCACAAAATCAGACACAGCTGGTGATGATGGTACAACATCTTGGGTAGAGTTAACCAACTAGATTCTCCTATGTTGAAACCACAGAAAAGGAGGTCTAAGCCAAAGGACTCCTCTTCTGCACCATCTTCTTCTCTCAGGCTGTTGTTACAAATAAACATGCTAGTTTACCATCTATTGATGAGACCAGGCCCAAAACCAAAAAGGTTTGGGTCTCTAAAACTAACTGATTGTTTATTTTGCAGGGTTCTTCAACATGCCAAAGTAGCATCTGGTATGTAGACAGTGGGGGATCTATGCACATGACTGGGAACATCTCTCTTCTTCATGACTACTCTCAAGGAAAGAAGGGATTTGTCTCTTTTGGCAATGATGCTAGGGGTTACATCATCGGTAAGGGCTTTGTCTCCAATGGAGAAATCAAATTTGATGATGTTAATCATGTGGAAAATCTCAAGTACAACCTCTTGAGTGTCAGTCAAATGTGTGATAAAGGCCATGTTGCCCTTTTCACAAGTCAAAACTGTAGGATTCTGTCATCCAAAGTTTTGCCCTTGATTGACAAGGTGTTGGATGATCACACTCTCCTGAAAGCCAACAGGACAGGAAGAGTGTATGCCTTAGATCTCTCTAAGAAGATAGATCTCAAAGGCAATCCTTGCCTATTTTCCAAAGCCTCTTCTCAAGAATCTAAACTGTGGCACAGGAGGCTTGGTCATGTTAATCTCAAAAACATGAATCAGCTTAGCCACAATAGTTTAGTCAGAGGCTTACCAATAAAGGAGTTCCACTGTGATGAAACTTGCACTGCTTGTTTAAAAGGAAAACAGCACAAGGTCTCATTTCCTCCTATTGAAGTGTCCAAGTCCACTGCCTGCTTGCAATTACTGCATATGGATCTATTTGGTCCTGTGAGAGTAATGAGCATGGCAAAGAAGAAATACTGTCTGGTAATTGTGGATGATTACTCCAGATTTGTATGGACTTTCTTTCTACATTCAAAGGATGAGGCTGCTCAGAAGATTATCTTTGTGCTGTACATTGAGAAGCAGTATTCCCTTCCAGTCAAGTGTATTAGGAGTGATAATGGAACTGAGTTCAGAAATCATACACTTGATGACTTCTATCTCTCAAAGGGAATCAAAAGGCAGTTCAGCATTCCAAGGACTCCAGAACAAAATGGAGTAGTGGAGAGAAAGAACAGGACCCTCATTGAAGCTGCAAGGTCCATGCTGGCTGACTCAGGTTTGCCATTGACCTTTGGGCCGAAGCTGTCAACACAGCTTGTTATGTGCAAAATAGAGTTTAGTAAATCAGAGGTTGATGAAGACTCCATATGAAGTTCTCCATCATTTGGCTCCTCTGATTTCATTTTTCAAAGCATTTGGGTGTCCCTGTTTTATTCTCAACACAAAGGATCAACTCCACAAATTTGATCCTAAGGTGGATGCAGGATACTTTGTGGTTATTCATCTACTTGCAAGGCATACAGAGTCTTCAACTGCAGAACAAAGATGGTTGAAGAAACTCTACATGTTAAGTTTAATGAATCTCCAAAGGACAAGATTCCACAAAGTCCTGTGGAGTTATTTGATTTGGACATACTGTGTTCTGCATATGTCCTTCTCAAACTCTGCTGGCTCCTGTCAACAGTCACCACCTGGTGGTACTGCTGATGATGATGATGATTGCAGTACTCACCTCTTCAGGTTTAGTGATCAGCTGCCTGACTCAACTAGACCTGATGTTCCTGTAGCGCCAGTAGCACCATCCACAACAAATGCTGATGAGATTTCTTCGAATTCAACTTCCTTTGAATTACCATCCACTGATTGGTTTCAAGGAAATGATTCACCATCACCATCTGTTGCTGCTGAACCGGCTACAAACACTTGCACAGATCTCATTGTGTATCAAGATCTGAAGAATCACCCTATGTCTCAAATCATTGGTGATATCACTGCTGGAGTATCAACAAGAAGTCAATTGTCAAATTTCTGCTTCTATGCTCTCTTCATCAGTCAGCAAGAGCCAAAGAATTATCACATTGCTTTAAAGGACAATGGATGGGTTGATGCCATGCAGCTTGAGCTTCTTCAGTTCAAGAAACAGCAAGTGTGGGAACTGGTTCCTCTACCTCCAGGTAAGTGTGCAATAGGCACTAAATGGGTGTTTAGGAACAAAACTGATGAAAATGGGCTTATTGTTAAGAACAAGGCCAGACTGGTTGTTCAGGGGTTTGCACAAGAAGAAGGTATTGATTATGATGAAACCTTTGCCCCTGTAGCCAGACTGGAAGCAATTCGATGTTTTTAGCTTATGCTGCTTATCAAAAACTTAAAGTCTTTCAAATGGATGTCAAAAGTGCATTTTTGTATGGAAAAGTTAAAGAAGAGGTTTATGTATGTCAACCTCCAGGCTTTGAGGACAATAAACATCCTAATTGGGTGTATAAGCTTGATAAAGCTCTTTATGGGTTAAAACAAGCTCCCAGAGCCTGGTATGAGACATTATCAAACTTTCTTCTGGAAAACAATTTCACTAGAGGCTCCATAGACAAGACTTTATTTATTAAGAAAGCTGGGCAGCATAATCTACTTGTTCAAATTTATGTAGATGATATCATTTTTGCATCCTCTGATCCAAAGTTGTGTGATGCCTTTACAAAGTGATGCAACAGAAGTTTGAAATGAGTGCCATGGGAGAATTACAGTTCTTTCTGGGGTTGCAAATCAAACAAAAGGCTGATGGATTTTTATTCATCAATCCAAATATACAAAAGATCTTTTGCAAAAGTTTGATTTACAAAACTGTAAGCCCTGTTCTACTCCCATGAGCAGCACCACACAACTGGACTCAGATCAGAAAGGTAAAGTGGTTGATGAAACACTTTACAGATGTATGATTGGGTCCTTGATGTATTAACAGCTTCTAGACCAGATATTATGTTTGCTACATGTGTTTGTGCTAGATTTCAGGCTGCACCTAAAGAGTCTCATCTGATTGCAGTCAAGAGGATCTTTAGATATCTGCAAGGCACTCCATCTCTAGGTTTATGGTATTCTACCAGACATTCTGGTAAATTAGTTGCTTTTTCTGACAGTGACTATGCAGGGTGTAAGTTGACCAGGAAATCAACTTCTGGTGGATGTCATTCCTAGGCAACTGCTTGATTTCTTGGCAGAGCAAGAAACAGACCTCAGTTGCTACATCCACTGCGGAAGCAGAGTACATTGCTGCTGCAAGCTGTACATCTCAGGTACTCTGGCTTCAAAACCAACTTTTGGATTATGGCATTACAGAGACTAAGACTCCATTGTTAATGGATAGTGCTTCAGCTCTTTGCATTGTCAAAAATCCAGTCCAGCACTCTAGGACCAAACATATAGAGATCAGACATCATTTTATAAGGGATTTTTTGAAAAAGGTCTGATTGATCCTAAGTTTGTGCCTAGTGCTGATGAGCTTGCAGACATTTTTACTAAGCCTTTGGATAGTTCAACTTTCCAAAACCTGGTGTTAAGGCTTGGTATGCTGCAGCTAGAATAGGTGACAACTACTGATGATCTCAGTAATTCATACTGATGATCATGAACTGTCACATATAAGTACTGATGAGCTCTTTTAACCTCAGTAGTTTTTATAACTACTGAAGGCTAAATGTCTCACAAGTACTGAAGTACTTCATCTGCTCTAAACTACTGAAGTAGTTACAACTACTGATGCAGTCATAACTACTGCAATCAGTAAAAACAGATAAGTACTGATGTCCTATGAAACAACTGAAATCAGCCATAAAGACTGATGAATGTGTTGAGGATAGTTTGAAACAGCTGAAAAGCTAAGAATTGACGAAAACAGCTGAAGAGAACTTTCTCTTCAGTCGTTTGTACAACTGCTGTTTCATTTTAAACAACTGAAGCAAAACCACGTTCAGTAGTTTTATAACTACTGATGACTAATACCAAGTCTTCAGTTGTTTACAACAGCTGATGACAAAACCACTGTCTTCAGTAGTTTCATAACTACTGATGACAAACACCATGTCCTCAGTTGTTTCAATCATCTGAAGTCAAAACCACGGTCTTCAGTAGTTTTCTAAACTACTGATGCCTAACACCACGACTTCAGCTGTTTCAACGTCTGAAAGGATAATACCATGTCAACGGTCGTTTAAAACTACTGATGACTAACACCACATCCTTCAGTCGTTTCTCACCCGTACCCTATAAATACCCTTAACCTGAGCTTCCATGCTTCATCTTCTTCAAACCTAACGTTCCTCTCCAAAACTTCCATGGCGTCTATGCAAATTAAACCGCGACACAACTGTGTTGCCTACCTCACAAAATCGCCGATCTGGACTAAGTTCGATGCTGCTATCGATCTTATGGTTCAGTCCAATACAACAAGGCATTCCTTCTGAACCCCGTTTTACATGCCGAATCCTTGAACCAATTTTGGATGAACATACTGTTACAACTGAGGAGAGCAACACACCATCCCTCCGGTCAGTCGTCAACAACAAAGAAGTAGTGATTACTCCTGCAACAATCCGTAAAATTCTTCAACTGAGTGATGCTACCTCTCCTGCTGGATATCCGAAGGGCACCATAGATCTATCATTGCTCAGCATGGATATCAAGGTGATCTCAGTGCCACCACATCATGAAGAAAAACACTTTAATGACGCTGAGCGCCTGATTTTTCATATGTCAATGTATGTTTGGCCCCTAAGACATCGTCTTGGGATCAAATGTCCACCAAATGGCAGCAGGTATTGTATTCTATCCTTGAGCAACAACCACTGAATTTTCGAATTAATATTTTCAGAGCTCAAAGATATGGCTCAAAAACTAACTGCCAACCGTTGGATACTCTATCCCGGTTCATAATGGCCATTATATAGACCAGCTTAATGCTGAGGGACTTGTTGGCTTGGGAGTCCTGCTACGGCTGTTCTGCCAAGTATACTCCCGGCACAACTCTGACCGGACACTAAAACTGGCTGCCAAGCTGCGAAAACCCACGCAGCTGGAACCCACAGCCACCACCTCCAAATCCATGTCCCCACCAAACCACCAAAAAAAGAAACCCAAAATGGCTACTCAGGGAATTGAGTCCCCTGAGGATGCTCCTGCACCACAAACGCAGGATATATCCACTAGTCCAAACCCCTAGTGGATACAATGACTCCTCCAGCCACAGCCGCTCAGGCTTCCTCTCAACAGGAGCCTGCAGCAAACCAAGGGGCACCTACTTATCTGGGATCTTCCTCACTTGAGGAGATTGCCATTGAAGAGCACCATCCACCCCAGGTGCACACTGCTTCTACCCCTACCCCAAACAACCGCCCCTCACAGCCCAACTTTAATAGTTGCACAAGTGCTGACTCAATTGCACTCCTCCCCCCTCCCCAGAAACCACTTACTACTGGGAATTCCTCTACAATTGAGGGGGAGGAACACAGTGCACCTGAGAACCCACAGCACAGGGGTTTCCCAATTCTATCTCCTGGTGTAGAAAGGAGCTTAGAATATCTAGTGAGGCTGCCACCTCCTCTGACTCAGCACATGACCAGAGTGAGGCTGGTAACATTGCTAAGACCTCCCTAGAGGCAACAGCTGATGATGGACATTGTCCTGAGGCTGGAAGTCCCCAGTACCAAGCACAAGGGGCACATGCACCAACTGGTCTACACCCAGTGCATGTAAATCCTGCTCTAAGCAGGAGGTCAGGTGATTCAGTATCAACTGATGATGACCTGAGCTTCTTCTATGATGTAGTTGCTCAAAACACCATTCTAGAGGATGAGGTTAGCAGACTCAAAGAGCTGCTGGCCAAGATGTCTCAGGATGCAAGTCCATCTGCCACCCTCATACACCCACAGATGGCACCTTCCCTTGAAGGTTTCCCAAACACAGAGCCACCCCAAAATCAACCACCTGCCTCTGCTTCAGGCCCTACTTCTCAGGAACAGAACCCTCCTGAGCAAATAGGTGCTATACTCAAAATTCCCTCCCTCTCATCACCCCCATAATCACTGATATAGTGATCAAAGCCCTTGATGAGAGGCTTTCCTCAACATTACAGCCCCTGGTTGATGCTGCTGTCCACAAGACTCTTTCTGCGGTACCAACCCCTCCTCCAATGCAACAAAAGGGGGAGAGTACTGCAGTGAAAGAAAGTAGAAAGAGGAAAAGATCTGAGGAAGAGGAGGAAAAAGAAAAGCAACCTCTGCTCACGTACAAGCGAAAGAGAAGTGCTGATGATCACACTGCTGAAGAAAAATCTTGGAGGAGCTGGTCAAAGAAGCTGACACCACACACAGCCGCTCCATGGATAAATAATTGAACAACTATTCAGGCAGGGGTTTGACACAGCCACACTGGATAGTGAGATCAGAAGGTTAGAGGTACAAGAGATACAAACCCGATGGGCAGGGTATGATGCTCTTGAGAAAGAGAGGTTGGAAATATGATCCGCTTTATTGCAAAATACTTGGGAAGATCATTAATGGAGATCCGCGCATGGTCCAGGGACAGCATTCTGGCTATAGCCACCAGAATCTGTCTGTCTGAGCAATTCAACAAAGGGATCATTGTGGAAGCCCTTGATGAGGCTGGGGCTGGCAAAAGGTTAGAGATGGCTAAACTCACAAAAGCAAAATTCTACAAGGATGCTAGATCAACCTTCCTTCCACCCACTCAAACAGATCCTATCCCCCAAATCTCCCAACCAACCTCTAAGCCAAAATCCAAACATCCTCTTTCTTCAAAACCAATCCCTTCACCAACCCAACCATCATCCGTGGTACCCCGAAGAAGGAGAAGGGTGCTGAGGATGGAAGAAGAAGAAGAAGAAGAGGATGAAGATGATAGTCTGCCACTCTCTGCTGTTCTGAAGCTACCAAAACCCCAGAGTCAATCCATGATCACACCTGACTCTCAAAGGGAAATGGTCAGAGTCAAGATAGAAGAAGAAGAACAGCAGAAACAGCACGATGAGCAACTGTTGAAGATGGTTGACAAGGAATTTCCTCAGTCATCATCATTCAAGCCATGAAAGGCATGCTCAAAGGCTGTACACTCTCAGGCACACCTTTCAGTATCAGAAGGAGAGAGTGAGAGTATGGCCAGACCCCAGGGTGAGTTCTAGAATCCATAAAAGAACTATCCCACACAGATACAACGGCCAAGTACGAAAAACAATAGAATCTACCATCATGTTGGCCGTTGTAGTCTCACCTTGGGAAATCATTGATGAATTCAAGAAAGCTCACCAAGCAAAGAAGACACTCAAGCCTTACTAGAAAACAAGATGATAAGAAGGGGTTGTTATACAAAAGCTTGAAGACATCCAAAAGAATGAGCTCCAGTTACTCCTTGAAGGCAACCATCCGGATGAATTGTATATAGGGAGGTAACTACGGTGGAGCTGAAAAATGGCAGGACCATGAAGTACTTATCAGAGTACTATGGTCCAGAGTTCTTCTTCGAAGGAGGAGCTGAAGAACTCTCTCAAGAGGAACAAATTGTTCTCCTTGAGGCCTATGTTCGTGAGTCATACAGACTCATTATGGGGAAGTGAATCTCATGAATGGGATAACAACTCTGTGTCCAGTTCCCCAAAACAGAGTTCCCATTCATACTCTGCCAAACAAATATTTGAGGTTCTTCCCAGGCCGGAGCTTACATGGGTCATCTTCTCTACTGATCAAGAAGGAAAAAGACCAACATTTTGCCATCAATAAGTGGGAGTATAAATAAGTTAGAGGTTTTGGCTGCATTGGTTCAGGGGGAGTTTGTTGGACCAAAAGAACCAATGAGCCAAGATCAGAAAACCTCTAAGTCCCACACGGTATCACAACAACTGCTGAAAGCCTCATCAGTAGTTTGACAAGTGCTGAAGACTTCAACAGCTGAAGATCAAGTGCTGAAGACCTTAACAGCTGAAGAACCAAGTGCTGAAGTACAACAGCTGAAGAACACAAGTGCTGAAGCTGAAAGACCAAAGTACTGAAGAACAACAGCTGAAGAGTTCACAAGTGCTGAAGATCAACAACTGATGTACAAAGTCTGAAGACAAAGACTGAAGACATCAGCTGATGATATCTACTGAAGTCATCAGCTGATGAAACACCTGAAGGTCAAAGTCTGAAGATCAAGTACTGAAGCCTCAGTAGTTTGTCACAACTGCTGAAGAGTACTTCTTCAGTAGTTGTGATATCAGTAGTTTTTATTCTTTGTTTCAGTAGTTTTGTAAAACGACTGAAGAGCTTGTTCTTCAGTCGTTGTAGTTTCAGTAGTTTTATATTTTGTACTTAACTTGCTGATATGTTCTCAGTAGTTGTGAACATTTCAGTAGTTTGTTAAGATTTAGTTATTCTGTATTGGATCTGCCAGTTGTCACTTTCCGTGATAACAGCAGTGACTGTTGCACTCTATATAAGGAGTGACAACCCATTGTAATCATAGAGTGAAATGAGAATTGAATGGAATGATTGATTGATTCGATTAGAAATATTCTACATCTATAAACATTCCTAGAAATCAGAAATCATATTCTCTCCCTATAACCGTATGCGATCTTAACGCTTACAAGTATCGATTGCTTGCTACAATTGTCTAATTCGTGTTGTATCCGCTGCTTTACATTTGATACATCAAACTTGTGATCACTGATCCTGTCATCCTTAATTCCAGAAAAAACTATCTCAGAAATTAGATTTTGTGTTTCAAAGATAGAGTACAATACTTGTTGCCAACGTGAGGAAATCTGATCTATGAAGATGTCTTTGAAGCAAGCAGATATTCACCATGGGAAGATAAGTCTTTCAGCATCATGGAAGTGCTTTTTGAGAATGTTGTAGCACTTAAGTCTCCTTCATACCCGTGTTGATGAAGACTATCAATGGGCCTTTCGGGATTTATAATACAGGTGGCATAAGCAATTAAGGTTTGCGAATAATGTTAGGGGTGATACCACCTGTTTCTGGTGATCAACGACTGGAGAGTGATTGGCTATCATTTTCACCAGTTGTTACAGAGATGTTGGTCAAGAATGGTTTAAGGAAAAGGGTATATGGTAGGATTCAAAAAAGAAAGGCGGTTCTGTATTGGGATCCACTGTAAGATCGATGGCATTATCAAATTTGTTCCAAAAGGCCGATTCGAGAGGTAGGCAACACAGTTGTGTCTGGGTTGAGTTCATGGTCGCCATTGTTGAGAGAGAGAAAAGGATAGAAAACGGCTAATGAAACGTTCGGCTATAAGTGCAGGTATTTATAGGTTAAGAAAAGGCTGAAAAGAAAACGACTGAAAGTGTTGGTGTTGTCATCAGTTGTATGAAAACAACTGCAGACTTGGTTTTAACTATCAAACATTTGAAAAAACTGAAGACTTGGTTTTGGTCATCAGTAGTTATGAAACTACTGAAAACTTTGGTTTTGGCTTCAGGTGTAGGAAACAACTGAGGACTTGGTGTTAGTCATCAGTAGTTGTGAAACTACTTAAGACATGGTTTTGTCATCAGTTGTTTAAGGTGAAACAACAGTTTGTGGAAACGATTGAAGAGAAAATTCTCATCAGTAGTTTTCGTCAATTCTTAGCTTTTCAGCTGTTTCATACTGTCCTCAACACTTACTCATCAGACTTTTTAGCTGTTTTCAGTTGTTTCATAGGACATCAGTACTTATCTGTTTTTACTGACATCAGTAGTTATAATTACATCAGTAGTTTTAACTGCATCAGTTTCTTTTAAGAGAAAGTACAGTACTTTTTAAGTAATTTAGTCTTTAGTAATTATGAAACCAACTGAGAATAAAACTTATCAGTACTTATTTGTGACATGTTTACTAATGGTCATCAGTACTTGTTTACTGAGATCATCAGTAGTTGTCACTTATTCTAGTTGCAGCATACCAAGCCTTAACACAAGGTTTTGGAAAGTTGAACTGTCCAAAGGCTTAGTAAATATATCTGCAAGCTCATCAGCACTTGGCACAAACTTTGGATCAATCAGACCATTTTCAAAACAATCCCTAATAAAATGGTGTCTGATCTCTATATGTTTGGTCCTAGAATGCTGGACTGGATTCTTGACAATACACAGAGCTGAAGCACTATTCATTAACAATGGAGTCTTAGTCTCTGTAATGCCATAATCCAATAATTGGTTCTGAAGCCAGAGTACGTGAGATGTACAACTTGCAGCAGCATTGTACTCTACTTCACCAGTGGATGTAGCAACAGATGTTTGTTTCTTACTCTACCAAGAATCAAACAGTTGCTTAGGAATTAACATCCACCAGAAGTTAACTTTCTGGTTAACTTACACCTGCATAGTCACTATCAGAAAAAGCAACTAATTTGCAAGAGTGTCCAGTGGAATACCAAAGACCTAGAGATTGTGTACCTTGCAGATATCTAAAGATCCTCTAGACTGCAATCAAATGAGACTCTTTAGGAGCAGCCTGAAATCTAGCACAAACACAAGTCGCAAACATAATATCTCGTCTAGAAGCTGTAAGTACATCAAGGACCCAATCATACATCTGTAAAGTGTTTCATCAACAGCTTTACCTTTCTGGTCTGCATCCATTGTGTGGTGTTGCACATGGGAGTAGAACAGGGCTTAGAGTTTTGTAAATCAAACTTATATAAAAGATCTTTTGTCTATTTAGACTGATGAATGATAGTCCCATCAGCCTTTTGTTTGATTTGCAATCCTAGAAAGAACTGTAATTCTCCCATTGCACTCATTTCAAACTTCTTTTGCATTAAATTGGTAAAGTCATCACACAACTGGGGATCAGAGGATGCAAAAATAATATCATCAACATAAATTTGAACAAGTAGCTTATGCTGATCCACCTTCTTAATGAACAAAGTTTTATCTATGGAGCCTCTAGTGAAATTATTTTGAAGAAGAAAATTTGATAATGTCTCATACCATGCTCTAGGAGCTTGTTTCAACCCATAAAGAGCCTTATCAAGCTTGTATACCCAATCTGGATGTTTATTATCCTCAAAACCTGGTGGTTGACACACATAAACCTCTTCTTTTATTTTACCATATAAAAATGCACTTTTATCATCCATTTGAAAAACTTTAAGATTGTGGAATGCACCATAGGCTAAGAACAATCTAATTGCCTCCAGTCTGGAGACAGGAGCAAAGGTTTCATCATAATCAATACCTTCTTCCTGTGCAAACCCCTGAACAACCAGTCTGGCCTTGTTCTTAACAATAAGCCCATTTTCATCAGTTTTATTCCTAAACACCCATTTAGTGCCTATTGCACACTTACCTGGGGGTAGAGGAACCAGTTCCCACACTTGCTGCTTTTTGAACTGAAGTAGCTCAAGCTGCATGGCTTCAACCCATCCATTGTCTCTTAAAGAACATGATAGTTCTTTGGCTCTAGCTGACTGATGAAGAGAGCATAGAAGCAAAAGTTGGACAATTGACTTCTGGTTGAGACACCAGCATGGATATCACTAATGATTTGAGACATGGTGTGATTCTTCAGCTCTTAGTACACTATAAGATCAGTGCAAGTGTTTGTAGCAGGTTCAGCAACAACAAATGTTGATCCAGACTCTTGAAACCAAGTATGAGATGGCAATTCAAATGATGTAGAGGAGTCAGAAATCTCATCAGCATTTGTCATGGATGGAGCTGCTGAAGCTACAGGAACATCAAGTTTAGTGGACTCAGGCAGTTGATCACTAAACTTAAAAAGGTGAGTACCACCAGGTGGAAGACTTGCAGCAGAAGGTGATTTATTCACATGATCTGCAACAGCTGGAGGTTGATAAGGAACATATTGCAGTATATCCAGATCAAACAACGCCACAGGGTTTTGTGGAATTTTATCCTTAGAGATTCATTGAACTTCACAGCAAGGTTTCTTCAACTATCTTTGTTCTGCAGTTGAAGACTCTGTAAGCCTTGCATGTGGATGAATATCCAACAAAATACCCTGCATCCACCTTAGGATCAAATTGTGGAGTTGATCCTTTGTGTTGAGAATGGAACAAGGACACCCAAAGGCTTTGAAGAATGAAATTAGAGGAGCCAAATGATGTAGAACTTCATATGGAGTCATCATCAACTTTGATTTACTAAAACTCTATTCTGCACATAGCAAGCTGTGTTGACAGCTTCAGCCCAAAAGGTCAATGCCAAACCAGAGTCAGCCAACATGGACCTTGCAGCTTCAATTAGGGTCCTGTTCTTTCTCTCAACTACTCCATTTTGTTCTGGAGTCCTTGGGATGCTAAACTGCCTCTTGATTCCCTTTGAGAGATAAAAATCATCAAGTGTATGGTTTCTGAATTATGTTCCATTATCACTCCTTATACACTTGACTGATAGGGAATACTGCTTCTCAACATACAACGCAAAGTTGATAATCGTCTGAGTAACCTCATCCTTTGAATGCAAACCTCATCCTTTGAATGCAAGAAGAAAGTCCATAGAAATCTGGAGTAATCATCCACAATTACCAGACAGTATTTCTTCTTTGCCATGCTCATCACTCTCACAAGACCAAATAGATCCATGTGCAGTAACTGCGAGTCGGCAGTGGACTTAGCTTCTTCAATAGGAGGGAATGAGACTTTGTGCTATTTTCTTTCAAACAAGTAGTGCAGGTTTCATCACATGGAACTCCTTTATTGGTAGACCTCTCACTAAACTATTGTGGATCAGCTGATTCATGTTTTTGAGATTTACATGACCCAGCCTTCGGTGCCATAGTTTAGATTCCTGAGGAGAGGCTTTGGAGAACAAGCAAGGATGACCCTTCAAATCAATCTTCTTTGACAAATCCAGGGCATATACTCTTCCAATCCTGTTGGCCTTCAGGAGAGTATGTTCATCCAATACCTTGTCAATCAGCCTTAGAACCGGGGAGACAGAATCCTGCAGTTCTGGCTTGTGACAAGTGCAACATGCCTTTTATCATACATCTGACTGACACTCAGTAGATTATACTTGAGATTCTCCACAAGGTTAACATCATCAAATCTGATTTCTCCATTAGACACATATCCTTTCCGATGATGTAACCCTTAGCATCATTTCGAAATGAAACAAATCCCTTCTTTCCTTGAGAGTAGTCATTAAGAAGAGAACTACTCCCTGTCATATGCATAGATCCTCCACTATCTACATAACAGATGCTTCTTTGGTATGCTGAAGAACCCTGCATTCATCACAAAGAACTAGTTAGGTTTTGAGACCCAAACCTTTTGGTTTTGGGTTTGTTTTCATCAACAGATTTAACCATAACTTGTTTCTCAATTAACAGTGATGAGGTGGAGATGGTGCTGAAATGGATTCCTTGGATTTGGGCTGGAAAACCTTTTCATGGTTTGATCACAGGTGCCTCTAGTTGGTTAACTCTCCTCAACAAATGTTGAACCTCATAAACAGTTGTGTCTGATTGTAGCTAAAGCTTTCAGGTCTTGTGACACATCAGTACTTGTTTTGATGAGTTCTTGTGGCCCACCATTTCTCCTTGAAATTCACAGACTTAGTCTGATTTTATTATGAGGAACACTATCAGCTGTTTTATGATAAACCTATCTCTTTTTGGATTTGGGTGTGAAGCCTTGGCTTTATAATTTGGGATGATTGTGGTACAAACTTGGTCTCAAACTCATTTTCATTTAATCCATCTGCATTTTAATGAGTTATCTCTGTGATTGGAACCCTTTTGTACCACCATTCATCAAGAAAGATGATTGAATTTACCACAAATGTCACATGGCTTATTCTTTCATCTGGATGATCAACTGCTCAAGGTAAACTATGAAGGTGTGATTTTAGTACTTTCCTCCTTTTAGTACTGTGTAAGTACAGAGGATCTGTACAACTGAAGACTTGTTCTTCAGCTGTTCTATATCCGTCCTGAAAGACCAGTTATGATAGATTCCTCAGCAGTTGTTAATCCTTTTATTCAGTGATTTGAAATGCTTTCAGATGTGTGACTTGCCCTTCAGTACTTGATGTACTTTGAGGGATAACATCTGAAGTACTCAGCTTCATGTGCTTATAGTAGTAACCACTAAGGCAATTGATTTGCTGGTATCAACACTTATTCATCTTATAATTTTGGGGGATCTCTTGAGGATTGATACACATGATGATGTGGTTGGAAATTACTTTCACCTTCAGGTTTTACTATTGATTTTGGAGTAAAATCTGTAGGTGGTGCATGTATTGACCTATTTCCAACTTCACATTCGAAGCTGTGCTTGTGAGAAGCATTCAAATCCCCTTGCAGGAGGATACCCGTGGTAACACTCAACTTGGGTAGCTGCAAGTGTTTCTTTGAGATCTCTGTGGTTCTCAAGATGACCTCAACCGTAGTCTTTTCATCATTAAGTGGATTTAAGTATAACATTCAATCATCTTATCTTTAGGACAGGAATACTCAGCTTTCTTTTGGAAAGAGTTTGCAAGCTCAATATTTGATTTATTAAAGCTACATTTGCATCTCAATAGAGATAAATGCAGCATGCAAGATTCAGAATATAGCTTGGCCTTAGCCTAGAAGATACCTGGGTTTACCCGTTGACGAAAGATGCATTGGAGCATGAACCCTCAGTAGACTCAGGGCCAGAGAGAAAGATTCCCAAAAGGCTGTTCACCACCATGTGACCATCACTAGCCAATAATTGCTCATTACCAGAATTGACAGGATCAGTGATCACAAGTTGATGTTTATCAGAATGTAAAGCAGCGGAATACCAAAACGAATTAGACAAATTGTAGCAAGCAACAATATATGTAAGCGTTAAGATCGCATACGGTTATAGGGAGAGAATATGAATTTCTGATTTCTAGGAATGTTTATAGATGGAGAATATTCTAATCAAATCAATCAAACATTCCATTCATTGCTCATATCGCTCAATAATTACAATGGGTTGTCACTCTTATATAGAGCAACAGTCACTGCTGTTATCACGGAAAGTGACAACTGGCAGATCCAATACAGAAATAACTAAATCTTAACAAACTACTGAAATGTTCAACTACTGAGAACATATCAGCAAGTAAGTACAAAATATAAAACTACTGAAACTACAACGACTGAAGAACAAGCTCTTCAGTCGTTTTACAAAACTACTGAAAAATAAAACATAAAACTACTGATATCACAACTACTGAAGAAGTACTCTTCAGCAGTTGTGACAAACTACTGAGGCTTCAGTACTTGGTCTTCAGACTTTGACCTTCAGGCGTTTCATCAGCTGATGACTTCAGTAGATATCATCAGCTGATGTCTTCAGTCTTTGTCTTCAGACTTTGTACATCAGTTGTTGATCTTCAGCACTTGTGAACTCTTCAGCTGTTGTACTTCAGTACTTTGTCTTTCAGC
The DNA here is from genome assembly GCA_025506515.1 of Flaveria trinervia. Lineage (NCBI taxonomy): Eukaryota > Viridiplantae > Streptophyta > Magnoliopsida > Asterales > Asteraceae > Flaveria > Flaveria trinervia. The sequence goes on from CM046443.1 coordinate 66,278,628, forward strand.
TTCAGCACTGTGTTCTTCAGCTGTGTACTTCAGCACTTTGGTCTTCAGCTGTTAAGGTCTTCAGCACTTGATCTTCAGCTGTTGAAGTCTTCAGCATGTCAAACTACTGATGAGGCTTTCAGCAGTTGTTGTGATACCGTGTGGGACTTAGAGGTTTTCTGATCTTGGCTCATTGGTTCTTTGGTCCAACAAACTCCCCTGAACCAATGCAGCCAAAACCTCTAACTTATTTAAACTCCCACTTATTGATGGCAAAATGTTGGTCTTTTTCCTTCTTGATCAGTAGAGAAGATGACCCATGTACGCTCCGGCCTGGGAAGAAATCAAATATTTGTTTGGCAGAGTATGAATGGGAACTCTGTTTGGGGAACTGGACACAGAGTTGTTATCCCATTCATGAGATTCACTTCCCCATAATGAGTCTGTATGACTCACGGACATAGGCCTCAAGGAGAACAATTTGTTTCTTGAGAGAGTTCTTCAGCTCCTTCGAAGAAGAACTCTGGACCATAGTACTCTGATAAGTACTTCATGGTCCTGCCATTCTTCAGCTCCACCGTAGTTACCTCCTGTATACAAATTCATCGGATGGTTGCCTTCAAGGAGTAACTGGAGCTCATTCTTTTGGATGTCTTCAAGCTTTTTGTATAACAAACCCTTCTTAATCATCTTGTTTTCTAGTAAGGCTTGAGGTGTTCTTCTTGCTTGGTGAGCTTTCTTGAATTCATCAATGATTTCCCAAGGTGAGACTACAACGGCCAGCATGATGGTAGATTCTATTGTTTTTCGTACTTGGCCGTTGTATCTGTGTGGGATAGTTCTTTTATGGATTCTAGAACTCACCCTGGGGTCTGGCCATACTCTCACTCTCTCCCTCTGATACTGAAAGGTGTGTCTGAGAGTGTACAGCCTTTGAGCATGCCCTTTCATGGCTTGAATAGATGATGACTGAGGAAATTCTTGTCAACCATCTTCAACAGTTGCTCATCGTGCTGTTTCTGCTGTTCTTCTTCTTCTATCTTTACTCTGACCATTTCCCTTTGAGAGTGGTGTGATCATGGATTGACTCTGGGCTTTGGTAGCTTCAGAACAGCAGAGAGTGGCAGACTATCATCTTCATCCTTTCTTCTGCTTCTTCTTCTTCCCTCAAGCACCCTTCTCTTCTACGGGTACATCACTGGATGATGGTTGGTTGGTGAAGGGGATGGTTTTGAAGAGAGAGGATGTTTGGATTTTGGCTTGGAGGTTGGTTGGGAGATTTGAGGGATAGGGTCGTTTGAGTGAGTGGAAGGGAAGGTTGATCTAGCATCCTTGTAGTTATTTGCTTTTGTAAGTTTAGCCATCTCTAATTTTGCCAGCCCAGCCTCATCAAGGGCTTCCACAATGATCCCTTTGTTGAATGCTCAGACAGACAGATTCTGGTGGCTATAGCCAGAATGCTGTCCTGGACCATGCGCGGATCTCCATTATGATCTTCCAAGTATTTGGCAATAAAGCGGATCATTATTTCCACCTCTCTTTCTCAAGAGCATCGTACCCTGCCATCGGGTTTGTATCTCTTGTACCTCTAACCTTCTGATCTCACTATCCAGTGTAGCTGTGTCAAACCCCTGCCGAATAGTTGTCAATTATCTTATCCTGGAGCGGCTGTGTGTGGTGTCAGCTTCTTTGACAGCTCTCCAAGGATTTTTCTTCAGCAGTTGATCATCAGCACTCTCTTTCTTTTGTACGTGAGCAGAGGTTGCTTTCTTGTTTCTCTCTTCCTCAGATCTCTTCCTCTTCTATCTTTCACTGCAGTACCTCCCCCTTTTGGTTGCATTGGAGGAAGGGGTTGGTAGCAGAAAGAGTTGTGGACAGCGCATCAACCAGTGGCTGTAATGTTGAGGAAAGCTCTCATCAAGGGCTTTGATCACTATATCAGTGATATGGGGGTGATGAGAGGAGGGAATTTTGTAGGATAGCACCTATTTGCTCAGGAGGGTTCTGTTCTGAGAAGTAGGGCCTGAAGCAGAGGCGGGTGGTTGATTTTGGGGTGGCTCAGTGTGTTGGGAAACCTTCAAGGAAGGTGCCATGTGGGTGTATGATGGTGGCAGATGGACTTGCATCCTGAGACATCTTGGCCAGCAGCTCTTTGAGTCTGCTAACCTCATCCTCTAGAATGGTGTTTTGAGCAACTACATCAAGAAGAAGCTCAGGTCATCATCAGTTGATACTGAATCACCTGACCTCCTGCTTAGAGCAGGATGAACATGCTCTGGGTGTAGACCAGTTGGTGCATGTGCCCCTTGTGCGTGGTACTGGGGACTTCCAGCCTCAGGACAATGTCCATCATCAGCTGTTGCCTCGAGGGAGGTCTTAGCAATGTTACCAGCCTCACTCTGGTCATGTGCTGAGTCAGGGAGGTGGCAGCCTCACTAGATATTCTAATCTCCTTCTCTACACCAGGAGATAGAATTGGGAAACCCCTGTGCTGTGGGTTCTCAGGTGCACTGTGTTCCTCCCCCTCAATTGTAGAGGTATTCCCAGTAAGAAGTGGTTTCTGGGGAGGGGGTGAGGAGTGCAATTGAGTCAGCACTGAGCAACTATTAAAGTTGGGCTGTGAGGGGCGGTTGTTGGGGTAAGGGGGTAGAAGCAGTGTGCACCTGGGGTGGATGGTGCTCTTCAATGGCAATCTCTCAAGTGAGGAAGATCCCAGATAAGTAGGTGCCCTTGGGTTGCTGCAGGCTCTGTTGAGAGGAAGCCTGAGCGGCTGTAGCTGGAGGAGTCATTGTATCCACTAGGGGTTTGACTAGTGGATATATCTGCGTGTTGGCAGGAGCATCCTCGGGACTCAATTCCCTGAGTAGCCTTTGGGTTTCTTTTTGGTGGGTTTGGTGGGGACATTGGATTTGGAGGTGGTGGCTGTGGGTTCCAGCTGCGTGGGTTTCGCAGCTTGGCAGCCAATTTGAGTGTCGTCGGGAGGAGTTGTGGGGAGTATACTTCTGGCAAAACAGCCGTAGCAGGGACTCCCAAGCCAACAAGTCCCTCAGCATTAAGCTGGTCTATTATAATGGCCATGATGAACGTGGATAGAGTATCCAACGGTTGGCAGTTATTTTTGAGCCATATCTTTGAGCTCTGAAAATATTAATTCGGAAAAGTTCAGTGGTTGTTGCTCAAGGATAGAATACAATACCTGCTGCCATTTGGTGGACATTTGATCCCAAGACGATGTCTTAGGGGCCAAACATACATTGACCATGTGAAAGATCAGGCGCTCAGCGTCATTAAAGTGTTTCTTCATGATGGTGGTGGCACTGAGATCACCTTGATATCCATGCTGAGCAAATGATAGATCTATGGTGCCCTTCGGATATCCAGCAGGAGAGGTAGCATCACTCAGGTGAAGAATTTTCGGATTGTTGCAGGAGTAATCACTACTTCTTTGTTGTTGACTACAGACCGGAGGGATGTGTGTTGCTCTCCTCAGTAGTAACATTAACGTTCATCCAAAATTGGTTCAAGGATTCGGTATGTAAAACGGGGTTCAGAAGGAATGCCTTGTTGTATGGGGACTGAACCATAAGATCGATAGCATATCGAACTTAGTCCAGATCGGCGATTTTGTGAGGTAGGCAACACAGTTGTGTCGCGGGTTAATTTGCAAAGACGCCATGGAAATTTGTTGGAGAGGAACGTTAGGTTTTGAAGAAGATGAAGTATGGAGAGCTCAGGTAAGGGTATATAGGGTACGGGTGAGGAAACGATGAAGGATGTGGTGTTAGTCATCAGTAGTTTAAACGACCGTGACATGGTATTATCCTTTCAGACGTTGAAACAGCTGAAGTCGCGGTGTTAGGCATCAGTAGTTTAGAAAACTACTGAAGACCGTGGTTTTGACTTCAGGTGATTGAAACAACTGAGGACATGGTGTTTGTCATCAGTAGTTATGAAACTACTGAAGACAGTGGTTTAGTCATCAGCTGTTGTAAACAACTGAAGACTGGTATTGGTCATCAGTAGTTATAAAACTACTGAAGACGTGGTTTGCTTCAGTTGTTTAAAATGAAACAGCAGTGGTACAAACGACGAGAAGGAAATTCTCTTCAGCTGTTTTCGTCAATTCTTAGCTTTTCAGCTGTTTCAAACTGTCCTCAACACATTCATCAGTCTTTATGGCTGATTTCAGTTGTTCATAGGACATCAGTACTTCTTGTTTTACTGATTTCAGTAGTTATGACTACATCAGTAGTTGTAACTACTTCAGTAGTTTAGAGCAGATGAAGTACTTCAGTACTTGTGAGAACTTTAGCCTTCAGTAGTTATAAAAAAATACTGAGGTAAAAGAGTCATCAGTACTTATATGTGACAGGCACTCATGATCATCAGTATGAATTACTGAGATCATCAGTAGTTGTCACCTATTCTAGCTGCAGCATACCAAGCCTTAACACCAGGTTTTGGAAAGTTGAACTATCCAAAGGCTTAGTAAAAATGTCTGCAAGCTCATCAGCACTGGGCACAAACTTAGGATCAATCAGACCTTTTCAAAACATCTCTTATAAAATGATGTCTGATCTCTATATGTTTGGTCCTAGAGTGCTGGACTGGATTTTTGACAATGCAAAGAGCTGAAGCACTATCCATTAACAATGGAGTCTTAGTCTCTGTAATGCCATAATCCAAAAGTTGGTTTTGAAGCCAGAGTACCTGAGATGTACAGCTTGCAGCAGCAATGTACTCTGCTTCCGCAGTGGATGTAGCAACTGAGGTCTGTTTCTTGCTCTGCCAAGAAATAAGCAGTTGCCTAGGAATTGGCATCCACCAGAAGTTGATTTCCTGGTCAACTTACACCCTGCATAGTCACTGTCAGAAAAAGCAACTAATTTACCAGAATGGTTGGTAGAATACCATAAACCTAGAGATGGAGTGCCTTGCAGATATCTAAAGATCCTCTTGACTGCAATCAGATGAGACTCTTTAGGTGCAGCCTGAAATCTAGCACAAACACATGTAGCAAACATAATATCTGGTCTAGAAGCTGTTAAATACATCAAGGACCCAATCATACATCTGTAAAGTGTTTCATCAACCACTTTACCTTTCTGATCTGAGTCCAGTTGTGTGGTGCTGCTCATGGGAGTAGAACAGGGCTTACAGTTTTGTAAATCAAACTTTTGCAAAAGATCTTTTGTATATTTGGATTGATGAATAAAAATTCCATCAGCCTTTTGTTTGATTTGCAACCCCAGAAAGAACTGTAATTCTCCCATGGCACTCATTTCAAACTTCTGTTGCATCAACTTTGTAAAGGCATCACACAACTTTGGATCAGAGGATGCAAAAATAATATCATCTACATAAATTTGAACAAGTAGATTATGCTGCCCAGCTTTCTTAATAAATAAAGTCTTGTCTGGAGCCTCTAGTGAAATTGTTTTCCAGAAGAAAGTTTGATAATGTCTCATACCAGGCTCTGGGCTTGTGTTTAACCCATAAAGAGCTTTATCAAGCTTATACACCAATTAGGATGTTTGTTGTCCTCAAAGCCTGGAGGTTGACTACATAAAACTCTTCTTTAACTTTTCCATACAAAAATGCACTTTTGACATCCATTTGAAAGACTTTAAGTTTTGATAAGCAGCATAAGCTAAAAACAATCGAATTGCTTCCAGTCTGGCTACAGGGGCAAAGGTTTCATCATAATCAATACCTTCTTCTTGTGCAAACCCTGAACAACCAGTCTGGCCTTGTTCTTAACAATAAGCCATTTTCATCAGTTTTGTTCCTAAAACCCATTTAGTGCCTATTGCACACTTACCTGGAGGTAGAGGAACCAGTTCCCACACTTGCTGTTCTTGAACTGAAGAAGCTCAAGCTGCATGGCATCAACCCATCCATTGTCCTTTAAAGCAATGTGATAATCTTTGGCTCTTGCTGACTGATGAAGAGAGCATAGAAGCAGAAATTTGACAATTGACTTCTTGTTGATACTCCAGCAGTGATATCACCAATGATTTGAGACATGGGGTGATTCTTCAGATCTTGATACACAATGAGATCTGTGCAAGTGTTTGTAGCCGGTTCAGCAGCAACAGATGGTGATGGTGAATCATTTCCTTGAAACCAATCAGTGGATGGTAATTCAAAGGAAGTTGAATTCGAAGAAATCTCATCAGCATTGTTGTGGATGGTGCTACTGGCGCTACAGGAACATCAGGTCTAGTTGACTCAGGCAGCTGATCACTAAACCTGAAGAGGTGAGTACTGCAATCATCATCATCATCAGCAGTACCACCAGGTGGTGAATGTTGACAGGAGCAACAGCAGGAGTTTGATAAGGAACATATTGCAGTATGTCCAGATCAAATAACTCCACAGGACTTTGTGGAATCTTGTCCTTTGGAGATTCATTAAACTTAACATGTAGAGTTTCTTCAACCATCTTTGTCTGCAGTTGAAGACTCTGTATGCTTTGCAAGTAGATGAATAACCAACAAAGTATCCTGCATCCACCTTAGGATCAAATTTGTGGAGTTGATCCTTTGTGTTGAGAATAAAACAGGGACACCCAAATGCTTTGAAAAATGAAATCAGTGGAGCCAAATGATGGAGAACTTCATATGGAGTCTTCATCAACCTCTGATTTACTAACACTCTATTTTGCACATACAAGCTGTGTTGACAGCTTCAGCCCAAAAGGTCAATGGCAAACCTGAGTCAGCCAGCATGGACCTTGCAGCTTCAATGAGGGTCCTGTTCTTTCTCTCCACTACTCCATTTTGTTCCGGAGTCCTTGGAATGCTGAACTGCCTTTTGATTCCCTTGAGAGATAGAAGTCATCAAGTGTATGATTTCTGAACCAGTTCCATTATCACTCCTAATACACTTGACTGGAAGGGAATACTGCTTCTCAATGTACAGCACAAAGTGGATAATCTTCTGAGCAGCCTCATCCTTTGAATGTAGAAAGAAAGTCCATACAAATCTGGAGTAATCATCCACAATTACCAGACAGTATTTCTTCTTTGCCATGCTCATTACTCTCACAGGACCAAATAGATCCATATGCAGTAATTGCAAGCAGGCAGTGGACTTGGACACTTCAATAGGAGGAAATGAGACCTTGTGCTGTTTCCTTTTAAACAAGCAGTGCAAGTTCATCACAGTGGAACTCCTTTATTGGTAAGCCTCTGACTAAACTATTGGGCTAAGCTGATTCATGTTTTTGAGATTAACATGACCAAGCCTCCTGTGCCATAGTTTAGATTCTTGAAAAGAGGCTTTGGAAAATAGGCAAGGATTACCTTTGAGATCTATCTTCTTAGAGAGATCTAAGGCATACACTCTTCCTGTCCTGTTGGCTTTCAGGAGAGTGTGATCATCCAATACCTTGTCAATCAAGGGCAAAACTTTGATGACAGAATCCTACAGTTTTGACTTGTGAAAAGGGCAACATGGCCTTTATCACACATTTGACTGACACTCAAGAGGTTGTACTTGAGATTTTCCACATGATTAACATCATCAAATTTGATTTCTCCATTGGAGACAAAGCCCTTACCGATGATGTAACCCTAGCATCATTGCCAAAAGAGACAAATCCCTTCTTTCCTTGAGAGTAGTCATGAAGAAGAGAGATGTTCCCAGTCATGTGCATGGATCCCCCACTGTCTACATACCAGATGCTATTTTGGCATGTTGAAGAACCCTGCAAAAATAAACAATCAGTTAGTTTTAGAGACCCAAACCTTTTTGGTTTTGGGCCTGGTCTCATCAATAGATGGTAAACTAGCATGTTTATTTGTAACAACAGCCTGAGAGGGAAGAGATGGTGCAGAAGAGGAGTCCTTTGGCTTAGACCTCCTTTTCTGTGGTTTCAACATAGGAGAATCTAGTTGGTTAACTCTACCAACAGATGTTGTACCATCATCACCAGCTGTGTCTGATTTTTGATAAAGCTTTCAGCTCATCAGACACATTGCTAGTGGAGTTAGATAAGGTCCTATGTTGCACTTCTTCTTTGAGCACCCTCAGCTGTCACTGTTTAACCCTTCCTTTTTGGATTGCTTTAAGGACTTAAGGGTTACAGGATTTGATGTTGCTGATACAAATGTGGTCTCAAACTCAGTTTTCATTTTACCATTTTCTCATTAATTTCTTCCTTTTGTTTGAGTTTGGAACCTCTTTTGTACCAAACTCATCTGTAAGATGATTGAACAAACCACATACTTCACATGTTTCTTCTTCATCTTAGGTTGATCATTAACTAAAGATGGTGAAGCAACTGAAGACTTGTTCTTCAATGCTTTGGAAGCATTGGTTGCTTTCTTAACAGCATCTTTAGTAGTCTTCAAACTCTTTCTACTGCCAGTTTTCTTCTCTTCAGTACTGACAGCAGTTGAAGTTTGAACTTCAGGAGTTGAATCCTGCTCTCCAGTCCTTTCAGGACCTTCAGGATTGACTCCTGAGTTGATCAACTTATTGATCATGTGAATGTCAGCATTTGGACCATCAACATCAGCTGATAGGTTCAAAGAGGACTTGATACTGACTGCTACTTCTGATTGTGCTGTATCAGAAGGTAGATCACATGATGATGGATTGGTTATCACTCTCACCATCAGATTCTACCTCTGCTCTTGGGGTAAAATCTGTAGGTGGAGCAGTGTGATTGTAACCAATTCCAAACTTCACATTTGAAGCAGATTGCTTACTAAGAAGCATTTCAAAACCTTTGCATGATTGTACCCATCTATCACACTCGACCTGGGTAACTGCAAGGGTTTCTTTGAGATCTTTGTACTTCTCTAAAAGTACATCTTCTCTAGCCTTATCATCAATTATTTTGCAATTCAGTTTATAAACCTCATCATTTTTATCTTTGAGCACAAACTCAAACTCAGCTTTGTTTTTGGAAATTACTTGTTCTAACTCAATGTTCTTATTAATAAAGCTACATTTGCTTCTCTAATGGAAGCAAATGCTGCTATGCATTGTTCAGAACATAATTTGGCTTTGCCTCAGAGGATACCTGTGATACCTGAGGTGTAGAGGCATTGGAAGATGAAGTATCAGCAGACTCCAAAGCCATAAGAGCTAGATTCCAAAGGGACTGTCACCACCATGTTGACCAGCACCTGAGAACAGTGATCATGACCAGACAAGTCATTGGTAAATGCTCCAGTCAACAACTCCTGGGGTGAAGAAGCTGTGTTGTTGAGATGAAGGTTGTTGATGAGATGGAGAAGGCTGAGGTTCTGGTAATGCATGAGGTTGTGGTGTCATAGGAACTTGAACTTGACTTGACTGTGGCATGTAATAAACGGGTACTGATAAGGCATTTGACCCTGAGGAACAAAATATGCGGAGTGTTGTTGAGGATGATGACTAGATGTGACAGGATGTTGCCCTCTGTTTTGTTGACTATTGCCAGGAAAAGTCACAAAGGGTGCAGTAGAGTTTGATCCAGTTGATCTACACTCTCTTGCAAAGTGTCCAGCCGTTGGCATTTGTGACACCTCAACTTGCTCTTGTCAAAACCCACTTTGGTTTTGCCAGAGAGTCCTGGGATTTTCTTCCAGTTCTTTTGTAGAACTTCTGAGATCTGATATTTATCAAGGCCATTTGGCTCAAAATATCCATCTCTTCTAAGTCATCATCAGCAATCCCCTTGAGATCATCCATAATGAAACATAAATTGTCATTATTACATCCAGTGAAACTGACCATCAACACTTACAAATGCAGAATTAGAAGTGCTCGAGAGAAATTAATATGCTCATCATACTGGCATTCAGATGCAGCATATTCTGACTCAGACCCACCAAGGCAGTGTTGCCTTGAATAAAGTCTTCAGTGAGCTTTCCAGATGAAGACAGCTTTCTCTTCTGTTCTATCTCTCTCTCAAAAGTGAGCATTTCCCATGGAGTGGGTGAGAGATAGTTTGTCCAAACTTGCAATGGAGCGTAGGACAATAGTATATGTGTCCCATCTCTCAGGCAGTGATCTGAGAAATCTGTTATTCATCTGAATATTGGTGTATTCAAGTTTGACCATTTTTAGTTCAGAGATCAAACAAGAAACCGCTCATATTGTTGAGTCAGTGTCTCACCCTTTCTATGAGAGAATGTCTCATATTGTTGGGCAAGAATTTCTCTATTATTTGCCAAGACCTCATCTGTTCCTCCAAATTGTTCTTTCAAAGCAATCCAGAGGTCATGGGCAGTTTCATGATGCATTAGCCCAGAATAGATTTCATTGGGCAAAGCCATGGCCAGAATTCCATGGGCTTTGCATCAATCTCAAGCAACTTTTTATCCTCATTGAGTATTGCTCCCTCCTCTTCGGAACCATTTGATTGGTTTCCGGGTTATTCACCATAGGCTTGTGTGGACCATGTACCACTGATGTCCAACACCTGCGCTGTTAACAGACAGGTGATGGAGCATACGTCTTTGCCATATGTATACTCATTCCTAACCAGCATAGGAGGCTTGGTTGAGGAACCAGTATTGTGAGGATCATTGGAGGGAGTGGTCATTTCAGTTCAAAAACAGTTTAGTTCAAGTTTTAAAAAGTTTTAGACAAACCACAACAAAATCAATGAGAACCAAGAATAAGATCTCAGGATGAATGAGCAGAAATACAGAAAATTCAATCTCTATAACGTTTCTTGCAAAAACAAAAGCTAATTCAATCAAACTTGGATCTGAATAGCAGTTTCAATGATCAATTATTAGATCGATCAATGATTAACTGCTCTGATACCATTGACAGGATCAGTGATCACAAGTTTGATGTTTATCAGAATGTAAAGCAGCGGGAATACACAAACGAATTAGACAAATTGTAGCAAGCAAACAATATATGTAAGCGTTAAGATCGCATACGGTTATAGGGAGAGAATATGAATTTCTGATTTCTAGGAATGTTTATAGATGGAGAATATTTCTAATCAAATCAATCAAACATTCCATTCAATTGCTCATATCGCTCAATAATTACAATGGGTTGTCACTCCTATATAGAGTGCAACAGTCACTGCTGTTATCACGGAAAGTGACAACTGGCAGATCCAATACAGAATAACTAAATCTTAACAAACTACTGAAATGTTCACAACTACTGAGAACATATCAGCAAGTTAAGTACAAAATATAAAACTACTGAAACTACAACGACTGAAGAACAAGCTCTTCAGTCGTTTTACAAAACTACTGAAACATAAAACATAAAACTACTGATATCACAACTACTGAAGAAGTACTCTTCAGCAGTTGTGACAAACTACTGAGGCTTCAGTACTTGGTCTTCAGACTTTGACCCTCAGGCGTTCATCAGCTGATGACTTCAGTAGATATCATCAGCTGATGTCTTCAGTCTTTGTCTTCAGACTTTGTACATCAGTTGTTGATCTTCAGCACTTGTGAACTCTTCAGCTGTTGTGCTTCAGTACTTTGGTCTTTCAGCTTCAGCACTTGTGTTCTTCAGCTGTGTACTTCAGCACTTTGGTTCTTCAGCTGTTAAGGTCTTCAGCACTTGATCTTCAGCTGTTGAAGTCTTCAGCACTTGTCAAACTACTGATGAGGCTTCAGCAGTTGTTGTGATACCGTGTGGGACTTAGAGGTTTTCTGATCTTGGCTCATTGGTTCTTTGGTCCAACAAAGATCATTGGTAAATGCTAAGTCAGCAGCACAGGAGTGAAGACCTGTGATGAGGTTGTGATCGAGATGGTTGAGATGGGTTAAAGCTCAGAAGGCTTGAGGTTTTTGTGCATAGGAACTGAACTTGATTGGCTGTGCATGTAATAGCAGGGTATGGATATGCATTGGACCCTGAGTGAAAATATGCAGGAGATAGAGGTTTGTGAGTGATAACCCAGAACTAGCAGGATGTTGCCTGTTTTGGAACTATGGCTTGGAAAAGTCACAAAGGGTGTAGAGGATTAGGTCTGTTGAATTACATCTCTTCCAAGTGCCAAGTAGGCATTTGTGCCAACCTCAACTTACACTTGTCAAAACCAACTTTGGTTTTGCCAGAGAGTCCTGGGAAATTCTACCAGTTTCTCTTCGAACTTTTGAGATCTGATATTAATAAAGGCCATGGCTCAGAATATCCATCTCTTTAAGTTATCATCAGCAATACCTTTCAAATCATCATAATGAAGCCACCAAAGTGTCATATTAAGCCTGACTGACTTTCAACACTAACAAATGCATGATCAGAACTGTTGAAGAGAAATCTATATGTCATCTAATGGCTTTCTGATGCAGCATATTTGACTCATGACCAACCAAGGCAGTGTTCCTGGTACAAAGTTCAGCAGGAGGTTTCCTGATGATGTCAGTTCCTTTTCTGCTCTATCTCTTTTTCAAAGGTAAGCAGTTCCATGGAGTTGGGTGAGAGATAGGGCTATCCAGATTTGCATGGAGCGTAGGATAAGGTATCTGTGTCCCATCTCTAGGCAGTGATCTGAGGAATCTTTGTTCATCTGGATTAGTGTATTCTGTTTACCATTTCAGCGTAGAGATCAAACAGGAAACGCTCAAACTGTTGAGTCAGTGTTCACCCTTCCATGGAGAGAATGTTCATATTGTTGGGCAAGGATTCTCTGTGTTTTCTTAGGAACTCAGTTTGTTTCACCAAATTGTTCTTTCAAGCTTCCAGAGGTCATGAGAAGTTTCATGGATAAGCCCAGAATAGATTTCATCGGCAGTGCCATGGCCAGAATTCATGGGCTTTAGCATCAATCTCAAACTGTTTTCGATCATTATTGAGTATTGTTCTTTCTTTGGAACCATTGGTTAGTTTACGGATGTTCACCATAGGTTTGTGTGGACCATGGACCACAGATGTCCAACAACCTGAACTGTTAACAGAC